>CACRSC010000023.1:103911-322304 GCA_902651635.1 Mastigamoeba balamuthi
GGGCATGCGTGTTGTGAGGCCTGGGGGGGTATGTCCAGGGGCGGTTCCGGGAATACCGGTTCCAGAACCGCGTCCTGTTTTTGGTTCTTCGCACTGTCCGTGTACTTGTTGAACATGCTGATTATAGTGTGGTTTCGCTCGACGTTCGGGGTGCGTCGGCGTTTGAGGGCTTTCTTGATTATGGTGGGATCAGGTGCTGGAAAATCTGGTGAGTCCGGTGCGGTCCTTTTTTTGGTGGTTGGGGTTGGTACTGTATCGTGCTGTGTCACTGGTGGGGCGGTTAGGGTGGTCTGACGGTGTGGTCTAGTGGCGGTGTGGTGCTGTTTTGTTGGCTGGAGTTGGCTCGGCATGGCGGGTGCTTGTGGTGCGGCTCCACGTTCCATATCCTCTATCGTAGGCTCTGTGATAGTGAATGTCTTGTGCTGCCTGGTTGGCAGTCTGGGGCGCTTGGTAGGACGTGTGGTGTCTGGGCAGTTAAAGGGGGTTTTGATGGTATCACCTCGGATCTGTCTTTTTTGTGCTTCGTGGGCCTTTTGGTTATCTATATGGCTCATGTCCTCCAGCCAGTCTCGCATCGTGGCGACCCACTCTTCCTGTATTTCGAGCTGCTGTTTTGATTGTTGGTTCTTAGCCCATGTGCCGTATGCTAGTGTATAGTGTATGGGGTCTGCGTCTTCGTGTTTGGTGGCTTGGGTTTGGGCCCATATCTTCAGTTCAGTTTGGGGTATTCCTATGATGATAGTGAGCTTAGTGCGCCATTTATTCTGTTGGGGGCATGACCAGAGGCGGTGTTTCAGGGAGTCCGCTTTGGTAGTACAGAATGGGCATCTGGGATCACTCCAATGTAGGCGTGTACGTGGGGCCAGGTTATTCCACACTTTTTTGGGGGTCACTGCTTGCGCGTTATTATGAGTGTGATAGGTGCCCATGATGGCTTGATGCCATCAGAGGCCTCCCATGTGCTGGGCTTGTTTTCTGGTTCCTTCATGCAGGAGGACTGGGGGGATTTTCGTCATTTCTGCTGTCGTCTCTGTTGCTTCGCATCGGAGGAGGCGGTGTCGCAGGGCAATGCTGAAAACCATGTGAAAGTTGTGTGTGGGTTTTGGTGGTGCTGTCGTGGTGAGTTCTTGGATAGAGGCGAGCTCTATTCCCCACGGTGGGTGGTCTGGCTCGTGGCGTCTGTCTAGTGACAATGCTTGTTGTGCGAGCTGGTCTGCCTTTGCGTTCAGGCGGATGACCCTCTGTAATTCCGTGCCCCATCTTTGGTTGTCCTGTGCAATGCGGGCTTTAGTGGCATCACTTTCCTCCCCTCGGCCTTCCAGTTGATGGCTATGGATATGTTGGAGGATAATATTGCCTCCATTGGCCTGTGCATGTTCCCGTAGTCAGACGAATCGGCGGACTGCGTCTTTGTCCACTACTGTGGTAAGGTCTCCTGTATTTAGGGTGCGTACTATCAGATCATTGTCGCATGCTATGATGCATTTGGATGTCGGATCCATGATTTCTGCCACGTATTCGACCGCGCGGAGTTCCGGTGTCCATGAGGTGCATACGCCCGTGACTTGTATGGCTTCGTTCATTTCAGAGTGTTCTTCCACCACTACGGCCATTGCCATTTTACCAGAGCTTGGGTCGTAGGACCCATCAGTTGCTACGATTAGCCAGTCTTTCCAAGTGCCATCTCCTGCGTTCGATGTGATGGTCCATTGGAGCTCCAGGTTCGTATTAAAGCGGTAACCCATCTTACTCAGGTCCACTGGTTTGTGTGTTGGTTCGCCTTGGTTGTTGCGTACCAGGTGGCGCATCAGTCCCTCCGCTCTTTTTCTATTTATTTGCCACCCGTGGTTGCCCGCTTCGTGAATGAGGGATTCGTTCATAGTGGGGCCGATCTCTGCTGGGGTTCCCATATCCAGGAGGATAGGAGGATGTTTTTCTCTGCTTGTGTGAGGAGGTTCCACTGGGGGAGGTGCTGCCAGGGCCAAATGGAGCGTCCTGCCGTATTTGCTGTCAGTCTCATTTTTCCGATGCTGTGCCGCGGTGGGAAAGGTGTTCAAATCTACTTTAGATTTCACCCATTACAATATGCTTACCCAGAAAGAAACTGATCTTAGAATATTGAGTAATCTTCTTTTGCCTTAAGAACTGCCTGTATACGAGAGGGCATTGAGTTTACCAACTTGTAGGCAAACTTCACTGAGTTGTCTCTGTCTTCCTGATAATAAATTGATAACCAGATACTTGTTAGTGCTTTGCCTTTGATCCACCCAGCCAGAATGTTATCTTATTACAAAACCATACATTTCTTTAATCTCGCAGCAGATTTTCCTGTGCAAAATCCATATGAGCTTGTTGATGAGCTATTTTTAATAGTGGCTAAAATATTGAAGCCTGAAACTTGGCCTGTGCAGCATAGCATGCAAACACTGGTAAATTGTAGAGACAAAAACCTGAAGATGAAGGAATTCCGATCAGTCCTCTGCAGATGGACCTCGAGATGTTTGAAGAGGAATTCATCAATCCAGATGTGTCCTTTAATGGCCTGAACGACGTTATAGCTGATCCAAAGGACTGCATCATGGATTGTGCTGAGTGCAGTGATGATGATGATGTCCTCTCCTCTGATGAATCTGACCCTGAGTGCGACTAAATCAATGAAACCAGTTGGTTATTACAATTAAAAGTCACTGTGTCTGCTTTAAATGGTTATTGATTACCATTGACCAAAAATCTACTGACACTTTTCATGCTGACTCATACGCTGGCATATACACTGGCACATACACTGTGCCACCAGCATAGTTGACGGCCGAGCTGTGCTGCTGGCACATATGCTGGCACAAATCACTTGATTTGAAAAATTTCTGTGAAATCGTGCTTCAAATGCTTCCATGAGCTTCTGATATTTGGGGCATGTACTATTGATCATTTGTAACGATTTTGACCCCTCTGGTAGGAATTCCCACCCATCAGCTTATCAGCTGACTCATTTGCTGGCATATACACTGGATATGGTAGTACATACACTGTGCTGCCAGCATAGTCAATGGCCGAGCTGTGCCACCAGCACATAGCTCAGCACATATCAGGGCCAGTTCATATCACCTTTATTGCAAATCACTTGATCAAAATTTATGACGATTTTGATCCTTTAATGGGAATTCCCACCCATCAGAAGGAATCTGTGAATAGCAGCAGCTGAGTGAGGTGGCTTGTATTTGGGACTGACTAGGATCCGTTTGTCCTCTTCCTCTGAAGTAGCCCTTCTTGCTCTCTTGGTTGGTGATGCTGTGGCCACAGTGTCTGACTGGGTTTTCATCCAGTGCTGGGCTGATCCAAGTTCACAGTGCATGTACTATGCAATGTGCTTTTTTTCCCACTGAGGGCCCTTGGGATGTGAGTGCAGGAATCAATCAAATCTCTCATCTCTGCTTCTCTGTAAGAGACATATTTAGCACAAAGAGATAATGCAGAAAATTGATACTTCATGATCTTGATTCGAATGTTTATAATTTCTATTGACACATTTCAGGAATTGGTTGATCAAAAGATAATAGCAGATAGTTATTAGTAATTTCTACTGTATATGTAGAGAAGGGCAGTAAGAGTGATATTCCTTCAGTTGACGTGTCACGTGAGTGGTAAGTGACTGAAGAAAGAATGTTATGTATGGGAAAATACATGATATAGCTCACATAATGAAGTACAAGTTGACATTTGACGCTGCTAACAAATATGAAGTTCAATTTCCCACTGTAATGACTTGGTGGCCGAGTGGTTAAGGCGGCGCACTGCTAATGCGTTTCCCTTGTGGAGCGGAGGTTCGAGTCCTCCCCAAGTCGAAATTCTTTTTTTCCTTTTCTGGTAATTGTTCGAATTATAATGGTGGTTCTTTCTTTATTAAATTGATTTCTTTTACTATAAGATGCTGAAGAAACTCATTACTGCATATTCAGAGCAGAAACTCTTCAGACCTTGTGAGATTAAGAGCTAATGGGTAGGAATTGCTGCAAAATCGTTCAGAATTGTTATGATTACTATTAAGAGCTCGTTCATAATGATTTAAGTTTTAGAGTTCATTTTCATCAAGGTTGACAGGAAATCTGTTTATTGCAAAGTTAGTAATAAGCCGAATTGAAAAAGAAAGTGTATCACTGGCAGATAACTTAAAGAAGCAGTTCTCACTTTGAATTCCATACTTTCCGCGTTTTATAAGCAATTATGCTTAATAGCTATCTGCTAGTGGTAGTGGTCCAGCAGATATCCTTTTTCTGAGAAATTCCCACCCATCAGATCAAGAGTATGACAATGAAATAGCAGAAGACAACTGTTCACTGAGACCTGATTCTCTGATTAATGATTTTGGCATTATACTGGAAATTTCTCTTGTCTAACCAGTTAGAAGGTTCTGCTTAATCCCACTATGCTATCTTGTAGCAATAACTACTACTAATGTATCGGATTATTCTGCTTAGTGCTGCTGATAACCCAGCTTCAGTAGATATGAATGATCATGATGGGGAACGAGCTCTTTTCCAGACTCTCTTGATATTTCTGTGGTAGCTGCAATCATCCTCAAATGAATGTTGGCAAAAAAATTGATTGGTTATGTTTCTCTTCTCATACTAGGGTGAAGTCCCCTAAAGGCGGTAGGGCCTTATTCACGGTAAATATCTGCGGGATTGATAATTATCTTCCGGGCTGCACTATAAGTTCAATTTTCTCGGAAACTTGACCTTACTTTGTCAAATTATGGGGGTTTTTGGTCAATGTGAGTACTCCTTTCCAGCAAGCCCAGGGTAGAGCCCATATGTGAAGCGTACACCATGCGTGTTTGTCGTCACCGCCACCAGGAAATTGAAGAATCTAGCCTTGTCTGTACCTTCTGTACAGTTCAAAGATATTTACCGTGAATAAGGCCCCTACCGCCTTTAGGGGACTTCACCCTACTATGGTATCCACCCATTCATGTGGCATGGAAGATACTCAGCAGATAGTTTAGGAATTGTCTCATTTTTCAGGTACAAGAAGGAATTCTCACATAACATTGTATCCGGCCAAGAGGAAAATTGGGTCAGGACTCTTGGATCAATGTTGGTGCGCAAGCACGGGGGCAGGATTTCACACTAATTACGAGATGACCATGCGGTCAACACCGCCCTCCTGAACGCCCCTGCTCTCGACGCCCTTGGGCTTCTTCAGGATCTCGAGTTTGAGTGTCATGAGCTTCTTGAGGTCGTTGAACTGGCGCGCTTGGTTGAGGCTTGGCTCGGCCGTCTCCTTCAGTGCCTTCTGCTGGGAGCGCCATATCTCTATCTGCTGCCCGAGATACTTGGACCTCTGTGCATACACGTCCTGGTAGGTCTTCTCTTCACGGGGCAGGGCTGTCTCGTTGGCCTTTGACAGCTGGACGTTGTTCAGCATAATCATGCAGGAGTTGTAATGGAACCGACTCTCCTCGCGGAACCAGTCCTCCAAGTACGCCTTCTTCTCCATTTCCGTCTGTGTTCGGGATCAAATCAGTGGCAGCTACAGTGGAGTCAAGATATACCTTGCCGCGCTCGTTCTCGATCTGGAGCATCAAAGAGTCGTGCTCCTTCTTCTTCTCCGAGTGCTCGCTCTCGATCTCCTGGTACTTGTTGCGCAGAGTACGGAGCTCCTTGGCCAGAGGCGCGAGCTTCGTCTTTTGCTCCTGGAGCGTGTCGCTAATCTCAGCGACGATCTTCGAGATCTCAGCCAAGGTCTTGCCCTTTGCCTCGTCGACCTTCTGTTTCTGCTGCGACACCACCTCAAGCTGGTCCCTGGTCGAAATTGGCTCGGACGGTCCCCCCTTCTTTTGGACTGTGGTAATGTTAATGTTGCTGTGATGATACACGCAACGTACGTTCATCCAGGAAGTCTCTTGCACTGGAGTCCTGGGACGTGAGGATCTGTGCAAGAGCGATGTTACCGACCGAAGGAGGGGGTGGGGGCGGTGAAGTGTACGTCGAGGGTCCTGGAGAGTGTTCCGAATTCAGCCTTGAGGTCACTCATCTCCCCCTTTAGGCGCTTGACGTCCTCTGCCTTCTTTTTCACCGACTGGATGAAGTTCTCGAGCATCGAGGCACTCAGAATCTTGCGGGGAGCTGCGTGAGACAGGGCACCTACTCAGAACGGGTGGGTGCGCTGTACCCTCGCATCGCCACCAGCAGCTTCGAACTTCTTCAAGTTCTCTCCGTGCTCGAAACGAACAGCCTCGAGCTCCTCTTGCATCGTCTTGAGCTGGGCGAGCAGCTCGTCCTTCTTGCGGTCGAACACAGCGGCCTGCTGGCGGTGCACTCCCAGCTGCTCGTCGCTCGGCTGCTGCTGCTGCGCGCGCCTCTGCGTGAGCTCCTTTACCGATGCGCGCAGCTGCGTGAGCTCCTGGTGCAGCATCGCCCGGGTGGCCTCTGTGATGGTCTCCTCCCCGAGCACCTCCTCCAGCAGGGACTTCCACTCGCGCAACGCGGCAATCTCTTGGGGCAGTTCCTGGCAGTCGTGGCCTTGTCAGGACGCACGGGGGACGAGAGGTGGAGGTGGGCGGGCGTGAGGACCTGGCCCAGGACGTATTTGTTCGTGCGGGCCTCCTCCTCGAGCTGCGCGATGTGCGCGTCTGTGCCCACTGTGCTGGCGGCCTCGACCTCCTTGAGAGAGTCGGAGACGCGCAGCAGCTCGTCCTTGGCGCGGACGAGCTGGTCCTTCTGCTCGGCCAGCTGGTCGGCGACGTGCCTGCGGTCGTCGAGCTGCGCGCGGACCTCGCCGGCGGCCGAGAGCAGCGCCGTGCCTCCGGGGACCTCGCCGACCTTCCTGCGCGCGCGGTCGAGCTTCTGGACGAGCGTCGCCTGCTCCTGCTGCATCTTGGCGTGCTCCTGCTTGAGCCCGTCGATCGTGGCCATGGCGTCGCGCATCGCCGTGAGCTCCTTGTGCACCTCGCGGAACTCGTCCATCATTGCTTTGTACTGTCCGCGGGCATCTTCGCAGTCAGAGCCGGGGGCGAAGGGGAGGGGAGCGAGGGTCTGCGTTGCACCTGCTTGTAGGTCTCGTCTGCGAGCAGCTCCTCCGGCACCTGCAGAGGGACGAGGAACCTCGCGAGGTACGCCTTGTGCGAGGGGTCAGCAACGGGGACTCAGAGGAGAGACAGAGGGGGCCGTGCCTTGACGCGGTGCTTCTGGAGGCTGTGGAGCAGCCAGAGCATGACGGGGTAGACCACCTCCTTGGAGCTCGACTGCAGCGACTCGAGGAAGCCGAACTGGTCGTCGGGCACCTTGAAGCCCAGCACGACCAGCGCGTCGCGCATGCGCTCGGCGGTGGCCTCGGGCATCTCGTTGCGGATGTCGACGTTGTAGTCGGGGCTGATCTCGCGGAAGACGTCGGCCAGCAGCGAGAGCAGCTGCTGGGGGCCCAGCTGGTCAAAGGCCACGAGCGTCAGCTGCTTGTTGAAGGGCGACTGGTTGAGCAGCGGGACGATCCCGCGCGCAAGCTCGTAGAGGTCTACGCTCATCTGCTCCATCTTGGAGGGCTGGTGTCTTGTGCGTCTAATTTTGGAACAAGATTCTGTGCTGCTGTATCTCCCACGGGTGATGAAGGCGAATGGTGGCCATCAAAGGGAGAGACGATTGTTTACTTGTGCGTAATCGGTTTGTCCTTAGGTCGTGGCATTGTGCTAATCCTTGTTGCGAGTTGACTGGTCAGCTCTTCTTTTTCATTCTTTGAATATCAATGAGGGCGTAGCACAACGGTAGCTGCGGCTGACTCCAGATCAGCAGGTTGGGGGTTCAAGTCCCTTCGTCCTCAAACTTTTTGCCTGATACAGGCACACTCAAAAATACATACAAGGGCACGGTTGATACCAGCCCTGTGTTGCAATGTGACCTTATTCATTCCTAGTTTTCTGCGGCTTAGGGGAGAGCGCAAATACTACCAGGGAAACAGCACTGAGGCAAGCGGCTGCTTGCCACACTGCGACAGCACCGAACCTGCCAAGGACCATTCCGCCGCACATGTTGGCCACGAGGTAGCCAAGCCCGGAGAACAGCGCTGAGACGACGCCCTGGGCAGTGGCGACGACCTCTGGGGGAGCCATCGCGTTGGCCTGGTACACAAACGACATCCACAGGCAGGCAAACGACGCCCCGTGCAGCGCCTGGGGCAGCAGCAGCCAGTTGCCCCTCAGGCACGCGAAGCCCACCGCCCGCGCGATGAACGCGACGTGCGCCAGGGCAATCAGCGCGCGGACGCCGAGCGCGTCGAGCAGCCTGCGCGAGGCCAGGAAGAACGGGAGCTCGCTCAGCATCGCGATGCCCACGGACCAGCCCGAGGCGCTCTTCGAGACGTCGGGCTGCGCGCGCAGGTGCAGCGAGGCGAACGAGGCGAAGGTGCCCATCACGCAGCCCATGGCGCCCACGCTGACGGCGAAGCACGCGAACCCCCTCTGCGCAAACATCGCCCTGGCCGAGTACCAGAACCCCTTGCCCCGCCCCGCCTCCTTCACGTCGGCGCCGCCCTGCGTGCCGCCCCGGGGCTGCAGGAAGAAGCGGTACATGGCGGCTGCGCAGAGCAGCTCGGCAGCGCAGGCGGCGAAGCCCGCGAGGTCCCCGAACGCGGGGATGACGAGCGAGCCGACGGCGGTGCCCGCGGCGCCGTAGCCCAGGGCGCCCCAGAGGCGCACCCTGCCGTAGTCCTTGGCCTTGGGCCCCAGCGCCCTGCAGATGGCCGAGTCGAGCAGCGGGATCAGCGGCGCCCTGAAGACGCTCATCAGGGCCATCGCCGAGCAGGCGCCGGCCAGCAGCAGCCCCTCGGGGGCCACGGCGACGACCGCGAGGGCCGCGAGGCACGACAGGGACGCGGCGGCAGCGCAGAGGGAGGCGACGGCCGAGTGCCTGCCGGTGCGGTCTGCGAGGGCCGTCCAGAAGGGCGTGGCGACGAGGGCGGCGACGGGGCGCAGCGAGAGCAGCAGGCCGCCGGCGGGCGTGCTGGCCCCGAGGCCGCGGGTGCCCAGGGCGACGGCGAGGAACGGGTCGAAGCTGCCGTTGGCGCCGTTGACGACGAAGAAGAGCAGAGAGGCCTCGAGGATGACTGTGCGCATCTTCAGCGGCGGAGGCAAGCGATGTTATCCGGCGAGAAGATAGGGGAATCTTGAAATATCAGGGTGATTTCCGTTCCGGCTGTTGTTGCGGATTCACCTGCCCGACAGGGGCCTCGGCTGTGGGTGGCCGGGGCTGCTCGCAGAGCTCGCTGCTGACGAACAGGTTGTAGATGTTGCTGTGGCTGGTGGCGCCGAACACCGCGACCTGCGTCGAGCGCTCGAGCGAGAGCAGCGCGAGGTCCTCGCCCGACGGCAGCACAATGCTCTCCTCTGGCTCGACGACAATCGTCCCCCTCCGCGACCCCCCGTGCGCGGAGCGCGACGAGTGCATCCTGGCCCGTACCGACTCGGTGGCGACCCTCGCGTACTCCTCGATGTCGCGGTCGACAAAGTCGCCGCCCCACGTCTCCGCTGCCAGGCCCACAGTCAAGAGCCAGTGCGGCGTCCTCCTCGGCAGGTCCTGGAACAGCCAGGTCATCGCGAGGTTGCCCGCGGTGTTGTCCAGGACGTCCGTCAGCATGTAGTAGACCGCGTCCACGTGCTCCGAGTCCCAGCTGTCCCGCGGCTGCGCGGACATGGCCGCGACGGCATCGCAGAGCACCCGCGAGACCCCGACGTCGCGCATCGTGCGCGCGAACTCTCTCCGCGCGGACGCCGAGGCCTGGGCCGAGTCCGGGACGAAGGCGCTGAGCGTCATGACCCACTCGACGTTGGGTCCCGTGCCTCGCCGCGAGTCGTGCACGGCGAACTGCTCGAGCGCGCAGAGCACGGCGCTCACGGTCGCGGGGGGCAGCTGGGCGATGTCGCCCTCGTCCGAGTGGTACGCGGCGATGTGCAGGTACAGCAGCAGCGAACCCATGCGCGCGTGCACGATCACCCTCGTGCCCGCGTCCACGCTGCTCACCAGCGGGGCGTACGACCCCACGAACCTCGCGACCTCTGTTGCTCAGCACCCACACACGCGCGCACACAGCGGGCCACGTCAGCGTAGGTGTCCAGCGGCTCGGGTCGGGAGGGGCTGCGGGCGCGCCCTCGATCTTGTGGGGGGCAAAGACGAAGGAGAGGAGGGGGTCGAGGTCGTCGGGCGGGACGCGCCACAGGTGGAAGAGGCAGTCCTGGTCAGCGGCGGCCACCAGCTCTGCGAACTGGCCCTCGGTCTCGGAGAGGAAGTACGAGGGGTCTGCGCAGGTGGTCGGGGCTGGCAGGCACGGGTGCACCAGGCAGTGCGGCGCCCTGGGCTCCTGGCTGTCAGTGTTGCCCTCGAACACCGCCGGGTCCGCGGAGCCCGGCGTGGAGGACTGGAGCTCGCAGCACGCGCAGTGGTAGAGCGCCAGGGCAGCGACGCCCACGAGCACGGGGCGGACCGCCATTCGCGGACACGCAGCACAGGACGGCGATTCGCGATGAGTATAAGAAATGTGACGACGGATGCGAGATTTCTCAATCTTCGATAAACCCAGCAGCCCGGTTGGGATGGACACCACGTGGCCGAGCGACGCCCAGGCGAGCAGCGGCGACGTCGCGGCGTACTCCAACAGGCTTGCCTCCGCCGTTGTCGCCTGCGTGTCGCTGCTGGGGGCGCTGTCGGTTGTCGTCCTCTCGGTCGCCACGCGGCGCGTGCGGCTGCTCTGCTGGCGCGTCCTCTCGTACTCGGCTCTCGCCGAGGCCACAAGTGAGTCACCCGTCCTCTCAGCCCCCCGTGCTCGGCCCTCCCTCGAGACCTGACTCCGCCCCGCAGCCTGCGTGACTGTTGTGCGGACTCTTCCGATTGTGTTGCGTTGTTGTGCCGTCGTTGTTGCGCTGCTGTTGTTCACATTCCAGTTTCTTTGACCCCCTCCAGTTGTTTACGTTCGGACTGTGGGACAGGATGGAAGAGGCCCCTGTGCTGTGCGACGTCGCCGGTGCGCCCCCACTCGTGGTCGTACCCCCCGCGCTGAGCGTTGTCTTGTGCAGGGTTCCTGATGAGCGTGGGGTCTGTGTCGAGCAACCTGTGGATACTGTTCATGGCCACGGTGCTTGTGCAGCTCGTCAGGCCGCACGGTGGCATCAGCCGCCTCCCGGGCCCCGCGACAGAGGTCGCGTACCACTTCTTCGTCGCGGTCGTGGCTGCGGCCCTGGGGTCGTACCCGCTCGCGCACCTGGGCGGCGCGAGGTTCGCGAGGAACTCGTCGGGCTACTGCCACGTCGCTAGGGACCCCGCCTGGGCTCGCCTGCCGACATACCTGCTCAACTGGGCCATCATCTTCGCCATCGCGATGCTCTACGTCGCCGCGTACCTCTACGTGCGATCGTATCTGGTCGAGCGCGACCCCGAAGAGCAGCCCACGGCCTCGGCGACACCCGAGTTCATGAAGCAGCGGTCCAGAGTCATGTGTCTGCTGCACCAGATGTGGTTGTACCCCGTTGTGCTCGCCGCCACGTGGCTGCCTTCGACAGTCGCGCGGTCCATCGACGCCGTCACGCCGTACGGAGACAACGCGTGGAGCGCGACCATCGTGGCTGTCGTCGTGCCGATGGGGGGGCTTCTGCAGTTCGTGTGCTTCCTGATCACATCGAACATTGTCAATGATGCCCGGGCGTCGTGCTGCTCCGGCTCTGACTGTGCGGAGAGGCAGCCTCTCGTTCAGCAACAGCCACAGCAGCAGCAGCAACAGCCTGTGCTTCTTGTCGACGACAGCCCCACGACCAGCCCCTACATCATTGCCTGTGCGCACCCGCCGCCACCCCCGTCGCACTCCGGGACACCTCTCGTGCGAGGTACGGCCCCGAAGGGGATCAACGCGACTCGTAGAGACTACGGGTCTGTGCCAGAGTCTCCAGGGTACATCTCCCCGTTGACGCTGTCGGGGGCGCCCGGCACGATATCTGCTGGGTCCGTCACTCTGTCGGGCGCACCGGGCCTCTCCGCAGGGTCCTTGTCCTCTGTTGTGTTCCCTGGGTCTGTTTCGACCGGATACAGGTCCTGACGACCCTCCCATGTGTAGTTTTCCCTCATTCTGGTTGCAACAATGAATGGAATCAGACACAATCAGGTTTGTGTCGGTTTGCTGCCGATCGAGTGCAATTGTCCTGCTGGGATTTCGGAAGTTGCAACAACCTCTCACAGAGACCGACAACCGAGGCGCCGACACCGGACTGATTTACTCGCATAACATCTGGGTGTTCAATGAATGACCTGTTACACTCAGAACGACTCGCTTTTATACTAAAAAAGTGATTGTTTGCTTTACATTATGATGGCCAGAACCGGAGGGAACACATCAAGAGGGCGCATAAACGACAGGTGACTGCGAATTTGCCGATAAGCAGTTTAACCGTTGGTCACATTGTTGGTTTTTATTTTCTCCGCTGCGGCGAATTGTCCTACAAATGCCTAGGAGTTCCATTTGTTCCTATCTTCAGTGAAGAGGGATACGCGGATGACAGGCAGAGTTGTTGGTGGGAGACGGGGATTTGAGGCATTCAGCGGTTCGCTGGGCAAAGGGTACCTCTGAGAAAATAATCAGATTGCACGTTGAGATCGAAAACAAACGGGGGAAACCCCCAGTGCAATGGAGAAAGGCCACGTTGTTTTCGGAGTTAGGCGTGCGGGGCCGTGAGGTGGTCAACGTATCCCCTTTGCCCCGCCCCTGGGCGGTGCGGCGTTGAGGGGAGAATGGCTTATGTTGTGCGCCCGAAATAGATTTCCGGGCAGAAAAGTGGATGTTTTGTTCACGGCTGATCAGGGCCGGCGTCATGGCGGGGATCCCTGGGACCAGAGCTGGCACAGGCGCTGCTGCTGCTGAGGCGCGGCGGCGTCGCCATGGCTTTTCCGGTGAAATTCTGCAGATTCTGCGGGGTCTATCTGCATCGGTGACTGATCTCAAAAAGCCCTTTTCTTTTTTCTCTCTGAGGAACAACACCACATCCCTCTGCCCCCCTCTTTTCACTTTTTACTCGGACTCTCCCGCGACACAGGGGAGCCCCGTAAAGAGCACAACGCGCGCTCGCAAGACATATCTTCGTCTCCTAGGAGACACATCAATGAGCACGACCTTCCCCATTATTGGACCACAATGAATACCTTCCAGACTGTGCGCACCGCCCACACCCGCCCAACGGTTTCCCCCTCGGCCTGCACCCGTCTCACCGCAGTCGCGCGCGCGCCTATCTGCCGGCAGATCTCCCTCATGGTGCTCATCAGCCTGCTGAACGTGGGCATATGGAGCAACTATGGTGCGCGCGGCAGGCAGTTTCTTGGAAATTTCTCACGTTGTTCCGCCGCTTCCCCCCGCTGCCCCCCCGGTCTCCGCGTTCCTCCCCTCGCCCAGATACACCCGGCGTCGTCGCCCCCCAGATGGAGGCCGAGTGGAACTACACCAAGGCGAACCTGGGGCAGGCCTACAGCCTCTACTCGTTCCCCAACCTCATCATCCCCATCGCCTACGGCGCGCTCATGGACCGCGCGGGGCCCGTCTACGGCGTGCCCATCTTCCTGATGCTCAGCACGCTCTTTGTCACGGCCGCCTCGATCACCATCTGGCTCAGCGCCGGCAACATCCTCGTCTTCCTCGGCGCCCGCATCGTCATGGGCCTCGGCGGCGAGTTCGTCATGCTCTGCCAGTACGCCGCGACGTCAAAGTGGTTCCCCATCAACCGGTGCGCCCCACTTCCCTTTTTATCCCCTTTTCACGCGTTTTCGACGCCCCCGTGTAAAAGCAGTGCACGAATTTCTATTTTTGACTATTTGCATTGTGCTCTTTTTTGCTGACTGGCAGTTTCTCTCGCCCGTTCTTAATCGTGCTTTGCCCCTCCTCTTCGCCCCCGCCCGCAGGCTATGTGTGGCGAACGCGCTGATCATGATCGTCGGCATGGTGGCGCTGGCCGGCCTCTTCAACGTCTTCCCGATGATCGCGCAGAAGTGGTCTCTCAACTACGCCTTTGGGGTGAGTGCCCGCACGCTCTTCTTCCGCGTTCTCCCATTGTCTCTGCATTTCTCACGGGTTTCCGCGTTCCCCGATGGCCTATTCCCTGTGGCATTGTCCCTGTGCCGCAATGTCCTGTCTGCCTGTCCGCCTGTGTGCAATGCCAGTACTCGGCGGTGACCAGCGTCGTGGCGCTGGCCCTGTCGATCGTGTACGTGGTCTTCCACATCCGCCAGTCGAAGAAGCCCGACTGCGACAAGACGCACTCGGACAAGGGCGTCCAGGCCGAGATGGACGACCTCGAGTCTGGCGTGCCCGCCGAGGACGAGTCGGCGGACCTCGTGCCGCACGACGCGTCGGGCAGGAGGATGTCCAACTCCAACGACGACTTCAACAAGGATGACGACAACAGCGAGGACGAGGAGGAGGACGACGACGAGGAGGTCGAGGTCGAGATCTCGTCGGCCCCGCTGAACGAGCCCGAGAACGTCCGCCCGTCGATGGACGTCGTCATCGAGCGCGGGAGGGGCGACGAGATTGCCAAGCCGCTCAACTACCACGCCAAGTGGAACCTCACCGAGAGGGCCGCTGCCTGCAAGGCGCCGTTCCTCGCGGGCTGGCTGATGTTCCGCCGCTTCCCCGCGATCTACTGGCTGCTGACCATCTGCTGCGGCTTCAACGTCGGCATCGTGCAGACGTTCATCGTCTTCAGCACCGACCTGCTCGTCGAGAAGTGGAAGATCGAGCCCGCGACCGCCGCCCGCTTCACGTCGATCATCGTCTCGACCCCGATCGTCTTCTCGCTGCCGCTCGGCGTCGTCATCGACAAGTACGGGCACAGGATAACGGGGCTCGTCGGGTGCTCGGGGCTGCTCGTCGTCGCGTACGCGGCGCTGGCGTTCCTCCCCGGGTCTGTGCACGTCTCGGTCGCGGTCATCATGATGTTCCTGCAGGGTCTCGTGTTCTCGTTCATCCCCACGGTGGAGGGCTCGGCCTTTACGCTGGCCTGCCCGCACGGGCTGCTGTCGACGGGCATGGGCATCTCGTTTGTCGTGAACATGCTGACGACCACGGTGTTCCCCCTGGTCATCGGCTACCTCTTCGACTGGAAGAAGAGCTACGTCCCCGGCCTCATCGTGCTGATGGTGTCTAGCGCCTTCAGCCTCGCGGCCGGCGTCCTCGCGATCTATCTGGACCGCAAGGCTCCGGAGCAGGGCATGGAGCAGCTGCAGAAGCCGTCGACGGGGTTGGTTGTCGCCCACCACTGAACCCCTGGACCAGACCTGCTTAGACTGCCCGTGAGTTAAGTGATTATGACATAGACTGATTCCACCGACGAAGCACGAAATCTCATAACACGCCAACAGCAACGGCAACAACCAACCAACCATCCAACGCACTCGACCCACCAGCACGACCACGACTCGAAGTCTAAGCTATAGAAACAATGCGTCGTGAACGCGACATTTCTCTGGATCCAGCAACGAAGGGCGCCTCTGGTGTGTGGACTCCGGGTGAGGTGCAATAACTTGTTTAATCTGTATGGCGAAGAACATACTCCCGCGGCTCACAGCAGCGAGCAGCCCTTGTGTCCCGACTTCTTCACCTTTCTGAGCAGCACCGCCTTGACGGCCTCGTCGAATACGGTCTTGAGGTTCTCCCCCGTCTTTGCCGAGCACTCGACAAACCTCACGCTCTTGAACTTCTTCGCGAGCTCCTGGGCGTGCTCGGGGGACACGACCGTCTGCCCCTGCTGCTTGGCCTTGTCGACTGCTGCCTTGTCCGCCCGCGCGTCGCTCTGCGGGCACCACGCAGCAAGCAAACCTCGGGTTAGCCAAATCGAGCGCTTGATCACAAAGAGAGCCTTCTTCTCCCCAGTAAATCAACATCAGGAGAGGAAACAAGCAGCAGCATGGGTGGCGGACCTTGGTGCCCACGAGGATATGCGGGACACCGGGGCAGAAGTGGGTGATCTCGGGGAGCCACTTGGAGGTGACGTTCTCGAGCGAGATGCTGCTGATGACGCTGAAGCAGACGAGGAACACGTTGCACCCCGCGTACGACAGCGGGCGCAGGCGGTCGTACTCCTCCTGCCCGGCGGTGTCCCACAGCCCCAGCTCGATCTCGTCGCCGCCCGCGTGCAGGTTGACGATGTAGTTGTCGAACACCGTCGGTATGTACTTCTCTGCCCGTTCAACAGTCAGACAAAGTCACCACTGAAACAATCCGTTATGCAGAAAAGATTCAGGGGGCCGCGGCGGAGGGTGCGCGGACCAGGGAACTTGTTGTTGGCGTACGCGATCAGCATGCACCTGGCGTGCGCGCGCGCGTTGCGGGGGGCAGGCGGTCAGCGCGGGGCCAAGAAAACGGACCGGTCGACAGGAGAAAGTGCGACTGGCAGTCGCCAGCAGCACAGGGGCTGAGGGGCAGGGGGATGGGGCGCACGTCTTGCCGACCGCACCGTCGCCCACCACCACGAGCTTCACGAACTGCTTGTCCGTCATTTGGCGAGCGCGCACAGGGGGGGAGGTGGAGTGTTGATGGCACCGGGGGAATGAGAGGTGTGGGCCCCAGCAATCTTTTTAAAAAGTGTATCAATCGGGAAAATTCACGCGATTAGGCTAAACTCCGTTTTCACTGAACGACCGCTAGCCGCGGCCAGGGACTGTGCGGTCGCATTCGCTCGCGCACCAAGCCCAACTGGATAGTGCGCATAAGGGGTGTCTGGCAGTACGCTCCGCGAAGGCTGGAGAGCACAAGTCTTAATCGGCCGAGTGCCGTTGGCACAAACGGTTTCTAGTTTGAAGTCCGTTTTCCGAAGATCGAACACCGGTCACGGGGCGCGCGCTGAGACCCGGGCGAGGCCCATCCACAGAGTAGCACAGGCGAGTGTGACATCGTGACGGGGTACATTGTTTTGTTTGCCTGGAGGCCTCAATCAAGGGGCGCAGAGGAGAGAGTGGCTCAGAGTGCCGACATGACGAACGCTGCAACAGCCGCAGCCGACGCACACGCGAGCGCCGCGGAGGAATCGTCGTCGGAGCTCGTCGTTACAGTCGCGCTCGTGGCGGTTGTGGAGCTCACTGTCTCCGTGGCGGTGGAGCCTGCGCCCGAGACTGAGCCGCCTGGATGGAACCCACTCCTGTCGCCCGACGGCATGTCCGGAGGGCCACCGCTGCCACCGCCGGGTGCACCGCCGCTGCCGCCACCGGTGCTCGAGGACGTGTCCGAGATCGTGAGGTTGTCCGTGTCGTCGGTTTCGCTGCCGGTGGCAGTGCCAGTGACGGTCACGACGACGGCTGTGGAGGTGTACGACGCGGTGACGGTCCTCGAGGTGTCGCTGGTGATCGTGACATGGCCGAACGTGCCCGACAGCGAGGACGCGGTGATGACAGAGTAGGTGCCCTCCGCGAACGTCGAGGGCAGCACAAGGCTTCCTCCGATCGTGGCGGTCCCGGAGACAGTGATCGTTGCCGAGGTCTTGGAGAGCTGGATGGTTCCCGTGGTGGACAGCGCCGTCGCCCAGGACTGGCCCGTGACATTCCACGTGCTCGTCGAGTCGATTGTGAGGGACACGCCCCTCGACCTGCCCTGGAGTGTAGTTGAGGTGTTGAGGTACAGCGCAGCTGTCGTCGTCGAGGAGGCCAGAGCGTTTCCGGTGAGCGACTGCGACACGGCCGTGAACTTCACGTTTGCCCCGTTGATGGCCCACAGCAGCGTCGAGAAGGGGGAGATCAGCTGCGCGTTCTCCAGGGTGATCTCGGCCTCTTCGTCGTTGGTCCCGTCGACGTAGATCAGGGCCTTGGTGTCGCTCAGGCACACGCTGCTGGACGCCGAGGACAGCTCGAGGGTGCTGTCCTTGATGATGAGGCTCGACCGTCCCGCCGTAGCATCGCCAGACGTGCTGCAGTAGATCTTGACGCCCTGGCACACACCCGAGATGTAGGTGCCGTCGTAGAGGTGAGCCTTGTTGCGCCCCTCGATCGTGATCGCCTCGGTGTTGGTCGCGCTGATGCTGCACCCATGCGTCTCGATGGTCCCGGTGCTGTAGATCCCGGGGGAGCCCTGCCCCGACGCCTTCATGGTGCCGCCGTACGCGATGACCGTCCCGCCGCCCCTGTCGTTGGAGAGGGGTGCGCCGTGGGCGCCGTAGGTCGTGATGTCCACGTTGTCGATGCGGATGTAGCCGCCGTACGTCGAGTCGACGCCGTGGCCCAGAGAGCCGTAGCACACGATGGTGCTGTTGGCCATCGTCAGCGTCCCGTTGTACGCGAACGCCCCGTTGGCGCCCTTGCCCGTGGTCAGGATGCTCACGTTGACCATCTTGACGACCCCTCCCTTGGCTGCCAGGACGCCGGCGTTGAGCCCGTAGAAGCTGCTGCTGTCCTCGCTCGAGGTCCCGCCGATGGTGGTCACATTGACGTTGCTCAGGACAATCGTCGACCCCGTCAGGTACGCGCAGGCCCCCGACGTGTCGTCCGTCGCCGTGTAGAGAACTCCGCTCGTCATGGTGCTGGTGCTGCCCGACTTCTGCTGCAGGACGGCATCGTACAGAGCGGACCGGGCGCAGGCGACCACGAGGGCCAGCAGGAGAACCGATGTGTTCTTCATGCTCAGCTTGCTGTTGTGATGTAACACCAGTGCGAGATTTCCGTCCTTAAATAGTACTTTGAGGGAAGATACACCCCCACCCCGCACCGCTAACGGGGGAGACCGGTTCAAATTTGACGCTGTGGGGGGTGGGGGGTTCCACTAGTCTTAACGGCACGTGTCATGCGGTTCAAACTTCGAGTCTGGGTTGTGGGGACTCCTGTGCACACAGCGCAATGCACAACGGCCTGTCAAACTTACCGGCATTGTTTGTCTTCTCCGTTTTCCACAGCAACAAGCAGACCACTCGCTTACTGCAACACAACACTCTAAGAGCTGCGACTCGAAGCTCTCTCCATCACGCGCTGCCCTCGGCCTTGGAGCCCTCTACTGCGAGCTTCGCAGCGGCCTGGTCGCCGACAGCGTGAGAAGGTGAAGACCGGGGAAGGGGGAGGAAACGAACGGCTGCGCTCTCGATGATGCTCGAGGTCACCTTGTCGACGCCACGGCAGAGAGCGTCGACGGGCAGGTCGTTAGGGTCCGTGCCGAAAGGCTCCTCGATCTGCACGGCGATGTCGTCGATCCCCATCAGCACGTACGCGATGAACACCGCGGCGAGGGGCGTGTACTGCGCGGACACAATACGTAAGGCGAAATCAATAGGCGGCTGTGGGGAGGCGCACGTAGAGGCCCATGGTTCCCAGCAGCGCGAAGGGGATCGTGAAGCAGTACAGGTGCACGAACAGCTTGATGTGGTGCGCGTACGCGAACGGCGTCGGAGTCCCCCGGATCCTCTGGAGTCCGCCCCACGCGTCCAGCATGCCCGAGATCTCGGCGCTGAGCTGGTCCATCTCCCTGCCGTCGATGGCCTGGGCCTTCTTCAGCGACACCACTGCCATTTTCATCATCGTGCACAGCTGCGCCGGGATGGACTGTACGGCAGAGGGCGCAGGCCTGTCAGGGTAGGGAACCCTCTGGGCACTGAGAGGGCTGCGCAACGAACGGATTCGTTGCACGTCCGGAGGAACTGTATGTCCTGCGAGCCCAGGAACTCGTCAAGGGTGAGCAGCGGGTCCCACTTGCGCAGGTTGTTGCGGACGCTGAAGGCGTAGGCGACGCAGAGCTTCTGCAGCCTCGCCCTGACCCTGTGCTGCTCCTGCGGCACAAACGCCACCGCCTTGGTCACGACGCCGCGGCTCTGCGCAGGGGCGGGCGGGCAACGTGTGAGGGCGGCGGGCCAGCCAGCCAGCGGGCGAGGGGGAGCGCACCCTGTTGGTGATCTGGCCCAAGAGCATACGGCCCTCGCGCCAGCGCTCGTAGCACGTGTTGGTGCGGAAGACGAGCAGCAGCGAGAGCGCCATGCCGACGAACGTGTGCGCCGCGGGGTTGATCGCCAGCTGCTTCGTGTTGCGCTCGCCCACGTAGTGCCTGACGAGCACGATCGCCACGCCGACGAGGCCCACCAGCAGCGCCCTCAGCCTGCGGTCAGAGGGGGGCGCAGTGCACCCCCTCCCGTCAGTACGCGCTCATCTACAGAGCCGGAAAACGAAAACCTAAAAATGGGCCCAACGGCAGACGCGAGAGATGAGCTAGGAGCAAAAAACGCACCAGCTCTCCGAGAGCACCGAGCCGCGGACGTAGAAGAGGAGCCACAGGCCGTGCGGGTTGTACTCGATGACCTTCTCCTGCTTGACGCGGGGCGGGGGCGGGGGGCCGAGAGGGAGGCAGCAGGCCGGGAGCCCGCAGCAGCACGTGGGCGAGGACCGTCTGCCCTGCTGGCCCTGGGCCTGGCTCCTGTGCTTGGGCTCCTCGATCGGGGGAGGGACGCAGGCGGCTGCCTCGGGGGACACCTTGGGCGAGTGGAAGGCCATTCCAGGGGCTTGGGAGTCGCTGAGGTTGCTGTTGGATGCGCCGGCTTCGGGAGAGCTCATAACTGACCGGGGGTGGGCTCAGGCAGGATCTTTTCCAGAAATCTGCTGTGACGGGAGGGGGCAGAGGCGTGCGAGAAGGGAAAAAAACGAAGGGGGGAGGAGCCGTGGAGAAGAGCCCAGCAAACGCAAAGGGGACCGGTCCGGTTGGGTGTGGGTTTCGGTTTAAGTTTGGGTGTGGGGAAGCAACTGGGCTTGATATGCACTGGTGAGGTGGCGTCCGTTATTCAGTAGATTCGTCACAGCTGACCCAGAGGCTGCAAGCCTCTCTTTGCCACAGCGTTGCTACTGGCGCTGGTGTGCCTGATTGGAACTTGCCACACTCGTCTGGCCCTGTTCTGTCATAGGCGTTCAGAGAATATCGTAGCCGGTCTGATTTTTAGCGTGAGATCTCGCGCCACTTTTGCCGCGCATTTTGGGGTTTTCATTTTTTTTTTAGGATTCTACGCGCGCACACCGCAAAGGCCGACGGGCTCAAATGTCGACGCTGTCACTGACACCCGTCCGCCAGCTCGCGCACCCGCGCATAACCGTCGTCATCAAGCGCAAGCTGCCCGCGACGTCGGACGCGACGCCCGCGACTTTGGTGCCCGCGCCCGAGGCAGCGCGTCTCTGCGCGCTTCTCGACGCCCTCGACGCCCGCGCCGCCCCAGAGGAGTCCAAGGAGAACGAGTGCCCGCAGTCGTCGCTCTCGGCCTCCGCTTCTGGTCCGTTCTGCGCCGCTTCCGCACCGCGCTTTGAATTGGCGCGCCAAAAATTCGTCTGGAAATCAATTCTGTCCGGGTCCTCTCGTCTCGGCCTGATCTCGCGCCGCGCAGCCGTCGGTGAGGTGCACTCGGAGGTGCTGAGGCTGCGGGAGAGCGCGCTCCTCAAGTGCGCCCCGTTGAAGAGGCTCGCGGCGTCGCTGAGGGTTGTCATGAAGACGACGTCGGCGGCGCCCGAGCGCGCGAAGCTCGAGGCCGCGGCGGCGGTGCTGGCGGCGATGGGGGCGCGGGGCGTGCCCCGGCAGTCGTTCCCGAGCGAGGCCCTGGACGAGGCGCTTGAAGTGCTCAAGGCCGCGTTCAAACGTCACCTCGCGTCATACGCAGGCATTTCCTATTCCCGCGCCGCGCATTTCTTTCCCCTCTTAAGGCATTTCCTCCCCTCCTCTGTTCCAGATATGGCGATTGATGAAGATGACGATGATGGCCTGATGCCAACGTCACGCCCTAAAAAGTCCACAAGCATGCGGAAGAAGAGAGCCCGAGCAGGCTTTGACACCGGGTCCCTGCTCACCCTTGTCTGCGAGTGCCTCGAGTACCTGCGCGACATCGCCGCCCGGCACACGCTCTCGCACGGGCCCGTGCTATCAGTGCGCCCCGCGGGCCTCCTCCAAGGGAGCCGGGAGCCCATCTCACGTGGTCCGCGCAGGTGGCCGCCATGTGTGTCCCGTGCTTCTTCTGCGAGGCCGACGAGGCCCTGCAGATGTCCGCGCTGCGCCTGATGCGCACCGTCTTTGAGCGCAGCCCCGACGCGCGCATGCCGCTGGTCGAGGACATACTCGCCAACATCGGCGACATGACCAAGCAGCAGCGCACGCAGCGCTCGTACCGCCTGCTCGACGAGGGCCGCTCTGTGCACTGCGTCACGGCGCTGCTGCTGCTCTACCTCCAGAGCTGCACGTCGGCGGCCCCCGAGATCAACATGGCGGCCCCGAGCTCGGAGAGGCCCTCGGGCGCCTACGACAGCGCGGTGGCGCTGGCCAAGGCGGTGTGCGTGGCGCTCGTCGACCGCTGCTGCGCGGGCAAGGGCGGCGAGGGGGCGGCGCCGCAGAGGTTCGTGACCGAGACGCTGCTCGAGGACCTGCTGGCGCTGCTGCACCTGCCCGAGTGGCCCGCAGCAGAGCTCCTGCTGCACGTGCTGGTCTCGACGTTCGCCACGTCGATGGCCGCCAAGAAGTGCGCGTCCACTTCGGTTTCTCTCCCCCCATTAGAGCCCTGCGCTCAGCCGCCGCTGTACAGAGACAAGGACTCGCGGTGCCTCGCGCTCGATGTCATCGGCGTTGTCGCAGCGAGGATAAAGACGGACCTGCACGACATGGCCAAGCGCAGGGCCTTCACTCTGCCCCCCGCAGTGCGTGTGCTCCCCCTCGTTCTGTGCCTGCGCGAGGCTCACGTTCCTGCCCGTGGATGCTTGGGCTGCCTGCAGCCGCGCACAGGAGAGACGCCCGAGGACGCGCCGCCAGAGGGCCTGCCGATATGCACGTGCGGGGGCTACGCGGACGAGCGCCCGGTGGTGCAGTGCGAGGACTGCCTGAGGTGGTTCCACGCCGAGTGCGTGCACTACGCGGAGGAGCCGCAGTACGACGCCACGCTGTGCCGCGCCGTCTACTCGTGCGCGGACTGCATCACCGTCTGCGGCGTGCGGCGCCAGTGGTCGGCCCTGCGCGCCAGCGTCCCGTCGTCGTCGCCCCCGCGCCCGTCGCTGACGAGCGTCCAGCGCCAGCTGCTCGTCAACTACCTCACAGAGCGCGCGCGCGTCGACGCCACGGCGGCGCACTGCGCGCGGGCGTTCCTCGAGAGCATGTGGTACGCCGTCGACTGCGCGGCGAGCGACGAGAAGGTGTCGTGGGCCGGCGAGGGCGGCCCGACACTGCCGCGCGAGCAGACGGCGAGGATCTGCAGGGACCTCTCGTCGAGGCGCCCGCTGGTGGCGAGCTTCGACGGCCAGCTGTGCCAGATCCTGCGCACGCTGGCCGACCCGCAGATCACCGTCCGCGCCAAGGCCATGAAGGCCCTCACGCTGGTCGTCGAGAGCGACCCCTCGATACTCGCAGACGTGCGCCGGGGGGGCGGGGCAATTCCGGGAAACGGGGAAACGCCTGCGTTGACGACAGAGCCCGCGCGCAGGACAAGGTAAAGGGGGCCGTGCACGCGCGGCTCGTGGACCAGTCGATCAGCGTGCGCGAGCACACGGTGGACCTCGTGGGGCGCTACGTGCTCGCCGACGTCGCGCTGGTGCCGCAGTACCTCTGCGTGCTGGCGGACCGCATCAAGGACGCCGGCGTCCTCGTCCGCAAGCGCGTCATCAAGATCTTTGGCGAGCTCTGCGCCACGCTGCCCGCGGGCAGCCCCCTCGTCTCGGACATCTGCCGCAGCCTCGTCTCGCGCGTGCACGACGAGCCCGTGCGCGAGCCCGTGCTGCGCACCGTCACGCAGCTCTGGTTCTCGCCAGCGCCCTCGCGCGAGGCGCTGCGCCAGCGCGCGGCGCAGATCGTCGACGTCGTCGAGGCGTCGCCAGAGGCCGACTGGATCCCGCCGCTGGTGCGCAGGGCCCGGGAGGACGGCGCCGGGGCGGTGCTCGCGAGCCTCGTGCGCGCGCTGGTGGACCTCGCGATGGCGACGGAGGAGCAGGTCCCGCTGCCCTCGGCCCCGGCCCAGCAGCAGCGCCATCAGGGCCACCAGGGCCAGCAGCAGCAGCAGGCTGAGCCGCGCCCCTCGACGCCCTCGCAGCACGACGAGGCCGAGCGCCTCAAGAGCCGCCTCGCTGCGTGCCTCGGGGCGCTGCGCCTGTTCAGTGTCGCTGCCCCGGAGCTCCTGCAGGTGCCTCTTCCCCCCCCTCCTTCCCCAGCGCGTCTGCGCCGCGTTTCCTCGGTTCTGACTCCTGCCCCCGTCTAGCCGCACGTGTGGACGCTGGTGCCGTTTCTGCAGCCGGGGGACTCGGCGCCGGTGGTGTGCAACGTCACGGCGATAGCGAGCGCGGCGCTGGTGGGGGAGGCGGCGGCGACGGCGGACCCGGCGGCGGTGGCGCGGCTCGAGGCCGACCTGGTGCGCCTCGTCTCGACCAAGGGCATGCAGGTCGTCCGCTCGTGCGCGCAGTGCCTCTGCGCCGTAGCCCTGCGCGTCTCCCGCAGCCCCGCCGTCGTCGACAAGCTCTTCTCCTCGCTCTGTGCGTTTTTGGCGCTTGTGATGGCCCCCAATGCGTATCGCTCACCCGGCTTGCCTACGCGTGCAGTCGCGGCGCTGACCAACGCGAGGAAGAGCGCGGGGCCGATGACTACGGGGGCCAAGGTGGCGCTGATGCGCAGCATCTACACGCTGGGGACTCTGTGCGGCTTCTACAACTTTGACGCGCGGCAGCAGGCCAGGCCGGCGCCGGCCGCCTCGGCCTCGGCGTCGGTCAAGGAGCTGCTGCTGTTCTACGCGTCGGGCGCCGACGTCGACGTGAGGATGAAGGCGCTGCAGGCGCTGTGCGAGTGCTTCTTCCAGTGGCCCCGCGTGGCCCTCGACGAGGCCGTCATCGCGCGCTTTGGCGAGGCCCTGGCGCCCGGCGCGCCCGTGATGCTGCGCATGGGCACGGCCGCCGCGCTGGCCAGCGTCCTGGAGATCGAGGGCTGCGACGTGCTCGACGTGGCCGCCGCCGCCAGGGCCGCCGAGGCCGGGGCGCCCATCTGCCAGGCCAACCTGCCCCACGTGCTCGCCATGTGCATGGACCGCGACTCGCGCGTCCGCAACTCGGCCGCCACTCTCCTCGGCCTCGTCGTCCGCCGCCGCCTCGTCAACCCGCTCTACGTGCGTCCCCACGCCGCCTTGTCTCCCCCTCCCTCTCCCCGCGCGTCTGAGGCGCGTGTGGCTGACCCGGATGGCGTGCAGTGCGTGAGCGCGCTGATGGCGCTGGAGAACGATCCCGTGGGGACGATCGGGGACAAGGCGTACCGCGTGCTCGTGTGCATCGACGAGAAGTTCTCCACCTTTGTGCGTTCCCGTCTGCGCTAGGAGCCTGCGGCGCTGACAGGGGAGTGCGCGCGCTGGCGCAGATCTCGTCGAGGCTGCACGAGGGGGTGGCCAAGACGTTTGAGCTGCTGCGCACTTCGCTGGGCAGGGAGGACCCGCGCGGCGTGGCGTGGAGCGAGCAGACGCACACAGTGCGACCCATGTTCGGGCGTCTCTACGGGCTGCTGTCGACCGCCACGGCGCGTGCGGGGCTCGTCAACGCCCTCGTGGCGCCGCTCGCAGAGGCCGCCGAGGAGAGCGAGACTGCAGCTCCAGCGAACACCGCAATGCTGTTCTTTGTGGCGGAGGCGGTGGCGTTCCTGCCGTACGCGACGCACGACGAGGTGTCGGCGCTGGTACACGCGGTCAACAGGACGACGCTGGTTGCGTCGGGGTCGGTGCTGCCGAGGCTCAAGAGCGCCGTCAAGGAGGGGAAGGCGGACCAGCGCGTTCTCAACGCGGCCAACGCGGTCGCTCTGCTGTTGCTGGCCAAGAGGTTCGTGCGGCAGCTTTATGGCCGCTGCGAAAAGAGTGCAGGCGAGAGCGGCTCGGCCTCGTCGACGAGGAGTCTGCAGACCTGCATCGACCTCGTTCCATTCGCAAAGGACCCCTGCTTCTTCGTGGACTTGGTCACTGCATCGAAGGATCTGCGCACCCTCTACGACTATGTGCGCGCTATCAGCCCCTCGTCTCGTGCTGGCTTTATGACAAGCTAACGCACTCCTCTCGGACAGATCAAGAGCTTGGTGAAGGAGGACGACGCGGACGCTGCCTGCGCAGGCATTAAGCGTTCGTCCAAGAGGAGAAGGGAGGACACCTCAGATGTTCCGCAGAAGGCGCCGTCGAAGAGACGTCGAGCGCCCTCCCGAACAGCGTCGTCGCGCAGCACCGCGTCGAAGGTGGCGGATAGCGATGCCGACTTCACAGACTGATGCCCAAGCACACAATGTCCACTTTGTTTTATTTTTCCACCAATCGGAAATGTAAGAAGGCACCGAACAGGGCAGGCAGTGTTTGTGTCTCGGACTCCGCGATAGAAGGCCGAGGGGGGAGGGGGAGGAGGGAAGGGGGTGAGCGGGTGCAGTCTAAAACTACAAGGATGCTGCTGGAATTTGTCTGAGTTCTGTTCTCTGGTGACATCTTGGGGTTGGTGGTGTACCATCCATCATCAGCTTGGTCGGTCTCATCTCGTCTTGACGGGGGGCTCCACTCCCTTGAAAAACCCCTGGTCTTGCAGCTCCTTAGAGTGGTTCTCGTACATGTGCACAATGAGGTTATCCTTCTCCTTCTTGCCGCAGATGAAGCAGACGCCGCTGCAGCTGCAGTACGTGTTGTGCGTGTCCCAGTGCACGTACCGCATCATGTACTTGCACTTGGGGCAGGTGACCCTGCGCATCACGCACTCGCGCTTGTGGTACACCTGGAACTGGCTGTCCATCACCAGTCCGCACTCCATGCACTTGCATCTCTGCATCGGAGGCCTCGGCGAGGCCGACGAGCCGGGAGAGCCCTGGCCGATGAGGCCCTGCATGAACGGCGGGGTTGTGACCGCCGGGCCGCCGACGACCAGCGGTGGGTGCTGCGGGAAGTAGGTGCCCAGCCCGACCATCTGCGGCGACTGCGAGCTCGACTGCGAGCCCGCGTCGAAGCTCGACGAGAGCCCCGCCGGCGACGAGAGCGACGGCGCGGCGTAGGGGTTCATCTTCCCGAACAGCCTGGGGTCGACGGTTATCGACCCGGGCGACGTCGGCGAGTTGAGGCGCCAGTCGGGGTGCTTGTACGGGTATGTGTGCGCGCTCTGCACGGCGGGGTCCGTCTTCGCGAGGTTATCGGTCAGCGTGAGCGAGGTACGCGGCCCGTCCGCCGTCGACGCCAGCGCCGTCATCAGCCCGCTGTCGACGGGAGGCCTGTACGGGCTCTGCGGGCTCGATGGCGTGTCGCGCGGCGACGACGAGGACCCGCCCGGCGAGCTCTCGAGGATCTTCTCGGTCGACTTGCTCTTGAAGAGCTCCCTGAGGTAGGCAGAGACCCCGTGCTCTTCGATCTGCGGGTGCTCGCTGAAGTAGAAGGCGACGATCGGCGCCCAGTCCGACCACGAGCAGTACCTGATCATCGACTCGAGGCACATGTTCTCCAGCGGGCCCAGGCGCCCGCTCTTGACGTCCCTCGTGCGCCGCCAGAGGATCGTGATGACCTCGTCGGTCACGTCGTAGCCCGCCAGCATCGTGTACGTGCGCTTGGCCGCCTTGTTCGACGCCACCAGCGGCACTATCGGGCTCAGCTTCTCGCAGGCGAGGCTCCAGCGCTCCTCCTGCTCCTCCGAGACCGCGTCCGTCGTCGACGACGACGCCAAGAGCCCCAGCGTGTTGCGCTCCTTGGCGACGATCGAGAGCAGCCGCAGGCGGAACAGCGCCTGGTCGTTGGGCCCCAGCGAGGCGACCATATTCGGCAGCGACTGCTCGATGCGCTCCGCCGTCGCTGTCTGCGCCTCCACCTGCTGCTGCCGCAGCTTCACCGCGTTCTGCGCCCGCGCGTTGGCGCGCACCGCCTCGTCGGCCGCCTGGAGCTCTTCCTTGTTGACGCGCGAGTCCAGCGCCGCCTGGTCGCTGTCGATGACCCCGCGGTCGCGCAGCTGCTGCGGGACGCTGCCCATCGTGCACGTCGCCCCGACGAGGTTCGCCGCCTCCAGCAGGCTCGTCACCAGCGGCGCCAGCGCGATGCCGCTCAGGTTCACGCTCCGCATGTCCGAGCCGGCGAACTTGGCGCCCTCGACCGTGGCGCCCGAGAGGTCCGCGCCGAACATGTCGGCGCCGCTGAAGTCCGAGCACGAGAGGTCCGACAGCCGCAGGTTCGTGCCCCGCAGCACGGCGCCGATGAAGGAGCACCCGGGCAGCTTGCAGTGGCTGATGTTGTACCCCGAGAGGTCCGTGTACGCAAAGTTCACGTCGGTCATGGACGTCGCCAGCTGCTCGGCCACCGCCTGCGTCGTGATGATCCGCGCCGCGTCCTTGTGCGCTGCGATGTCCTGGTCCAGCAGCGCTCCCCCCAGGAACACCGCCCACGTCAGGTCCGCCCTCTCCAGCCCCTTGACCCCCAGCAGCTTCGCCCTGTGCGGCACACCACCCACAGGCGCAGGCAGGTTAGCGAATCCCAGCCAATTTTTCCCACTCTGGCCCAGCCAAGCGTGGGGGACGACGGGATGGCGCTGTGGGGGCGAGTGGGGGGGTGGGGACCCCTCTCCGTACTTGCAGAAGTTGGCGCCGCAGAGCTTGGCGCCCGTGAAGTTGCAGAAGCGCAGGTCGGCGTCCTGGAACGACGCCGCCGTCAGGTCGCTGCCGCTGAAGTCCACGCCGCACAACTTGCAGCCCTTGAACACGCACCTCTGCTCCGGCGCCCGTCCGGCACAGAGCGAGCGAGCGAGCGAGACACGCAAACGCGCCGTCAGCGAGGCGAGGGAAAAAAACAATAACCGCAAACATAAAAAGAGAGGAGAGAGACGAAGGAGCAAACGCCGGCAGAGAAGCGCCAGAGCGAAATCGGCGGTTTCGCCCGCCCAGCCGAGGGGGTTTCGGAAATCGGTCTGTAGGGGGTCGGGGAGGCCAGTCTCTGGCGGATGCGGGGGAGGAGCCCCACGCCAGAGGGCCAAGGGTTGGGTGAGAGGGGGGGAGCCCAACCGCACCGTGAGGCGGGCGTTGACGAACTGGGCGGGGAGCCACGTGGAGAGGGCCGTGACGAGCTGCGTGGCGTCGCGGCCGGCGGCCGACTCGTAGTACTCGCGGCTGCACATCCACGAGTTCTCGAACTTGGCGCTGGGCGCAGAGCAGTAGTTCCAGTTGCTCCCGGGCGCGTCGATGCCCGTGAGGTCCGCGTGCTCGAGGTTCGAGGCCACGACGGCGGCCTTGCGCATGCGCGCGTCGAGGAAGACGCAGAACTGCAGGTTGCACGAGCTCAGCACCGCCAGCTCGAGGTTGGCCTTCTCGAACGAGACCCTCGTCAGCGCCGAGCCCCGCATATTGCTCCGCGTCAGCGTCGTCTGGCGCACCGAGTGAATTCCAGGTCAAGAATTATCCCCGGGGCCAAGGGGGTTCCCCCGGAGAAAATACTACATTACCAACGCCCGCGCGCAGCGACCGCCCCACGTGGCGGCGCGACGTCATAGGGCGATTTAAATTCGAGATAGACGAATCAATCTGCTCTGCGGGGAGGGGAGGGGCCAGGAGAGGAGGAGTGCGGGGAATCCGGACGCGGGGGCACCTTGAAGAAGGAGATGTCGCGCTCGACGCTGGCCTTGCGGGCGGCGTCGTAGACGAGGCGGCGCATGTCGAGGAACTCCATCACGCAGTCGCTGAGGTCCTCCTTGCGGCAGTCAAACGGCATCACGCCGACGGCGGCGACCTCGCGCGTCGTCAGGCGCTGCGGGACGCCCGTGATGTCCGTGACCACGATGACGGGCCTGTCGTTCTCGTCGCACGGCATGTTCTCGCGGCACCACTCGGTCAGGTCCTTGGCCGCGTTCTTCTTGACAAACTGCAGGAGCGCCTTCCGAGTGCCTTTGCCCTTGAACATGGTGGTTGGGGGGGCCCTGTTAGCGCTGGTCCGTCGGTGGAGATCGGGCGGCTCTGTGTGTGCGGCGCGGCAGACGGGGTGGGGCGAGAGGGGGGTTGTTGCACAGAGGAGGAAAAATAGATATTGGGGGCCCCCGCGGGCGAATATCGGGAGTATCACCCTAACTGAATCGGGCACCCTTTTGGTGCGGAATGTGAGTCATCGTTCATAACCACTTTCGGGGGTTGGCACACAACAACTGCGTGCTCCACCGTGCAGGCTTGGACGCGGCACTGGGCCCCACCGCTCCCGGACCCCTTCCTCAGCGCCCCTTTCGCCATTTCTTCCCTCCTCCCCCTCCGCAGCAACGCCTGTTGGGATCCCGCCGTTCCTACAAACGTGCGTTATGACGTTCGCAGCAATGCGAAATATCTGCGCAGAGAGATCTCTTTTGAATCTGCAGAACTTGTGACCCTGAGGCCGAGATGGCGGACCCGCGTGTGTGTGCCCACCGCCCGTCAGCGTTCGTGCCGCTGCTCGAGCAGGCCTACAGCGACTTCGTCGGCGGGCGCTCGGGCCGTGGGGCCACCGCCGCGCCCAGCAGGGGCCGCCAGCAGGCGCCCGTACCCGACGTGGGCGACGAGAGCACGTCCGAGAGCGACGACGAGCCGCCGATGATCCGTGCGGACTCGCGCGTCTGGCGGGACGAGTTCCTGCTGGGCGCGGGCACCTCTGAGCGCAGCTGGCACCAGACGCCCACCCCCGTGCCCCTGAGCCCCTTCGGCCTCGTCCAGCGCTCCGGGACGCCCGGTACGCGGCCCCCGCGGGCTCCCGGGCCCTGCGGCTGCGCGGTCTGACGGCGGGCTCGCAGGGAGCGAGGTGGACCTGGGGAAGAGGAACCTCGAGAAGCTGCTCAGGGGCATCTCGAGGTCGGCGACGAGCTCGCCGGCGCCGCAGGACGACGCGGCAGGCGCGCCGTCGCCGGCGTCGTCGCCCACGCCCAAGAGGTCGCGCGTGGGGCCGGCGTCGTGGAAGGCCGACGTGGCGACGCAGCTCCGCGGGGTCGCGTTCCCCCTCGTCCGCAGGCGGGAGCGCGGGACCGACGAGTCGGACCTCGACGCGGCGCTGGGCCAGTGCGAGCACGCGACGTCGCTGCTCGAGGGCGCCCTCGAGGAGGTCAGGCGGGCCGACCCCACGACCGCCTCGGCGTCGTGCTTCGGGGGCGTGCTCAAGGCGCACCAGGTCGAGGGCGTCACTTGGCTGCGGGCGCTGCACCGCTGCGAGACCAGTGGGATCCTCGCGGACGAGATGGGCCTGGGGAAGACGGTGCAGATCAGCGCGTTCCTGGCGCTGCTGGCCGACAAGCGGGCGGGCGGCCCGCACCTCGTCATCGTGCCGACGTCGCTGCTCGAGAACTGGAGCAGGGAGCTCGTCATGTGGGCCCCGAACTTGACGGTGTTCAAGTACTCGGGCCCGCCGAGCGACCGCAGGAACGCGCGGGACATGTTCACCCCGCAGCGGCTCGGCGAGGGCCCCGTCGACGTTGTCCTCTCGTCCTACAGCTTCGTGAGCATTCCCGAGGATTGGTACGCGCCCTCCACAACGGCCCCCCAGTCCGGTTCCATTCACAGGCCCAACGCACCGCAAACAGCGAGTACCTCAAGAAATGGGGGTTCGACTTCATCATCGTCGACGAGGCGCACATGATCAGAGAGCCGTCTGCCCAGCGGTCGTTCATGCTCAACTCCATACCCAGCAGAGCGAGGGTGCTGCTGACAGGCACGCCCATACAGAACAACATGAGGGAGCTGTGGGGAGTTCTCTTCTTCCTCCTCCCGCAGTTCTTCCCGACGCCCGAGAGAGCCAACTCGGTCTACAAGCAGCTGTTCACCGGGAAGGATGCCAGCGTCGAGGAGCGCCTGAAGAAGCTCCTCACGTCGTTCATCCTCCGACGCCTCAAGTCTGACGTGAGCTCAGTTTCTACCTCGCGGGCACGCGGCACACATCAACCTCTGCACTCCTCGCTCTGCAGGTGGCCAAGGACATGCCGGAGAAGAAGACAGAGTACGTCCACTGCGAGATGGGCGAGAGGCAGGCAGAGCTGTACCGCAAGATGAGGATTCTCCTGCGGCGAGAGAGGGACAGCCTGTCGGTCTGCATGCAGCTCAGAAAGGTCTGTGTCCGCATCTCCTTGTGCGCATGGCTGACTCGGGCTTCGCCAGATGGCCAACCACCCTCTGCTGCACCGGAGGGTGCACTACTCCGACAAGCAAGCCCAGGAGATCATCACAACCGCCACCAAGAGCGACCCGCTGTTCGAGGGGCGGGCCCCGGCATCGCCCCTGGAACTCTCGGACTACGAACTGCACCAGATCTGCTGCGCGCACGACGGCCTGAAGCGCATGGCAATACCCGACGAGGTCATCATCTCGTACTCGTGCAAGACCGAGGGGCTGCTGGGCGTGCTCGCAAAGCTCAAGAGGGACGACTACAAGGCGCTCGTGTTCTCGGAGATGAGGAAGGTGCTCGACATCCTCGAGCCGCTCCTCGTGAGGGCCGGGTGGAGCGTGTACCGCGTCGACGGCAGGACCTCGATGAAGATGAGGCAGAGGACGATCGACGGCTACGTGGCGCACTCGGGGACGCCCCTGGTGATGCTGCTGACCACGCGTGCGATGGGCACGGGCTTCAACGTGCCCTGCACAGACGCCGTCATCTTCTTCGACAGCTCGTACAACCCCCAGGTGGATCGCCAAGCAGAGAACCGCGCGCACCGCCTCGGCGACTCCAAGCCATCGCTCGCCATCTACAAGATGATCGCCAATAGGACGATCGACCACCGTGCGACCGCCGAGAGGAGCTGTTTTGTGTGTGGGATCGCTGACCCTCGTGTGCCTTTTCAGTGATTTTGGAGAAGACGGTCAAGAAGCTGGAGATGAGCGACAGGTTCCTCAACGAGAGCACCGTCGACAAGAAGCTGCTGGACGCCATCGTGAAGGACCACCTGAAGGCGTCGGACGAAGCGGAGGAGGCTTCCGGGGACTCGGACTACTACTGACGGCACGGCACGCCTTGGGCTTTGCCAAACAGCAAAATACAGTTTTGACGATGAGAGAGAGAGGTGAAAGACTTACATTGCACGTGTCGGCCGAAGTGTGCGTCTGAGTGCGCGTGCGTGTACGTGTGTTGAGGAGCGGGTGTGTTCTGTGATGCCAGTTTTGCCGACTTAGACGTCCGTGCCTATCGGAAAATAACGGTAACCCTCGCCTGGGGCATACAGGGGCGGGAGAACTGCGCGCGGCTCCGCGGGATCGTTCTCCAGCCAACTCAGAGAATGGCGCACGAAGACCCCCTGGTCCTTTTCGCGTACGACACGCGGAAGCGGTTGGCCCTGCGCACCTCCGACTCGAGGCGCAGCGGCGTGCCGTCCTTCTCGCGGAACCAGCGCAGCTCCTGCCTGCCGCTGCCCGCGGTCGTGTCCAGCCTGCGGTGGGGGCCCCCCGGGGTGGCGTGAGCGCCCGCTCCCAGAGGGAGGCAACCGGAAAACCCGTGATCGTAGGGGGCCCGGGGGAGACACGGCTTTTCCTGGCCGGAAACGGAAAGCGAGGGCGGGTGGGTGCAAGTTCGGTACACGCACGACGTTTTCATCGCGAGCCACACGTCCGCGAAGGTGGCGGTGAGCGGGCCGCTGGCGATGACGCCGTACTCGGTCTCGACGGCGCAGACGCCGCGCGCGTCGGCGACGGCGTCGTAGAAGACGGTGCACTCGGTCGAGACCTCTGTCGCGTGGTGCGCTTTCCTGACGACCACGATCGGCGCGTCCGAGTCTTCGTACGATTTGGGTCTCGCGGGGAGCGCGGTCGACTCGACCGACCGCGTGGCGTGCGCCGCGGAGGGCTGTGGTGGCATCAGAATTCTCGGACAGTGGCCGCCGGGGCTGGGGGACCACCCTAGTTTTTTGCGCCGAGAAAATGCACCTCTGACGCGAGATTCTCTGGCAGATCAGTAATCCCCTATTACAGGAATGCCCCTGGGCGCGCTCAATTTCGCTCGCCTCAAAGAGCAAGGGCAGTACGCGCCGTACAGCATACGAGCTTCGGTGATGGTGCAGCAGCACCCAGTGAATATCTCTTTTTTCTTCACCCCTGGTGTCACCGAATCACCTGAGGAAACTCCTTGAGACAGGCATCTCCCCCCCTGCAGCAAGCAGCACACAGATCAGCGGTCCTCAGAACACTTGATGCACTGTTCAGCAAACGCCTCTGCGCCGAGCACACCCACCGCGGACACTGACGAGACGTCGCCCATGGCCCGCAGCGACCCGCCCGCCGGCGACCGCCCCGCGCGCCCCGCCCCCGGCGACGCCGAGCGCCTGACGAGCTCCGCGCTCGCGCACATCGACGCCGACCCGCGCGCGGGCTCGGCGCTGCACCTCTGCGCCGCCGGGCTCAGGGACGCCCTCGCGGCCTCGCCCGACTTCCTCCCCGCGCTCTGCGCGCTGTGGGCCGTCGTCGAGTGGCGCCCGGACCTCATCGTCGACGACTGGGAGCGCGTGCGCACGGGATCCGTCGCCCGCCAGGTGCGGGCGGCCCCCGAGGGCGCCAAGGACCGCGCGGAGGCGTTCTTCCGGTCCGAAGGCGCGGGGGTGGGGATGGCGCTGGCGCTGGGCGCGTACAGGGCGCTGGCAGGCGAGAGGAGGAAGGCGGAACTGGAGCTGACCAAGGCGATCAACATGCAGTGCCCGGGCGCCATGTTCGTCACCGCGCGCGTGCAGGCGCCCGCCACAGGGTGGAAGGCCCCCGACTGGAGCTGAACCGCCGACCCCTTGGCCCCTATACAGCATTATTCACCCCACCCACCCGACAACGAACAAATTCGAGGCAATTCATTTGCATTTATTTTCCGGCGGAATCTGAAAGCAGAGGGGGGACTCGGGGGGGCCTGTGTAAGGTCGAAGAGAGGAGAAGATGGGGGGTTTGTTTGTCTTTACACAATCAAAGGCAAAATAAAAGGCAGGGGGGCGCAGGGCGCGCCCGCGTGGTGTGCGCGAACTACGTGCACCACGGGAAATCCACCTGCTCCTGCGGCGGCGTCACGCTGTCCGACCTGTTGCGCGACGGCGGCCGCGGCACGGCAACCGTGGCTTTCGCGGGCGCGGGCTCCGCGGTCTTCTTCTGAGGGGCGTTGGCGTTGGCGTGAGCGGGGGTACAGTCAGCACCAGAGAAGCTCCGGAGAACAGCAAGTTGGGGTGGAAGTGGTTAGCGCGGGGGGCGAAGGAGGGCTCACCGCGAGGACGCGGATGCCCGTGGGCTCTAGCGGGCACTCGGCCCAGTCGATGGTGCAGCGGTCGAAGGGGTTGACGCAGTTCTGCATGATGCGGGGGGCGGAGAAGGATCACAAATGTCTGTGCCGGTCGTAAAAAATGGTATGCGATTTCTCAGCGCCCGCGATGCGGAAGAAGGTGCAGAGACATATCAGTGTCATTCTCCATCGGTGGCTGCCATCTCGCGCTCTCGATCCCACTGCGCCAGTCATGCAGCGCACGTGCAATGTGGGCGGTCTCCCCCAACACAAGAGCGTCCTTCGCGGTTGACATGGAATATCAGGAGCATATCTCCCTTCCGAGGCCGTGTCACTCCGCTGAATTCACCGATTCGGATCGGTAGTATGTCAGCGCTGAGCGTTGGTCACCACAGGGCCGCCAGCGGCTCGTCGGTCGATCGGAATGTGGCAGAGACTTGCATGTAAGCCCTCCTGAGAACTGCATTTTCCTGGGATCCAGGCAGTATCTTCCGCAATCCGAAGTGGATAAAAACACACCCGCGGCGCGAGCGCAGTGCAACAAGCACATCCCAAATATCCCCGCCGTCCGCCGCCGAGAAGCAGCGTCCATGGACGACGCCCGCGCTCAGACCGCACCGCCCGACGAAAAAAGGCCGGCAGTATCGGCAAATCCCCCACCGAACACCTCCCCAGATCAACTTTGCTCCTCCGGTGAGCCGCTGCCCCGCACAACTGCAATGTGGCGCCGCGGAGTCAGCCCCATCATCCCCGAGGGCGTCACGGAGCTCGCGGTCCTCGGCGGCTCGCTCGTCGGTACGTTTGTTTCCAATTTTTCCCCCTCCTGCTCTCCCTTGTGCTGTGAGGCCCTGCGGCTGCTGCTACGGCTTCCCACAGCTCACCAGAGGGGGTTTTTTTGAATTAATAATGGGGTTGCGGTGTGTGCGGGAATACAGGGCAGGAGGTCGTCAGGATCGAGGGGAACAAGGCGACGGTGCAGATGATGTGCGTGGCCTCGGTGACGGTCGCCAAGCTCTCGCAGGAGCTCCGCGCCACGCCCAGCCTCATCTCGCTCACGATCTCTGGTGAGCTGCTACGGGCGGCGTTTCGCGTTTTTTCGGCTTGGAAAAACCCGCCCACCCCCCCCGCACCGCTTTTCCCAACAACAACACGCCGGGACACTCCCCTTCTTTTTTTAGCGCCTCACCTCCCCTATCCCGCCAGCCTGCAACATGCTCGAGTCGATGGCGAGCCTCACCGAGTCGATCAAGCAAACCAACACCCTCCGCGAGCTCTCGCTGCACTGTGAGCCCCTAAGAGCCGACTCCCCTGCAGCGCTCTCTCTCTCTCTCTCCTCCCGCTCACTCGGCATCTCGGCATTGCCCGACCCTCTGGGAAATGCGATAACCCCCAGGCTGTCAAATCAACGTCGAGCGGCTCGCCGGTGCTCTGGTGAAGAGCACGTGCCTCGTCATCCTCGAGCTGGATGGTCCGACCCCATCCTTGCATAGATAGTGGAGGGCTGTCTGGATATGTCTTCTGACGCAGACAATTTCCCCTCCACCCCCGCACAGAGTGCGGCCTGCAGGACGCGGACATTGCTGTTTTGGCCGAGGCCCTGGAAGTCAACACATCGCTCCGTGTTCTCAAGATACAATGTGCGGGAGAACAACACACACGGCTCGGTGCAAGAGACTTACACTTTGTCCACGCCGTGCGTGTATGCGTGTGCGACTCTGCTGGACGACAGCCAACAAAATGGGCTCCGAGGGTGTCGTGAGGCTCGTGCAGGCCCTGACGAACAACAACCGCATCTTCCTGCTCGACGTCACGAGTTCGCAACCCCCTTTCACGTCATGCTTCATACACACTTCACTGACCACGCCCTCCCTATGGCAGACAACAAGCTGGGCGAGGAGGGAAGGCAGGCCCTTGTAAATATCGTCAAGAAAAACGGGGACCTCCGCGTCGCTGGAGTGGTTGGCATCCCATTCGCTATTCCGGGTGCGGATGACAACAGCTTCCAGAGATCGCAGTCAGCAAAGACACTGGCCTCCCCGCCTCACATGTGGAGAAGGGGCAGCCTCCCGACGCGTCGCATGGCGACGTGGCTCACAGCGGTGCCACCACAGAGCCGTTCTAGATCACGGCCTCACTCTATTATTCTGCCAAGCGACCTCTAAATAAACAGGTTTCTTAGATTTTTGCCCTCAGATTCCCACGCTAATTATAGCGGCCGCACCAAAAATAGGATCCCAGCGCGATTGTATTCATCCGCGCACAGCAAACACTCGATGAGCACCCCGCAGGCGCAGGCGGTCTTCGAGACCCGCCCGCCTTCGCTGCAGTTTTCGGACTACGAGCCGCTGCGATGCTACGACCTTTTTGTCAGCCTCCGCAACGTTGACCGATTCAGCCGCCGCTTCGACGGGTTCGCATCCCCCGCATCGCGCTTCGCGAAAAAAAACGGAGCCTCTCCTATCAACCGCGTGAAAATGACCCGCACGGGGGCCCCGCAGCGTGTGCCTGGATCCGGTCGGGGGCCTTGGTGTGTTCGAGGCCGAGGCCGAGGCTGACCCCGGGGCCAAGGTCGCGCCGGGCATGGAGGTCCGCGTGCGCCTGAGGCTGCGGCCCGTGGCCACCGACGACTACTCGTGCTCGGTCGTGTTCCTGACCGAGTGCGGCGAAGTCCGCGTGCCTGTCCGTGCCATCGGCGCCAGGGGTGCACAATAATACACTCTGCGGTCGCCTCGCTGACACTTGCGCAACAGCGAGGTTGAACTTCCCCGACGTGATCGCGTTTGGGCGCGTGCCTGTGAAGGTCGAGACTTCGCGGACGATTCTCGTCAAGAACATCGGACGCCGCGACGGCCGTTTCGCCATGCGCGCCAAGGCGCCGTTCAGCATCCTCCCGGCGTCTGCGCAGCTGGCCGTGGGCTCTTCGCGGCAGTTCACCGTCACTGCCGAGCCGAGGAACGCGGGAGACGTCGAGGGCGTCATATCGATCGAGTACGACACCGGAGACATCGTCGACGTGACGCTCAAGGCGACGGGCGAGGAGCAGTCGGGCGTCACGCTGGAGCCGCAGTCCCTGGCGTTCTCCTCGACGTCGATCGGCCTCGAGCAGCGGCTGATCATCCGGATCAACAACAACTCGACCATCAGGGCCAAGTTCGAGTGGAAGAAGCTGGAGAACACGCCACCCGAGGGCACCGAGGACCCGACGTTCATGGGGCTGCCGTTCCGCCTCGAGCCCTCGAGCGGGGAGATCTGGCCTTCGGCGCAGGCGGACGTCGTCGTGTGTTTCTCGCCGGCCATCGCGACCAAGTTCAACACCACGGCGTTCCTCGAGATCTCGGGCCGGTCGTCGCGCCTTCCACTCGTGATGAAGGGCGATGCCATCGGGCCGCAGGGCTCCTTCAACCTCGACGTCCTCGACATCGACGAGGTCTACGTCAACAGTGTACACTACTACCACGTACGTGGGCTTGCTTGCGCTCCCCCCGTTGGACGCCGAGCTGACTGCCACCTGCGCAGCTGACCCTCGAGAATAAGGGCAACATCCCTCTGGAGTACTGCCACCAGCAGGAGAGCACGCACCCCCTGTTCAAGAGGTTCCGCATGGCCCCTATCTCTGGCCGGCTCAACGTGGGCGAGTCCGCAGAGGTCATAGTCGAGTTCACTCCGGACAGCGTCGGAGCCTTCCAAATCCCCTTCTACTGGAACATGAGGGGGGCCGGCGACCCCATCTGCGTGACCGTGCGGGGCTCGGTGGTGCCGCCCTCGTTCGCCTTCGACTACGAGACTCTGGCGTTCGGCGTCGTCTCGTACAGCTTCACCGCCACTCGAACTGTAACAATATCGAACATCTCCGACGTGGCTGTGCCGGCGCAAGTGTCGGTCGAGCTCTTCAACGGCGACCCGTCGCACTTCTCCGTCCGCTCCGGCTCGGAGCCCATCCCGCCCCTGGGACAGCGTGCCATCAACGTGGACTTCACCCCGATCACGACCGGTCGCTACGACGGGATGCTCGTCGTTCGTGTGCCCGGCATTGGTGACCCCGTTGCTCGCCTTCCTGTCACTGCAGAATGCCAGATTCCCACTGTGCGTGGTCCCTCGTCCGCGCAACCCCGAACTCAGCGCTGCTCTTCAGATCACTCTGGCAAGGAGCATGGTCCCTCTGGCCGACTGCTTCGTCGGGCACGAGTACGAGACTACCGTGCAGCTGGACAACGACACCGACATCCCGGCGAAGTACGAGTTCCATCCGCTGCCAGTGCCGCCAATGACCTGCGTTCTGTCTGCCGATCCACCTGCCGGGTACCATAACGTCGCTCGATGCCTTTCTAACAGTGCCTCTCAGTGTCGTCGGGGAGCACAGCGACCTGAAGGTGACTCTCAAGTTCACAGCAAAGCGCCTCGGACCTGTGACGGCAGCCGGCCAGTTCATTGCTGCTGGCTGTGCGGACACGCCCTTGACCGTCACTGTTGGGGGCTGCGGCGTTGGCGCTCGCGTGGCGCTCGAGTCTTCCGACGTCAACCTCGGAAAGATCCAGCTGTTCACCGCCACTGAGCGCCAAGTGCACGTGCACAACGACTCGCTCATCATCGCGCAGTGCAAGGCCTCGCTCCGCGGAAAGAACACCGGTTACTGGAAGGTGTCCCCCACCGAGTTCTCGCTGCAGCCGAACGAGTCCTTCCCGCTCACACTGGCCGCGAACCTCGATGACGCGATCCCCGTCAACGCCGAGCTCGTGGTTGTGGCGCTCGGCAGCCAGCCAGTCGTCTCGCAGCTTCGTGCGCAGGGAGTCGGGTGCCCTGTCGTCGTCGTTGGCGAGGACGCGTCTGCCCTGTCGCTGATCGACTTTGGCGATGTGCCCACCGGGTCGCAGCGCTCTCGGTCCATGACACTGGAGAACCGTGGCAGGCACCCCGAGCTCGTCACGTGGGCCCCAGACAAGCGCGTGGCCCAGACGACAACTGCAGCCGGACAGGCAGCAGCTCTCGCGATACCCGCCGCGGTCGAGGTGAATCCGAAGCAGGCCCTTCTCCAGCCGGGTGCATCGCAGCAGTTCACGCTGAGCACCGCGTCGAGGAAACCCTCCAAGGTGTGCGAGCGCCTGACGTGCACGTGCATCGAGTCCAACCGCGCGACCGTCATGTTCACGTCGGAGGTGCGCGCGCGCTTCGCGGACCCGCTGCTCGGTATCAACCCGTCGTCGCTCCACTTCATGTGGCAATACGCCCCCGGGCCCGCGCCGGTCCCGCCGGCCCAGACAGTCGCCCTGACCAACATGAGCGGCTACCCACTGGGGTTCTCGCTGCAGTGCCCGCAGCCCTTCCAGGTGAACAGCCGCAAGACCGCAGAGGTGAAGCTTGGGGTCGGCGAGACGGCCACAGTGACCGTTTCGTTCGACCCGCACTGGCGTGGCGACAGGCTGTCGACCACGCAGGAGAGCCGGATGCTCGTCACGTACCGCGACCGCCCGCAGCGCGACAGCGTGGAGCTGTGCGGCGAGGTGCACTACCCCAACCTGACGTTCGACCCGCCGGGGCAGACGGTCGCGTTCGGCGCCATCGCCAACGGCAAGGACAAGGTGCGCCAGATAACGCTGAGCAACACGTCCGCTGTCGAGGTGCGCTACTACTGGGCGTTTGACCGCGACCCTGCCGAGTGCCTGCCGCCGGGTCTCGACCTGCACGACGTGTTCGACATCACCCCGATCAGCGGGTCTCTGCTCCCCGGCGAGAGCGAGAAAGTCCGCTTCACGTACTACGGTGGCGAGGACTTCACCTGCAAAGCCTTCGCCTCGTGCATCACAGAGGGCGGCCCCGAGTATCGCGTGTCTCTCGACGCACTGAGTGCCCCGATTTCGCACCGGCTTGACAGGAATGCGGTGGACTTCGGCCCGCAGGCGTTTGCAACTACGTGTACCCGCGAGGTGATTATACAGAACATGGGGCCCGTCCCGTTCCCGTTCAGCGTCAGCACGCGCGGAGTCAGTCCGAACCGCCTGTCGATATCCCCGATGCAGGGGACAGTGGCCGGCAACGAGAAGCAGCGCCTCACGATCAGGTTCACTCCCCTCCGCCCCGAGTTGATCGAGGAGACCTTCGTCGTGACGACGGCCTACTTCGACACCGACGTGGTCACCGTCACCGGCCGCGGCACCTTCCACCATCTGTCTCTCACCCTTCCGCGCACCTCGTCCCAAGGTAATCCCACCCATGCGAGCGCAGCTCTCTTCCTCGTGGCCAACGCTTGCTCGTACAGAGTACGAAGAGGCTCTGGCGGATGCGAAGAAGAACCTCGCGGGGCAGTCGCTGGCAGCCGACGACGTGGCACTGGAAATCGAAGCGGAGCGCATTATGATCAGCAGGAAAGTGACCGCACCGGGCGGGGCCTCGCTGTACAAGGCAGCGCAGGTCCAGCAGCAGCCGCAGCAGAAGCGCAAGAAGGGCGACCCCACACTGGACGACGAGCAGCACGCGCCGCTTCTCATGGTGTCGCAGTTCGACATCGACTTTGGCTCGGTCGTGTTCGGGACGTCGAGGAGGAAGACGTTCCGCGTTACCAACAACGGCCAGCTACCGGCGTCGTTCGACATCTCGCGCCCGCCTATCAACACCGGCTTCCAGATCGAGCCGTCGAGCGTCAAGCGCCTCAACGTCGGCGAGAGCGTCACGATCGCAGCGTCGTTCGATGTGCCGGACAAGGGCACGCCCGAGAGCAAGCCATACGAGGCCACAGTCGTCCTCGGCATCCGCGAGGGCCCCACGTACGCGTTGCACCTCAGGGCAGCTGCTGTGGTGCCCGGGGTGTCAGCGACCCCCAACTCGCTCGACTTCGACGCTGTCATCTGCGGGCAGTGCAAGATCCACGGCGTCGTTCTTCACAACACGAGCGACGTGCCGTGTGACTGGGAGGTCCGCGGAATGGGGGCGGGGACGCTGATGCGCACGACCGCCGCGTCGGCGGCAGCAGCAGGCTCTGCTGCAGCGTCCAAGAACATCGACCCCCCTCAACAGTCGTTCTCGGTCACCCCGTCCAGCGGGACGCTCGCGCCCGGGGAGCACCTGACACTGAACGTGAAGTTCACGCCGCAGCAGGCAAAGAAGTACCAGCTCGTCATCCCGATCAAGGTTGCCAGGAATCCACAGATGCAGACCGTCCTGTGCAAGGGCCAGGGAGCAGAGATCGGCATTGCGCTCGACCCGCCGGACATTGACCTCGGGGCCATACTGCCGAACCAGGAGCGTGCTGTCAAGATCATCGCCACCAACAAGAGCACGTTCCCCGTCGAGCTCATCTCGACGGACTTTGACGAGAAGTACTGGGAGGAGGAGCGCGTGCTGCAGCAGGCCGACTTCGGGGCCGACGGACACCTCCTCATCCCTCCACGCGCACCGGGTGCCCCTCTGGACCAGTCCGTGGTCGACATGATCCAGGCCACCATCCGTGCGCGCAAAGCCGCGGAGCCAGCTACGGTCGTTCGGGGCATATCGATGTCTCGCGTTCCGCCGGTTTCGCAGTCGTCCGTTGCCCTGTTGGCTGGGATACCGTCTACGGCTCCCCCTGCGACACAGAGTGTCAGCGCGCTTCAGTGTATGCCAGCACTGAGCTTCAACGCCGCGGTACAGAGTATCAATGCCGCGACCCTGCCGGCGGCTGCGCAGTCGATGCCGTCGATGCCATCGAACGCGACTCTCCCGGAGGCCATGCAAAGCCAGCAGCAGACAGAGAAGGCGCCTGCTCCTGCACCACAGCAGGCACCGCCTCCTTCGCAGCCAGCCACGGCCCCAGTTCCTCCGTCAACGACCAACAAACGCCACCGCGACAAGGCTTCGCTCAAGGCCGAGAAAGAGAAGGCCGAGAAGGAGAAGGCTGACAAAGAAAAGGAGGTGGCCGCCGCGGCAGCTACAGCAGCGGCCGCCGCCGCCGCCACCGCGGCTGCAGCTCAACAAGCACCCGCAGCGCCGGCCCAGAATGGGCAGGCGCCTGCGGAAGGGTTGGTGGAAGGGACGGCTGATGCACAGCAGCAGGCAGCCCAGCAGCAAGCGCCACCCCCGCGGTCTGACCGCATAGTCGTCGTCATCACTGGCGTGCCAGTGAGCGGGAAGACGACTGCAGCGGCGATCGTTGCCAGGCATCTCGGGGGAGCTCTCCCGGTTCTGCGCGCGCCAGTTGAGCCGGGCCGCATGGCCCAGAATGACTGCGCCCGTGGGTGCATCATCGAGTACGACACCGGGCTGCTGCCGGACGAAGCAGCTCGTAACCTCGTTCGCGAGATATCGTCTTCTGGAGGCGCGCGAGTGTTCGTGGTCACGATCCGCCTCGACGCCGTGACTCTGAGGCTCAGGAACCAGTCGAGGGTCGCGGAGGAGGCGCAAAGGCACATCGACGAGCTGGCCGCAGCGCGCACGCTGACCGAGGCCGAGTACGAGGCACTCGACGACGCAGAACGCACGCGCTACGACGCGATGTTCCACGAGATCAAGCAACTCCGAATGGCGCACAGGAGGAGGAACAACGCAAGCGCTGCCGCCTCCGCGCCGCCGGTGTCAACCCCGCAAGAGCCCCGCACACGCTCCGCGCTTCCAAGAGGTCTCCGCAACAAGCCTTCAAAGAGTGCGCGGGAGGCCGACACGCAACAGCAGCAGGCACAGGCACAGCAAGCACCTCAACAGCAACAGCAGCAAGTGCCCCAGCAGGTCTCCCTGCAACAGGGGCAGGCGTCACAGCCTCAACTACCACCCGCGGCTGCCTCGCAGACGTTCGCCGCCGCTGTGATGATGTCTGTCTCCGCCCTCGGAGGAGCGGGTGCTATGCCGTCGCCCGCAGCACCAGGGGCCCAGGCAGTGGTCCCTCCCGTTCTGGCTCAGCTGCCGCCCGGCAACGCCCTGGCTCTGCAAGCGCACGGCCTTCAGTCGCAGGTCGACCTCAGTGCTCCCCGAACGGGTGTTGCCAGCAGGGGACCAGGAACTGGAATGCCGGGCCCACGCAAGAGGGCGGACAGGGCACGCACGCGCGGAAGGGGCGGCAAGGACGACGTGGACACCGGATCCGCTCCGGCAGACACCAACGCGTCACAGATGAGCATGCCGCCCGAGCCCGAGGTGCCGAAGGACCCCATGGACATCGCACTTGGACACGCCGAGGCATACGCGGTGCGCATTGCCGAGTCCCTCGCTGCGGAGGGCCACGTGTTCTTCACGGGTACCGAGTCGTCCGCCGAGGAAGCGATTGCGCCCGCGCTGGCGCAGATACCCAGCCTCCCGCCGCTCCCGGAGGAGCTCGCAGCACAGCAGAAGGCAGAGGCGGCAGCCCTTGCCGCAGCGAGGTGCTCGTCCGCCGACGACTCGAACGCGCAGGTCTACGAGATCGTGTCCAAGAACAGCATCCCGGGCGAGCGCGTGCCGAAGCCGCAGGGGTTCACCCTCAAAGCCCTCGAGGCGCCAGTGGTGCCGGACCTGCCTCCCGAGACGAAGCCGGACAAGCCCGAGAAGGGCCTCGACAAGACGATGCCCGGCTCCCGTACAGGAGACCGCGAGCGCAACAACACCTCGAGCTTGGGGGACCGCCTCGGGACGACCGGCGTCACTGCCAAGCAGAGGGCAGACGCCGCTGCAGCGAGCAAGGCCGTTGTCAGGAAGAAGGGAGTGACAGCCAAGGAGCGCGAGAGGGAGGAGGCCGAGCGCGCCAAGCAGACGCGCTGGATCATCCCACCGAGGGGCAGGCTGACATTGCAGCTCGCCGTGTCGAGCTGCATCGGGCGGGTGGATCAGATCATGCGCTTTGCCGTCGCAGGGACCCACCGCCCCATCGTGCTCCCCGTCAAGGCGATCTGCTCCACGCCGTGCATCGACACTGACTACAAGACCCTCTTCTACAGCAAGTACGGCATGCGTGTGCGCTCGTATCCCCTCTCACTGGTGCGCTCCCACGCAGGATCAAGGCTGCTGCTGCCCCCGGCACAGTCAAGGGGCAGTACATCGTCAAGGAGGGCCTCTTCGAGTTCGGGGCTGTCCTGTGTGGTCGCAAGCGCGACATGCAGACGGATCCCACGTGCGCGCGGGCGACGGCGCACGTGACGCAGGTACGGCTGACGAACAACGGGCACTTCGACGCGGTGGCATCGCTCTCGTTCGCGGACCCAGACCCCCCGGTTCAGATGCCCGTCGTCCAGCCCGGGACGAAGCCGCCGCCGCCTCCGCCGTCGGTCTTCTCGGTGGACCCGGCGACGCTGACGCTGGCCCGCGGGCAGTCGCAGGACGTGCTCGTCTTCGCCTTCCCACACTCGCCCGGGGTGTTCCTGGACACCCTCAACATCGAGGTCCGCGACAACCCCAACGTTCTCAAGCTCAAGTTCCGGTGCACCGCCGTGCGGCCCTCGATCGAGATCGACCGCCACGCGATCGCGTTCGACCGCGTGCTCGTCGGCCGCTCGGCCTCGTGCTCGATGGTGTTCAAGAACGGCACGGCGCTGCCGTGCTCGTGGCGCTGCTCGTGGCAGGACGCGGCTGCGCCAGACGACCTGCACATCGAGCCCTTCCAGGGCGTGCTCCAGCCGCTGACCAACTGCACGGTCGACTGCACGTTCGCGCCCACGAAGCCCGACAAGCTCAAGCGCAACCTCAAGGTAGACATCAGCGACAACGAGGGCGTGTTCGGGGTGCTGCAGTCAGAGATCATCGCGATCGCCGCGGAGGCGTACAGCGCGATGCTCGACATCGCGTACCCCAAGAGCGCCGGGGGCCTGCAGTTCGGCGTGCTCAAGGTGGGCCAGGCGTCGACGCAGGTGATCTCGCTGCGCAACAGGGGCAAGTACAACCTCAGCTGCACCCTGGTGGTCGACAGGGCCGACCTCATCAAGGTGTCGCCTTCGGAGATCGCCTCGATCGCGCCAGAGAAGAGCACGACTGTCGAGATCTCGTTCTGCTCGCAGAACCACGAGGCGACGATACTCGACACCGACACTGTCGTGCGCTGCATCGCTGTGGATCAGAGGTCGAGAGAAGTCGTCTGCACGCTCCCCGTCCGCCTCTCGGCGCAGGCCCAGTACGCCAAGTACTCGCTGTCGCCGACGTCGATCAACTTCGGGCCGCTCGTTTACGGGACGACGGCCACGCGCACCTTCACCATCGCGTGCACGGGCTACCACGAGATCAAGTACACGCTCTTCTCGTACAACGCCATGGCCAGCACTGCTCCCACCGGCGGCCCTGCGTCCGCTGTGGCCGCCGTCGCCGCGCCGCTCCAGGGGGGCCGCAAGGGAGCTCGCGGACAACTGCGAGCGGCCGCAGTCGCCGCCGTTCAGACGCAGAAGAAGCCCGCCAAGGCGCAGGCAGCCACTCCGCAGCCCGGAGGCAGCAGCGCCACGCCCACTGCTCAGCCGACTGCCGATGCAGCGTCGCGCGCACAGGCGCGCCCGGACATCCTGGCGATCGGCAACTTCCTCGTGACGCCCGCGTCTGGGGTCGTGGCGCGCGGCAGCAGCGCGAAGATAGCGGTGGAGTTCAAGGCGGGCGACTCGGGCAGCCTCGAGGTGCTCGCGGTGGACGTGTCGGACCGCGACCCGAAGATGTTCCCCGAGGGGCACCCGTTCGAGCTCGCGGGTGAAGTCTGCGTGCCCGCGATCGAGGTCGACGACTACCAGTCCATCTTCGAGGAGCAGGCGCTGATGAAGTCGATACCGCCCGTGCTCCCCACCAAGAGCTTCTACGCCACGCTCGACAGCACGTTCTCGTTCGGCATCGTACTCCTGGGCCGCACCGTCACCGAGCGCGTCAAGGTCATCAACCCGCGCAAGGTCCCCTGCACGGTGATCGCCACGGTGCTGCCGAGGAACATACCCCCCGCAGTGGCCGCGTTCGCGCAGATGCAGATGGCCTCGGGCATGGGGTCGCGCCAGGCCCCTCCGCCTGCGCTCGCCGCGGCGCTGCAGGACTTCCCGTTCGACGTGGAGCCGCGCCGCCTGAGCATCTCTGCCAACGAGCACCAGTTCGTGACCATCACGTTCCGCCCGACGTCCATGCAGTCGTACTCGGGCGTCTTCGAGGCGCACGTCGAGGCTCGCGAGGGCGTCCCGACCACCGCCAACTCCAGCGCGACAGTGGAGCGTGGTCAGTGCCTGAGCTTCGAGGTCCGCGGAGAGGCGACACTGCCGCAGGTGTCGATAGAGCAGCCCGACCGCACGGGCCAGCGGCCGACGCTCAAGTTCCACCAGCTGCTCGTCGGCCAGAGCGAGGCGCTCCCCATCGTCATAGCGAACGACGGCGTGCTGCCCGCCACGATTCACCTCGACATGGTGCAGCTGCCCGGGCACGTGTTCTCGTTCCTCGAGGAGGGCAGGCAGATCTCCATCTCCCCGGGGCAGAAGTTCTCGACGATGGTCACGTTCTCGCCGCAGGAGGTCCGCAAGTACTCGCACGAGATCCGCCTGCGAGTCGACGACAACAGCTTCGCGGACACGACGATACAGCTGCTCGGCGACGGCTTCTCCGCCGACGTCGTGGCCGAGGGCCCGTCGCTGGGCCTCGAGAACGAGCTCGACTTCGGCGAGGTCCACGCGGGGGCGGCCCCGTCGTCGCGCACGTTCACGCTGCGCAACACGGTCGCGACCAACGTGGCGTTCGCGTGGGACGCGCCCCCGCCGTCGTTCACCATCACGCCGCCGACGGGCCTCATCCCCGTCGGGGGGTCGCAGGAGGTCACCGTCACGTTCAGCGGCGCTCAGCCCGTCACGCACAAGGCCAGCATGGTGCCGTGCCGCATGTTCAAGCCCGCAGAGGTCACCGAGGCCCCGGTGGCGGCAGCCCCGGCCAAGTCCAACGCGAAGAAGGGCAAGGGCAAGAAGGACAAGGACAACGACAAGAGCCGCAACAACGCGGTGGAGAAGCCCGCGGACCCGCTCGAGGGCATGACGCCGCTGCTGGTCCTGGAGCTGCGGCTGTCAGTGCGCTGCGACGTCCCGCGCTGCGAGTGCACGGCCCCGGGGGAGGTCCTCTTCCGGCCCACGCTCATGTACCAGGCGCGCACGTACGCGTTCGCCCTCAAGAACCCGAGCGCCATCCGCTTCGAGTACTCGTGGAGGTTTGAGCCGGCCATGGGCTCCGAGGGCGAGGCCCTGCAGTGCCCGTTCAGCGTCACCCCCCAGCGCGGGGCGCTCGACGCGGGGCAGGACACGCAGGTCACGCTGAGGTTCGCCCCGCTCGACGCGGCGTCGTACGACTGGGTGCTGTGCTGCGAGGTGCCGCACATGACGTGCGCGCAGCCCAAGGTCGCCGTGCGCGGCACGAGCCAGAGGCCGCTGTGCCACATAGAGCTCGAGGAGAGCGACTACCTGCGCGCGGGCAGGCGCAACCCGGAGCTCAAGGGCCCCGGCGGGCGGCTGGGGCCTCTGGACCCCGAGACCCGCGTGATCGAGATGCTGAGCGTCGGGCTCAAGGTGCGGAACCTGAAGCGGTTCCACGTCGTCAACCCCACCGACGTCGACTACGAGTTCACGTGGGAGCCCGCGTGCGAGACGCAGGGCAGCGTGCCGTCTGTCGGCGACGCTGCGTTCCGCTGCCTGACGCGCAGGGGCCTCGTGCGCGCGGGCAAGAAGTACGAGGTCGCCTTCGAGTTCTTCCCCGAGGTCCCCGAGCTCTGCGAGTCGTTCTGGACGTTCCGCATCGCCGCTCACGGCGTCTCGATCCCGTTCCTGCTCGTCGGCCGCGTCGAGGAGCCCGACGTCGGCTTCGACCGCCCGTTCGCCAACTTCGACGCTCTGCTGGTCGGCCGCAAGGCCACGGCGCCCATCAAGCTCGAGAACCGCTCGCGCGGGGCGTTCGCGTGGAGCATCGACAAGGCGTCGGCGCAGTGGCTGTCGGCGGGCGACATACAGATCGCGCCGTCGAGCGGCACGCTCGAGGCCGGGGGGTCGCAGGAGCTGCAGGTCACGTTCGCGCCGGCGGCGGCCAAGAAGTACAACCTGACGCTGCTGTTCAACGTCCAGCACAAGCTGTCGAAGCTGAGCCTCAACGTCAAGGGCGAGGGCTACGCGATCGTCACGAGCCTCGCGGTCGCCGACACGGGCGTCGAGCTCAGCGACGCCGACTCGAACACGCTCGACTTTGGGCAGGTGCAGGTCAACGACAAGTGCATCAAGACCATTGCCATCCGCAACGGCTGCCGCTTCCCCATCGACTTCAAGTGGGAGTTCCCCAACTCGTCGCCGTACATCGCCATCTCGCCGCTGCTGGGCTCGGTCGAGGGCGGCGGCAGCGGCGTCGTGAAGCTCGTGTACTCGCCCACGAAGGTCGGGCAGCTCAAGGACTGCCGTGTCGCCTGCCGCATAACCAACGGGCCGCGCTACCTCGTCGACCTCGTGGCCCGCGCCGTGCGCCCGCTCATCTCGTTCAGCTTCATGTCGTTCGACTTTGGCCCGTGCTTCCTCTACCGCAAGGGCGTGCCCGCCCCGGAGGCCGTGCTGATGCTCGAGAACAAGGACACGGTCGACGTGAGCTTCGAGTCGCCGTTCGAGAGCAAGCCGCACCTGCAGGTGCAGGTGACGCCGACGGTGCTGGGGCCCGGGCAGAGCGTGCGCATACCGGCGACGTTCTTCCCGCGCGACGTCACGCAGTACCACGAGGTCGTGCCGTTCAAGATCAACGGGCTCAACACGGTCAACGTCGAGTTCTACGGCGAGGGCGCGGACCTCAAGGTCGAGCTCGTCGACGACACGCAGTTCAAGACCGCGTTCGGCGCGCTGACGATCGGGCAGTCGCAGTCGCGCGTCGTCAAGGTCGTCAACAACAGCAAGACGGCCGCCGAGGTCTCGTTCGAGGAGTCGCTGCGCCTGCTGGGCAAGTACGCCATCACCGTGTCGCCCTCGGAGCCGCAGCGGCTCAAGCCGCGCCAGATCGTGCCGCTCAAGCTCACGTTCTCGCCCAAGAGCCGCATCCCGCCGTTCTCGCTCAGCGTCGACGCGGTGGCCGCCGGGTACAAGTTCCCGCTGTTCTACGTCAGCGGCGCGGGCCAGGGCATCGAGATGAAGCTCGAGAGCGAGCGCGAGATGTTCGGCGTCGTCGTGCTGGGCTCGCACACGTCGCGCCGCGTCACGATGCGCAACACGGGCGACATCTCGACGAGGTTCCGCTGGGACGCCGACAAGTTCGCGCCGCACTACGCCATCGCGCCCGCCGAGGGCATCCTGCTGCCGGCCACCGAGGTCGTCTTCTCGCTGATGTTCAGGCCGCAGCAGGTCAGCGCCGACCTCAAGGTCGAGGGCGTGCGGTGCACCGTCGAGGGCCTCGAGTCCCCGCTGACGCTCAGCGTCTCGGGGCAGTGCATCGCGCCGTCGGCGACGGGCGGCGACCCGGTCAGCATCCGCGCGCCGGTGTTCACGAGCGCGTGCAAGACCGTCACGTTCACCAACAGGACCACGAGCACGTGGCAGCCGCGCCCGGTGATCAACAGCGACCTCTTCGCCTGCACAGAGCCGAGCCCGGCCAAGGTGGCGCCCGGGGGCTCGTCGAGCGTCGAGGTCACGTACAGCCCGCTGCACGTCAGCCCCGAGGGGCACCCGGACTGCGCGACGCTGTTCCTCGCGCTGCCCGACGGAGACGCGGTCGTCTTCGAGCTCGTGGGCACGGGGCTGGCGCCGCTGCCGCTGGGGACGATCAGCAAGCGCGTGGCCGCCAAGACGCCGCTGACGCTGCCGCTGAGCGTCAAGAACTGGACGTCGGCGCCGCAGAGGTTCCGCGTGTCGGTCGAGCACGAGAAGCAGCCCGACGCCACGACGTCGCTCGGGGGCCTCGACTACATCGACGTGCCCGCGTTCCTCGAGCGCCAGTACAAGCTGCAGTTCTTCACGCACAAGGAGGGCACGACCAGCGCGCGCGTCGTGTTCCGCAACGACACGACGGGCGACTACGTGTTCTACGTCGTCAGCATCACGGCGACGTCGCCCAAGGCCCTCCAGCAGATCGTCCTCGAGACGCCCGTCCGCCAGGCCGTCTCGCACGTGCTGCACGTAGACAACCCGCTGCCCGACCAGGCGGTCACGTTCGCCGTGACGTGCAACAGCGCCGACGTCATCTTCCCCGACTCGGTGCCCTGCCCGCCGGGCAGCGAGCGCGCGGTCGAGATCGTGTTCCTGCCGCTCATCCTGCGCGAGACCACCGCGAGGCTGACGTTCAGCTGCGACCAGCTCGGCGCCAGCCACTTCGACCTCGTGCTGCGCGCGACGCCGCCGAGCCCGGAGAAGGAGATCGCGTTCAACTCCCCGCTGGGATCACGCCAGTCCCAGGCGTTCCGGTTCCGCAGCTTCTCGCGGTCCAAGACGACCGAGTACACGTGCACCGTCGACAGCCCCGAGTTCGACGTCGAGAAGACCGTCGTGGCCACCGCGGCCCCCACGAGCGGCGGCGCCGGCGTCGACGTCGCCGTCGAGGTGACCTACGAGCCGACCAAGGAGGGCGAGACGCGGGCGACGCTCACCGTGTCGTCGCCGACGGGCGGCGAGTACACGTGCCCGCTCTCGGCGCTCTGCACGCCGCCCAAGCCGCAGGGCCCCGTCTCGGTCAAGAGCGGGTCGGTCGTTCCGCTTATGGTCCGGAATGTGTTCACAAAGCCGGCGACGTTCTCGTTCCACATCGATAACGCGCAGTTCACGGTGAAGCCGTCCGAGAGCCAGCTCGTTCAAGCCAAGAAGCCCGTCAACCTGCAGGTCTCATTCAAGAGCCTCTCGGGCGCGCCGGCCAACGCCAAGCTCACCGTCGTGTCGTCCGCGAGCCCCGCCCCGTGGATTTGGTACATCAAGGGCCTCCCGTAGGACTGTGGCCGGCCCGCAGTCCATTGTCACCACCGCAGTGCCATCGTCAATGCCCCCGAGTGAAATGGACCCCTGAATTGTTCCTTGAGGTGCGAAAAGTTCAATGCACAATGACACTGTGGATTGCACCGAGTCGCGAGTGCCGTGGTGTCCAGCGGGAGCCTTGCACGGGGCCCTGCCCCCTAGCAGTGGTTTTGCGCGGCCGCGCGTGGCGGAGGTTGTGCACGCGGTGGTAAAATTCCTTCATTGGGTTTTTCTGAAACAAATGAGAACTTCCGCATATGGGCTGAGAAGCCAGACTTGAATGCCACTTTGCCGGATTCTGCAAATGTCACAAGACGTTTGGCGGTATGAATCTGACCTATCTTACCCTCAGAATTAAAGCCTTTTGTGTACACAAGTATTTACGAGAGGTGCACGCCCTTGTCCTCGAAGCTCAATAGCTCATGGACACCGACATCAAGCGTCTCGAGCTGTCGTTCCTCATGAACCCCGTACCCCGTGAGTCCCCTGCGACCTCCCCTGCCCCCACGTGCCAGTCCCCACGCTCGAGTCCCTGCCGTGTTTATTTATTTTTCTTTTTTTGAAGTCCGGAGACGGGTGTGTGTGTCTAAGTTTAGACAACGACACCGACCCTCACGCGCCCGTGTCTCCGTCCGCGCCCTTCCAGAACACCCCCAGCGGCCCGAGCATGCGGCCATCGTCCAGGACACCCCCGTGGCCCTGCTGCCGTCGAACGTGCCCATTCCGCCGTCGCCGCTGCCCGCCCTGTCGCTCGTGTCGCCTGCGGTCCAGCAGCCGAGGGCCAACGACGCCCAGCCCAGCCGCGGCAACGCCAACCCAGTGTCGAGCATCCCCGCCGACAGGAGGCGCGACAAGACCAAGCTGCGACGGCAGTACCGCCCCAGGGTGCGGCCCTCCCACGCAGCTCTCCCCCCCAGCGATCGATCGATGCGAGCCTTTCTTGTTCGGAGCGTTCTCGGCGTTGGCTCAACGCTTCCTCCGCAGAAGTTCAAGCTGTGCTGGTACGACTTCGTCGAGGATAAGACCAAGAGCGGGGGGCGCTACCACCTGACCTCGCCCGTTGACGCGGAGGCCGTGGAGCCGCCCGCTATGTAGAATTGCCGCACACTGTCCGCATTAAGATAAAAACTCTACTTTCGAGTGCACTGCCCCATCAGGCAATCGTCTTCGGCCCTACAGAAATGGCCGTGATCGGGGGGAAGGGAGAAAAGATTTGCGCGACATATCAGGAGATTTCCCCGGCGAAGATCCAACGGCGTCGGTGCCCCTTCAGACGCCACACCCAACACCCCCACACCTCCGCCTCCACCCCCTCCTGAGGCCCGCGCCACCCCAATGCACGACAGGAGCAGCTGCGCCGCCACGGGCGCCGTCGCGATCGCCGCTGCCGCGGTCGTCATCGCGGTCGCGCCCATCGTGGCCCTCGTCGCCTTCTCGCGCCCCGTCCTCGACGCCGCCGCCAGCGCCCCGCTGCCCGCCGCCGCCAGCAGCACCGTCCAGCCGCTCATCGTGCGCCCCGCCCCTCCCCTGCGGCCAAATGCGTGCTGAAGCCCCGGTGCGACGCGCAGGCGAGCTCGGGCCTGCCGACCAAGTGGGCGGCAAAGTACCTGCTGCCCCAGTACTTCCAGGAGGACCGCGGTTCGATTCCCGGCGCCTTACTTCTTTTGCTCCCCACTCCCTTCCTCCCTCCCGCACGTCTTGACCCCCCGGAGCGGGCGCGGCGCAGGCACCTGCTGGGTGTTCGCGACGATCGGGTGGCTGGAGCAGTCGTACCGCCAGAACGGCATCGAGAAGGGGTTCCTGGAGCCCGACCAGTACGTGCGCCTCAACAACCAGGCCTTCGGCATCAGCGTCATCGAGGCCTGCCGCGGCCACCCCGACGTCTGCGACGCCCTCGGCGAGGGCCCGTGGGTCAACCAGACGGCCGGCGGCGAGACGTGGTGGCTCTACAGGTGAAAACCCGTTGAACTGTCTGTCTGTTGCATTTCGCTGACGTGATGTCATATCGGCGAAATATCTGGTTTTGAATTCTCACTTTGCCCTCCCCAGCCTGTCGGCGCTGTACCACCAGGTCCTGCCGTCGTCGGTGTGCCCGTACACGGACGAGGAGCACGAGCTCGAGTGCCCGGGCATGGACAAGGCGGTCAGGTTCAACCCGATCCGGTTTGACATACGCGGCATGGACACGGCCTACAGCGTCGCCGACTCCAAGGCGCTGATGGTGGCCCGCGACAGGCCGCTGCTCTGGTCGTCGCTCATGCACACGGTCATGTACTACATGCCGTGCAACGACACGTACTGGGCGCGCCAGGCCGGCTGCAACGCCACCAACCGCGTCCGCTGCCCCACGGACAAGTACTACAACAGCGACTACTGCGCCCGCTTCGAGTCGGCCATGTACAGTTGCGTGGGCCCCCCCACCCCCCTCACAGCACGCACTGACCCAGCGCACCAACGCACGGCGGAGCAGACCAGGACGGCGAGTTCTTCATGCAGGGGAACACGGTGGTCGAGGGCGGGCACGCGATGAACGCGGTGGGGTACAACGACGAGTTCGTGACCAAGCAGGGGCAGAAGGGCGGCTTCATCATCAAGAACAGCTGGCACGACCTGACCTACGGCGCCGACCCCGACGGCCGCGGCGCCCGCGGCTCGCACTCGGTGGCCTACTGGATGCAGGAGATCAGCGCGTGGGACGAGAAGGCGCTGTGCCCGGGGCCCCTGAACCCCGACAACTGGCTCTCGTGCGTCGCCCAGCAGCCGGGCCCCACGATGCCCGGCAGGCGCGCCAAGCGGACCGTCGCGGCCGCAGACGGCAGCTACGACATCTCGCAGACGTGCCTCTCGGAGAGGTTCATGGAGTACCTCGTCAACGTGACGCTGCAGCCGACGGAGTTTGTCTGCCGCGACGCCGCGTGGTGCGCAGTCGGCGGGCGCCACAGGTACTTCCTCGTCAGCGTCGAGCGCAGCGCAGACCAGCGCACGATGCAGGTCTGCATGCTCCACTACGACGCCAAGACCGCCGCCCAGGCCACCATCTGCACCCCCTACGTCAACCCCTCCCTCGTCGCCTACATCTGGGCCCGTGCGTGCTCCCTCTCTCTTCATTATAATATCTCTCTCTTCTTCTCTCTCTCTCTCTCTGCTCTTTTCCTGCGCTCTCTCCTCTCTCTCCCTTTCCCTCTCTTTCCTGTCCTGCGTCTGCGTCTGTGTTGTGTTCGCTCTATTTCTGTGCGAGAAAATGGACTTGGGTCTGAGGGGACGGGATCGTTGCGCAGCGGTCCAGGCGCAGCAGGATAGGCTCAGGAACGACCCGGACTTCTGCGGGTACTTCTTCTGGCCGTACGAGATGATGTACCAGCAGACGGGCGTGCTGGGCGCGGGGAACACGTACACGACCAACTTCGACATTGTGTGGGACGACAGCTCGTACATCGCCAACATGGACAGGCACCCCGAGTACGACTACTCGTTCGTCAAGGCCTCCACCGCCGTCCAGAGGTCCGTCGACTTTGGCGCTCTGCCCTCGCCGTTCCCCAAGAGGCGCTATTAATCGCCGCGAGCGAGGTAGCACCCTCCTCTCGATCCCACGAGATAGCCTACGACAGCCTTCCTCTCCCAGGCCCCGCGATCACAGCGGGACATGAAATATAACAAAGACAGCTACTTGGCACTGGCGGCCTTTGAATCACCGAGGATCGTGCTGCATTTTATTGGGCGATCACGCCATGGGATTCCCTTGCGGTTGCTGGCACGGCGATCTGGCCCGGAGCACTCGGGCGGCGGGGCCTGTGTGTGTCGAAAAAGGCCTGTGCGCCGTTTTCCCGCCGAATATCATCAATCATCGAACAGCAGACGACGCTGGTCCTCCTCACCGCGCTTCTGCTGGGCGTCCGCGCACATCTTCCTGCATCGAAGGGGCGGTGAGAGAAGCGCGGACGAGCGGGGGGGGCTGGCTGGCGGACTTGTAGAGCTCCTTCTGAGTGCGGGAGCGGCGCTTGGAGAGGAGGGCAGAGCAGGGCGACATCTTCTGGTCCGAGGGGCTGGCCGGTGGCAGCAGCTTGTGCTTGGCAGCACAGGGGTCGCACGACGCGGGGTCGGGGATTATGCTGGGCGGGCGAGTGGAGGGTGAGGACAGGGCGCAGGGGGTGGTGGGGGGCTCACATGTTCTGGGGCGCGTTCTCCGACATAATTGAACTCAATCGAAACCAAAAATTAAGTTTTCTGGGATGAAGATATTGCAATCTTCCGCCCCATTGAACAAATGTCCCAAGCGGAAGTCGGAGAGAAAAAGGAGGTGATGTCAGCAAAACAATGTGGTGACGTAGAGGGAGGAGAAAAATAGCGCGCCGGATAGCATACGATATTCCCTTCGATCGGACGAGCGGAACGAAATAATGTGAGAGCATCTGTGGCCGAGTCGGTCCAAGGCGCTGCATTCAGGTTGCAGTCTCGCAAGAGGCCTGGGTTCGAATCCCAGCGGATGCATTACTTTTGCCAGCTATTTTGGTTTGTAAAAGCGTCGGTCCCCATTTGCATATTCGTTTCTCCTGTCCGAGTCCCATATTTGCGAGTGGTTGTGCTCGCAGACCCTGCTGTTGTTTGTAATGCGTGCGGGCACCGGCGATGTAGCGGTTCCCCGTTCCGCAATTTCACAGTTGGGACGGACTCACAAGAAAAGTGCAGAGAAGATATTTGAAAACAAGGAACTATGAGGTAATCGAAATGGGGATTACCCGAATTCTCAAACTCCACAAATTCGTGTGGGGCAGGTGGACCTCTGCTGCTTTTCTGCTCCAAACCAAACCGAAATTCGAACCCTGTTGATTCAGAAGAGCTCATCACAAGCTTGTGAACAACGCCCCGGGAGTCTCGAGCCGCGCCTGCGCCCCCCCTCCTCCTCAGTCGTCCAGCATGGTCAAGGTCTGCGCGTACCGTGGCGGTCTCAAGTGGGAGGTGCTCGTCCTGAGCACGCGGCAGACGCGCAGGGGCGACGTGCCCAACAGTCAGCTCGCTGCCAAGGAGCTGCGCAGCAAAAAGTTCAAGCACAACTGGATGGCGGAGCAGGAGGCCAAGGGCAACGTCGTGCTGCGCGTGCTCGACGACGCGCACACGCTGCTGGCGATCCAGGTCGAGTCCATCGTGCGCGACATGCTCTGCACGCGCCAGAGCCTCCTCAAGACGGTCACCAAGCGATTCCACGCCTTCAGCCTCGCCCGCCGCGAGGACCTCCCCGAGGCCTTCGCCGCCCTCGAGTCCGGTGCGCCTCTTCCCGATCCCCCACCCTCCCCCCACCAGCGCAACGTTGTTGTGTCGTGGGCGGTTGTGTTGTTCGCCGGATGGGAATTTCGGGCACACCTTTTCATCAATTGAAACAAGAAACCAACCCCTCCCCAGCACGGCCACACGGACGTGGAACTCACGACCCCCCGCGACCACCCCCCAGACGGCTTCACGATGGTCAAGCCCACTGTGCCCCCCAAGTGCCGCGGCTGGTCGATCATCACGCTCAGCGAGGAGCCGGCGGAATCGTCGTCGCCGCTCGAGGCCCCCGAGGACTGCAAGGCGGAGGACCGAAAGGCCGCTGGCCGCCCAGCCTCCTCCCAGGCCACCGACGCGCGCACCGCGGCCTGCGCCGTGGCCGCCGACCCCGCGGCAGACTGCGCCGGGGGCAGGTGTTCGCCTGTGGCCGGTTTTTCCAACTTTCGGCCGCTCGATTCTCCCGAGTCGACGCTGGCGCCGAGTCCGCGCATCGCCGACTGGGAATTCGCGCAGCAGGTCGTGCTGCCGTCGATAACCTCCTTCTGGAGCTGCTCTCAGTGAACGCCACCACGAGTTCCCCCCGCACCACCACTTCCCCCCACCCTTTTTTGTTATGAATTTTCCGACTCCATAAGACCGACTTCGTCGAGCTGAATTGCAATACACACCGCGCAGGGGAGGTCTTTTCCTTGTAGAGTTTCCGAGCCCAGTTCCCTATTCTGCGATATGTTGTGGTATCTGCCTTTTTTCTATCCGCCGCGAGATATCCCCGCGATATTCTCCTCCTACGGAGAGAGGATCTCGACAGGCACTGCTTGTCAAAAAGCTCCACAAGTCTCTTCAGAGAACACCACCACACGCCCGGACCGAAGCGGCTCCCGGACAGCAGCACCCCGCACATGACTCTGGTCAGCAGGAAGACGGCAGCCAAGCCACCGTCCGCGGTCGAGGCGACGCCCTCGCCGCAGGGCTCGCCCGAGGTCGTCAAGCCCGTCGCCCGCAGCGCAGCCTACCAGTCGCCCGCCATCCGCACCCCGGAGCCCCGCTCGCCGCCCGTCGACCTCAAGGACTCGCGCTGGGAGATCGTCTTCAACATCACGCTCGTCATGGTGGCGTTCTACCTCATGCGCACGTGCCTCGACTACTACGAGAAGACAGGTACACTTTTCCGTTCAAAACCCGAAGAGGCGCTGACAACCGCCGGGTCCTGTGTGCACAAACACACGCTTGCAGGCAAACTGCTGGATCTGAGCCTGCTCGAGTGGCTCGTGGGAGGGTGGAGGCTGGTGGTGGTCGCCTGCATCAGCGCGTGCGCCGCGACGTTCACGGCGCTGTTCTGGGTGCTCGTGGCGGCCCAGAGGAAGATGCCCGCGCTGCGCTACCCGTGCCACGCGGTCTACTGCGCCGCCCAGGCCATCCTGCTGACGACGCCTGTCTGGGTCCTCAACGTCCTCATCCCCGACTACACGCCCCTGCACGGAGCCAGCGTTGCGACGCAGGTATCTCCCCCGAACACCGCTTGGAAAGATTCTAGATTCACGCGATTTCCCCCGATTTCTGATTCCTTGCCTGCTCTCGCAGATGATCATCCTGGTCACCAAGATGCACTCGTTCTACTTCACCGAGTGCAACACGACGCTGGTCAGCCCCAAGGCCCGCTGCCCCTCGCTCGGCAGCTTCATCAGCTTCCTCTTCTTCCCGACGCTCTGCTACGTCCCCGAGGGCCTCTTCCCTCGCACGGACCGCATCCGCTGGCGCTACGTCTTTGGTTCGTTCTCCCTCCGGCCGCTTCTCCGGGCCCGGCTCACGGTTCTTGCGCAGAGATGACGGGGGTCTGCTGCGCGTCGCTGTTTGTGGCGTACACGCTGATGGCGCACGAGATCCTGCCGCACCTCAAGACGGTGGCCGAGGTCGGTTTCCTCAAGACGCTCATCCGCACCGGCCTCCCGACGTTCGGCTTCTACGTCCTGTTCTTCTTCGGCCTCTTCCACGCGTTCTTCGAGATCGTCTCGGAGGTCGGCCTGCTTATCCTCTCTCCTCTCTCCTCTGTGCGAGGCGGGTCCTGACCGTGCGTTACACAGATCATGAGGTTCGGCGAGAGGAGGACGTACGGCGAGTGGTGGACGATCCGCGACTGGGGGCAGTTCTGGAAGCTGTGGAACTACCGCGTGCACGAGTGGCTCGTGCGCCACATCTTCCTGGGCTCCATGACGGACATCAAGGCCCCCAGGGGCGTCGCGTTCTTGCTCAGCTTCGTCATCTCCGGCCTCCTGCACGAGTACCTCATCTGGGTGGCCTTCCGCAAGCTCCAGTTTTGGGTGCGTTGACTGGGTTGGATGACATGCGGGACGCTGTTGCTGACTGCTTACTGGGTGTGTGGCGTCTGGCGCAGATCCTTACTGTGCTGATCGTGCAAACGCTCTTCATGGCCGTTGTCCGCGGCTTCATCGGCAACGCCATCGGCAACATGCTGCTGTGGATCGGGCTGCACATCGGGCCCAACACCGTGATGATCATGATCACGTACTCGGTCACCGGCAAGCTCTCCCAGTTCAAGCTTTTTTAGAATCAGCCACCACACACCTGCAGCCCCCCTTCTTATTCTTCCAAGACCAATTCCAAATCAAAACAAATGCCCGATTTCTCGAGCTGCCACCCGGAATCCAGAGTTGATATCCCTCGATCGGTCGCGCAAAAATCAAGCGACTGGACGCGGGTGAATCTCACGTTCACTTTCTTTACCGTATTTCTGCCTTTTCGCCGATGGACGAGCCCGACCCGCTCGAGGCCGCGTGGTGCCTGCGCACCCTCGTCGTCGCCCACGTCCACGACCCCTCGGACCTGGTGGCCCTCGCGCTGTCGCTGCCCTGCGCGCTCGCCGCCCCCTGCCTCCTCGAGCTGCGCGACCTGCGCGTCCCGGCGCTGCTCGACGGCCTCGTCCGCGCCTGCGCCCGCGGCGACGCGCGGACGGCCCTCGCGCTGCTCTGCGGCCGCCCGTTCGACGTGCGCCTGCACGCCGCGCGCGACACGTCGTCGGGCATCAGCATGCTGGTCCGCTGGGCCTGCATGCACTCGGCCCGCGCCTCGGGCTCGGCCGAGCTGCCCGCGCTGCTCGCGGGCCCGCCGCTGCGCATCGCCGGCGACGAGAGCGCGTGGTTCGGCGACGCCGGGGCGTTCACGAGCGCGTGCTGGTTCGGGCTGCCGTCGGCGGTGAGCCTGCTGCCGGGGCTGGTGGTGGCCGACGAGGCCGAGCGCCAGCGGCTGCTCTGCAGCGGGGTGCTCAACGCCTTCAGGCGCGGCCACGCAGAGGTCGTCACGGCGCTGCTGCGGAGCTGGGGCTGGCGCGAGGACCGCATGAGCGCGGACCTCGTGGCAGAGCTGCTCAAGCAGAACAGCTTCTCGCACCTGCAGCGCCTGTCGCGCCCCGACGACGTGCCGCGCGTGCCGTCGCTGTTCTTCTACCGCATGTGCATGGAGGTCGCCTGCAGGCAGCGCTACAGGGACAGCGCCGAGTGCCTCGCGGTCCTCGCGCGGCCGCCGTTCCTCCTCGGCCAGCCCGACGCGCGCTGCGTCTGCGCGCTGGACCTCGCCTGCGCCAGCGGCCACGCGCGCGCCGTCGACGTCCTCGCCGAGCGGCCCTACGACCTCGGCTACGACGACGCCCGCGCCGAGCGCCAGTCGGTCCTCGCCAGCGCCTGCGCCAGCGGCAGCGCCGCCACGGTGCGCCGCCTCGCGCTGCCCCCGTTCTCGCTCGGCCGCGCCGAGGCCGCCGCGGGCAACGGCGCGGCGCTCGAGGCCGCGTGCGTCGGCGGGCACAGGGACGTCGTGCGGCTGCTGGGCCAGGCGCCGTACTCGATGACGCGGCAGGACCTCGTCGACAACCCCGACTCGGTCTTTGTGCACACGTGCGCCAACGGCCACGCCGGCGTGCTCGAGGAGCTCGCGGGGCCGCCCTTCTCGCTGCGCCAGCAGGACGCGCAGAGCAGCACGTTCCTCACGGCGCTCTCGCACGCCTGCCGCAACGGCCACGCCGAGGTCGTGCGCGTGCTCGCGCGGCCGCCCTACTCGCTGGGCGAGGAGGACGCGCGCGTCGACGGCAACGAGCCGCTCATCTCGGCCTGCCGCAACGGCCACTGCGAGATAGTCCGCATGCTCGCGCGGCCGCCCTTCTCGATGGGCACCGCCGAGGCGCAGTTCATGGAGTGCGAGGCGCTGCGCGCGGCGTGCTGCGAGGGGCACCTCGACGTGATCAGGATCCTCGGGGAGCCGCCCTACTCTCTCGGTGCCGCAGAGGCGCGGGCGAGGAACAACGACGCGCTGTTCTACGCGTGCAAGAACAGGCGCGGGGACGTCGTCAGAGCGCTGGGGGAGCCGCCCTACAGCCTGGGCAGGGCCGACGCCGTCGCCGCGGGCAGGAGGGTGACGAGGACGCAGGAGTACCTGTGCTTCCGGGCCGTGGCGGACGTTCTCCGCAGCCCGCCCTACAACTTCTCCTTCTCGTCGCCGTCGCAGCTGCAGAACCCGTCCACCTGTGTATTACAGTAAGCGTGTATAAACCGGCCGAGGTGCATTGTCGTTGCGTTGACGTCTCGCAGACACGTGTCCGGCGTCAGGGAGCACAGTCAAAATATCTCGGAGGAATCTGCCCTTCCTCTCTTTCCTGGTGAAAACAAAAGGGCGGCCGTAACGACTCTTGTGTAGTCTCGCAACAACCACCACAGCAAGCAGACATGTGGGTGTGGTGTCCCGAGGTCCCCGCCGAGAACGCCGTCGAGGTCACGCGCCACGACGGCTACGTCGACGTGACGCAGAGCGCCGGCTACATCCCGTTGCGCTGACCGCCCTCCCCCTCCCCTCCCTCTCGCTTCTTCCGTTCTGTGCACCGCGTGGTCCGTTTTCCCTGACGTGTACGCGCGGTGGCGTGTCTCCTCCCCCACCCCACCCCCCCCGCCCTGCGCAGGTCGCCGTTCCCGCTCGCGGCCTCCGAGGCCACCGTCTACAGCGAGATTGTCGCCGGCAGCCTGACCCGCTTTGCCGAGCGCGTGCGTCTGTTTGGCCGTTGTTGTTTGCCCTCTGTCGTTTGCTACCCGCACTTGCCTTGTTTCCTCAGCCCTGGGGCTTGAAATGGGGGGGGCTTTGTGGGGCGTGTGGGGCCTTCCGAGCTGACTCCCACTCCCCCACCCTCTTTCCTTCCCGTCGTGGCAGCCGTGCCTGGGGTACAGGCGCGACCTGGGCGACGGGAAGTTCGCCGACTACGAGTGGATGACGTACGCGCAGGTGTCGCGCCTCGTGGGGCAGCTGGCGACGGTGCTGTGCTCGGAGCGCCTGGGCAGCCTGCCCGCGCGGGCCAGCGTCGCCATCCTCGCGCCCAACTGCCCGCAGTGGACCGTCGCCGAGCTCGCCTGCGCCCGCCAGTCGCTCGTCAGCGTCCCGCTCTACACGACCTTCGGCATGCCTGCGCTCGCCTTCATCCTCTCGCAGGCCGCCTGCCGCGCCGCCGTCGTCGCCGCGGAGCTCCTCCCGGCCCTCGTCCAGTCGCTCACCATCGCGCGGGCGGGCAGCGGCTGCGCGCTGACGCACGCGATCGTGTTCAGCGCCAAGCCCGGGTGGGCGCTGGGCGACGAGGACAGGGCCAGGGCGGCAGAGCTCGGCGTGACGCTCGTCGCGTGGGACGAGGCGCTGGGGCAGGTCCAGGAGCCCGTGGCGCCCAGGGAGCCCGTGGCCGACGACGTGTGGTCGGTCGTCTACACGTCGGGGACGACGGGCGACCCCAAGGGCGTCGTCCTGACGCACAGGAACGCCATCGGCGGCACAGAGTCGACGCTGCAGTCGCGGCACATCGACTCGACTGTCATCCCCGTCTGCGATGAAGTCCACATCAGCTTCCTCCCGCTCGCACACGTGCTCCACTCCTCCCCCCCCACCTCCCGCTGGCCCTCGTCGTGACCCCTCTGTCTGCGCAGGTGTTTGAGAGGCAGTTCTCGCTGACGATGCTGAGGTCGGGGGCTCGCATCGGGTTCTTCTGCGGGCTGCTGCCGAAGCTCTTTGACGACATTGTGGCGCTGCGGCCGACGTTCCTCATCGGGGTGCCGCGCGTGTGGAAGCGCCTCTACGACAAGGTCACGCAGACGATCGAGTCGAGCGGCGCGCTGAGGCGCTACATGTTCAACTGGGCCTACTCTGTCAAGAGCGCCTACGAGGAGCGCCGCTCGTGGCAGGTCATGCCCTGGGACCGCATCCTCTTCTCCAAGCTCGCCGCCAAGCTCGGCGGCAGGTGCAGGCAGCTCATCTCCGGCGGCGCCGCGCTGAGCCCCGAGCTCTCGGCGTGGCTCTCGCGCTGCTTCCTCGTCTACGTGCACAACGGCTACGGCCTCACAGAGACCTGCGGCGGCTGCGTCATCACGCAGCCCCCGCACTCGTGCCGCATCCCCGGCACCATCGGCTACCCGACGTTCCAGGCCGTCGTGCGCCTCGTCGACCAGCCCGAGCTCGGCTACACGACAGCGCCGGCCGAGGGCGGCGTGGTCGCGGGCGAGCTGTGCATCTCGTGCCCGGGGCTGTTCCAGGGGTACTTCCACGACGAGTCGCGCACGGCCGAGGCGTTCCTGACGGGCCCCGCGGCCGAGGGCGGCAGGCGCTTCTTCCGCACGGGCGACGTCGCGAGGCTCAACGCCGACGGGACCATGTCCGTCATCGACAGGGTCAAGAACATGTTCAAGCTCGCGCAGGGCGAGTACGTCGCGGTGGAGCTCCTCGAGACGATCTTTGGCCACTCGCCCCTGCTGCAGCAGGTCTGGGTGCACGGGGAGCCCACAGAGACCTTTGTCGTTGCGGTGGTCGTGCCCAACGGCGAGGAGCTCCTGGCAGCCGCCCGCAGCAAGCTCGCCCTGCCGGCAGAGACGACCCTGGCCGAGGCGTGTGCGAGGGACGACGTCGTGGCACTGGTGCTCGCCGAGATTGTCGGGCTCGCGCGCGAGAAGAAGCTGCCCGGCTTCCAGGTGCCCAAGGCGCTGCTGCTGGTGCCCACGCCGTTCACGACAGAGGACGGGCTGCTGTCCCCGACGTTCAAGCTGCGCAGGCCGCAGCTGCGCGCCAGGTTCAAGGAGCAGCTCGCCGAGCTGTGCGTCAAGGGGCGCCTGGCAGTGGAGGCCACCGCCGCGAAGCACGCCCAGTGAGCACACTCCCACCCCCGTGGCCTCTGTGCTGGCATCTGAAATGGGTGCCAAGAAACAAAGACTCGCACACGGGCGACCTTCCTCTGCAGCAGTCCGTTAGTGAAGACTGCGACCTGATGACCCGGGGTGTCATCTCATGCATCCCCTCGCCGTCCCAATCAATGGAAGAGGTGCATATATGGACTTGGCAGCTGTGTTCTGGCGTATGAAATGACATCAGAGAGCATACTTGCGGTCCGAGGGCAGAACTTTGAGAACAGGAATTAATCTCGAAAGGGGTGAATTTTCATGAAAATGACGGTCGTCCAGATCTCACACGCGATATTCCGCGCACAGATTTATTTGTTTTGCTCTGCGCGCAACAAACTACCAACTACGACCGATGTTGACGCTGCAGTTCGGCCACTACGCCAACTACGCCGCGGCGCACCTCTGGAACCTGCGCGCCGCCGACGAGGCGCACGCGGGCGCCCGCTCGCTGCTCTTCCGGTCGGACAGCGCCCCGCGCGCCGTCGTCTTCGACGCCCACGGCGCCGTCGGCCCCCTCTCCCTCTCGGTCGCCGCCGGCCCGCCCCCGCCCTCGGCCCTCGCCGACGCCCGCCTCCAGGCCTGGTCCGGCGCCGTCTCGGCCCAGGTCGCCCAGCCCCCGCCCAGGGCGCTCTTCCTGCGCCGCGCGATGACGTCACAGCGCCGCGGGGGCGCCGCCGCGGGGGCTGCAGCGCCGGCAGCGGCCGCCGGGGGCGCGCGGGCGGCCGAGGGAGGCGCTCCTGCCCCGGCAGCCGAGGGCGAGGACGTCGATGTGGAGGCCCTCATCGGTGCGGCTGCAGCGGGCGAGTCAATTGTGTGATTCAGAATGGGGATTTCGCGATTCAATTCAATTGCGTCTGGGGGGAGAGGGGGGAGCGACCGAGGGAGGCGCCCCTGCCCCGGCAGGCGAGGACGTCCACGTGGAGGCCCTCATCGGTGCGGCTGCAGCGGGCGAATCAATTGCGATTCAGAATTCGGGATTTTAAGATGCAATTCAATTGCGTCTTTGGGGGGGGCACGCAGGGGGAGCACTCCCACACCCCCACGATCACGCGGGCTGAGCAGAGCGTAAGCGCAGAGTCGTGGACGGACTTTGTGGACACGGACCTGCACTCGCGGACCGTGTGCGAGCTCAGCGGCGTGCGCCAGGGCCTGGACGCCTTTGATGGGTTTGAGCAGGGCTACAGCCTCATTGCCCCCGACAGCGACGAGTTTGTGAGTGGGGCCCGCTCGCGCAGTGCAGACTCCCTGACCCGCTGCTTGCCTGCCCCCTCCGCCAGGAGGAGGCGATGGACAGAGTCCGGTTCTTTGCAGAGGAGTGCGACCACGTCGTCGGCTTCCAGTGCATTGCCGACGCTGATACGGGCTTTGCGGGGCTCGGGTCCTTCATGCTGGGTTCGCGTCCCGCCTCTCGCCAACCCAACGCAGGCAGCGCCTGACACGGGGCCATTCCCCCACCGCGCAGAGCAAATCAGGGACGAGTACGAGCGCAAGCCAATCATCACGTACGGCGTCACCACAGTGCGCCACACCGAGAGAACAGCCAAGGTCCGTGACCAGTGCTGCTGCCCCCCTGTGGCCTCAACTGTATGCAGATGATCGATAAAGAGGCTGCGTGCGAGGGCAGAGCGGTGCACGCGTTCTCGAGCCTCAGCACGCTCTACGTCCCGCTGAGCTGCAAGCATCTGCAGGCATCGAGCTTCCCAGGACTCGAGGCCAACGTACTTTGCGACGCTCTGCCATCAACAGCAACTCCTCTGACACTCCCAACCCCAGCTGGGCAACTGGTACCACTCGTCTGCGCTGCTGGGTATGGCTCTGGACACGTGCTCGTTCCCGTACTCGTATGGACCCGCCCCGTCACTCTCATTCGCCGCCCCGCCCGCGTGCTCAGCGCTTCCTCTCTGCAGCTTGACGGGGAGAGAGGACTACGACATGCTCTCGTACGCGTCGCACCTGCGTGTGGGCAGCACGTCGTTTGCCACAGCCGAGCTGTTCCTCGCAGGCGCCAAGACGGGCGCGTGCATGGCGCCCTTCGTGGCCCCCGTCGTTGCCCCCAGCCGCGCTGCGTGCGTCGAGGTCAACCGCGGGGCACAGCCGTTCAGCTCGGGCGCTTCCTTGTTCTCGAGAACGATGGCGGTGTCCGAGGACGTCCGGGTGAGGCTGCCGCGCGCGTTCCCTGGGATGTTCCCCGGCCTGCCCGAGAGCACTGGCGTCGCGGGCAGAGTGCACACGCACGTCGCGCCTTGGCTGCGCGGCATCGCGGGCGCGTTCGAGAGCGCCACGAGGAGGGCGAACGACTTTGCGCTGCGCGAGGTCCTCAACGACCTGCAGACGTCTGTCGACACGTACACTCTGGAGTGACCCCGGCGCGGCGACTGCTGCACTGGCCTTGCTGTTGCAGCGCAACTTCATTGCTGCGCGTCCAAATACAGTGAGGGGGCCCCTCCCCAGCACGCAGCCCATTTGCTCTTCCGCGCCTCCTTGCCAGCCGGGGGTCTCAACTTCAGGGCTCGCCGAGGCGGCCGAGCAGGGCGGCAATCCGGTCTCTGTTCTGCTCGACAAAGTGCGCGCCCTCGTTGAGGAGGTCGGCGATGTTCTCGGGGGAGGCGTCGTCCATGTCGCTCTGGGCCTGCACGAGCTGGTGCTGGAACCTCACGTAGTCGCCGCCGAGCAGCTCGCGCAGGTTCGCGTCGGTCGTGACGGCGTTGGAGTCGAGCAGCGTGTCGAGTATGTTGCCGGCCCCGGGGTTCAACCACGAGAGCGGACCCCACGAGCGCACCTCCTCGGGCGTCAGGCTGCTCCTCTGCGCCTTCTTTGCGCACCCGGTGCCCACAGAGACCACCAGGAACCGGTGGCGCTGGCCCTCTGGCGCGTCCTCGGGGTCGGCGTAGAGCTCGTTCTTGGCGCACAGGTACGCCTTGAGCCCGGGGTTGTTGGCAGTTCAAAACGTCAGCGAGTTGTGCCTACTGTCAGAAGCAAGGGTGTCACCCACTGCCCAGTGTCTGGGAACGATCCCACCAAATGGCGTTTCTGTGGCGACTCCCTCCCGCCCGCCTTGGGTCGGCCAACTCTCCCTGAATGAGTAATTAACTCAGTTAACTCGCCCAGCCTCTGTGGTAGCGCTCCTTCCCTTGCTGAGGCTGCCGCGCGAGTTCCAGATTCTTCCGCCACCCAACCACCACCCCGAGGTGGCCTGCGGGCCAGCGCCATCAATGCCACGTGGCCCGAGGACCCCAGCATTCAGTAAACCAGGGACGTGAGTTGGGCCCGGTGGACCAGACGTGGACAGACACGCACTTGAGGCAGCGCCAGAGGACGTGGACGAGGTCCCCAGGCTTCACGGGCTCCTCGAAGCACAAGGTGTCGGAGGGCGAGCAACCACAAGAGGCGAGTTAATGAAGGTATTTGTATCAATCGAGTGTTTTCTCAATCCACATAAACCCCTTGATTCTCAGTCATTTCCCTACAGAAGCCGCCGTTAGCACTCGCTCGCTCTGAGAACAGAGCCCCCGAATAGGCCTGGTACCAGAGGGGTGGGCCTCAATACTGCAGAGGATGATGGGCCGACGAGGGCACGCCAGCGTGACAGCACAGTCAGTCAGCTACACAGTTCAGTAAACCAACCGGCGGGCAATCACCAGGAAATTCGAGAGAAAGAAAGAGCCAGGGCGGCTAACGGCACTAAAAATAACACAGTGTGACGCCAGTCTCCTTTTATAAAGGCCCACCTCCTCGCCGCCAGTTGTCACCACATTTTCTGTATTTGTTTTGTGGGTGGAAAACAAAGGTCGGGAAGAAATGGTACTGTCTTGGGCGCTCGCCCTCTCTCTCGTCGTCTGCGTCGCTGTGGCCACGCCGGCCTCGCCTCTGGTCGTCTGTAGCAGCTCGGAGGGCCTGCACGGCGTCAACGGCGCTGCCTTCACGACCGTCGCCCCTCCGGCTACAGCCAACAGCAGCTTCACCTTCTTCGGCCTCGTCGCTGTGACCTCCTCCTACACGTACTTCATCTCCGAGGGGCAGGAACAGAAGAACTACTGGATCCGCAGGGTGCCCCCCTCTGCAGCTCTCCCCGTCCACTACACCCTTCTGCTCGGCACGCTGGGCTGACTGTGGGCCGCCAGATGAGGCACGGGACGAGGGAGATCAGCGAAATTGTCGAGAGGCAGACCTTCGTCATCTCGATACCCACCGAGCTGCTGGTCGACGAGGACGGCGACTGGATGGTGTGGACCGAGTACATCGGCACGGTGGTTCTCTCGTGCCGTCTGTCCAACTGCTCGGCCACTACCAAGATCCAGTCGAGGCACCACTACTCGCCCCGCGACTTCCAGTGGGTGGCCACCGGCATCGTCGGCATGGCGTTCAACGGGCCCTCGACCGGCACCAATGTGCACCTGCTGAACCTCGAGACTGGGGTCATCAGCAGCACGCCGAGCAGCACTCCGGCCTGCCCGGTCCCGGCATTCAGGGACCCGAAAGGCATCCTGTGGAACAACTGCAACGGCGTGGCCTACCGTGCCGGCATCCTCTTCCCCATCACGAACCTCCAGAGCCGCGAATTAGTCCACAGCCTCACCTACGAGCCCGTCGAGAGGAGGCTTGTCTTCGTCTGTGGCGCCAACACGATCTGCGTCACCGGCACGGGTCCCTCCAACACCATCGAGTTCCGCCACACGGCCAGCTGGGTGCGCGGCTGCGGCGCGACGACCCCGCCCCCAATCTCCAACAAGCTCGTGGTGGACCAATGGCCTGCGCGCTCGTCGACGACGACTGTGTCGATCTACGACGGGGCCAGAGCGCACCTGAGGGCCACACTGCTGTCAGGGTACCCCCAGGGAGTGCGCTGCTTCGCGAGGCACACGCTCCTCAACAGATTCGGCCGGCCGTGGATCGACGCCGCTGTCAGGTCCACCGAGATGGACAACACAAGCGAGTCGTCGTGGACGGTCGACATCCGCGTGCCCGACAACGGCACCGTGCTCGAGGCTCACGTGTTCTGCGTGACCGCCGCGCACGAGACCTTCTACCCGGCGGGCCTGGGCAACGCTCAGTTCCTGCTTGAAGCCACCGACCTCGTCTTCAACACACAAAAGAGCACCCCCAAGGCTGCCCAGATCACTGTCGCCCGCAGCAGCGGCGTCGCAAGGGTGGCCGTTGAGGTCGAGTACCGGGCACTGCACCCTGTCCAGACGTGGATTGCTGGGTGGCCGTTCCCCGGCTCCGTGTGCAGCATACACTACGGCTTCGTGCAGAAGTGGGGTGGCATGTGGCTTCCGGAGCCCAGGGACGTCACCATGACGTGGGACGGCGCCAGCGGCATGGCTGACAGGTGGGTGGGCCAGGTCAACGTCACGTCGTTCCCGCTGAACAGGATCGAGGCCACTGTGTTCTGCGTCTACAACGACCGCACCGCGTGGCTCCCTGGGGCTGGCAACATCCGCTTTGTCGTCGCTTGATGAGATCCGCGGAAGGGGGCTTTCAAAACAAGGCAGAGTATGAGCCTCTCCCGCATACTGTTGTGCTTGGATCTTGTTGCGAGCTCGCTGTAGCACGCTGATTTGGTACAGCAAGAGGGGATGGATGGTTTTCATTGGACTATCCCTTCGGCCATCGCAGAGGGCTCAAGTCCTTCTCCTGATTGGCCTTGGGCTCAGTGACCCTGCAGGGCGTCCTGGATGGTGCAGGCAGCTGGCTTGGCGTTGTAGTTGTCGTCGAAGATGAGGCCAGTGGGCTGCACGCCGGGCTTGTTGAGCCACGAGTACTTGTCATACGCCCCACAGCTCCAGGCTCTTGCAGTTCCTCACCGCCATGCAGGCGCGCGCGATGTTGCCGTAGACCTGGGCCTGCTTGCCCCAGTCGGCCTGGCGGTTCTTGCAGGGGCTCCACTGGGTGGCCTCATGCATCTGAAAGCTAAGCGTCGACCAGAACACTGGTAGACAACCGAACACTAGAAACAATTGTTTTCTGTCCGAATATCTTGTGAGGCAGGGGGCCTTGGTGTCAAGAGGTGCATTCAGCTGGACAGGCGCTGCTGCTCATTCCCAGGGTTTTCCCGGAGCCCTGCAGCACTTCTTCAGGATCCCGGTTGGGGCACTTTCAAATGAGCCCAGCAGATTTATGCTGAGACCCGCAGAATCCGAGAAGCTGTGTGTTTGTGGCGCAGGTGTATTTGAAGAAGTCATTCGATGGGAGAGAGAGCAAAAGAAGTTGAAGACGCATGGGTGTCCATTGTCGAGTACCTCCGTTCGGAGGGCTTGGACCCCACGAAGGATGCCAGAGAGCAAGATGCCAGCGCCATCGTAGTGGCCAAAGTGCACGACCCCCTCATCGCAGATGCAGTCATCGCGCGGTTGAAATTGATATACCCAGCACTGTTCGGCGCTCCAGGAGCCACACCCCAAGGTTCGCCTCCCTCCTCCCCCAACCGCGAGCTCGTGTGCCATTTCTGTTTCAAAGGTTCATGAAAGACTCGCTCCAGCCACTCCCCGTATTTCCGCTTCTTACCACTGCACCTTAAGACTACATCGCGCTCCGCCAATCTTTCAAGCGCTGTCCACTTTCGCTGGGACCGTTTGTTCATATGAATTAGATCAGATCAAGAACTGACATTTCTTCCAGGTCCTGTGGCCGCTGTCGCCGCTTCCCCTGTCCGTACCCTTCGTACCAATCGTACCCACCGCTTGTTCTTTTTGAAATTCTATCCTTACTTTTCCTCAGTACCGCCCGAGAACGTCACGAACGACCACCTGCGCTGTATTTCCGTCCCGTTCCCTGAGGGAACGCCGTGGTTTGAGGCTCTGCGCAACAAGCCAGCCAGACTGTCCGAGTGGATCGACCGAATGACAGAGATGCTGCGACAGGGCCCGCCCGGCGACGCCAAAGGCCCCTGCCTCTATGGCACGATTTCTGGGGCTCTCACTGCGTGGCTGGATTTCGATCCCATGCACTACTCGTTCCTCGATCGGCTCCACGACATTTGCACCAACGCCCCATTGTGCGACCTCTTTCAAGGCGTCCCAGACTGATGAATCCCCTCTCGCAGCGTGTCTGTGTCGGAGGGCATTCACCCGATCATCGACCCCCTTGTGCGGAACGTGCTCGCACACCTCGCCGTGGTTCAGCGTTCAGGAACCTTGGTTCTCTTTCGCAACAAGAAGCACCATGCCTCAGCGAGGTCGCTTGGCACGAACGGTAAATCGACGCGCCCCGATGTTGGAGGCTACAGCAAGGGCGCCATGACTCTAATGGGTACGGTTTCTTTCCTTTTATTTGTTCTCGTTTGCCCAGCACTGTTTTTCAACAGGCCAACAACACAGCGGTGGAGGATGACGAAGACGATGGAGGGGAGAGTGCTCTTTCAGACATCAGAAGAAAAGCGAACTTCTTGAACAAGCAGCGTTGGGGCGGTCTGTGGTTCCACTTCGCATACACTGCCGACCGCAACACTATTCAGTTCCTTCTCATCACCGACCAGGACTCTCTCAGTCCCGAACCGATCGCCACCGAGCTGCCGCCGGGAAATCACGCTCGCATCTTCCCGTTGAGCCCCAGATACTCGCTCCACGCTTGCGAGGTTGATTTCATTTGCTCAGTTTGCTGCCACTACGGAGTCTGATCCCCTTCCCAACAGGACAAGCAGAGAATCGCGGTTGCGAGTATCAACATGTTCCGCGCGATCCTTACGCTGTGTTCCATCATCGTACCCGTGCCCATCACTTACTACCTCCCGAAGAAGATGAACACCGGAACAGAGGTAGGTTGCTGTGCCTAACATGGCAGACCATTGACATAGCCCCGCACACAGATCGAGATTCGCTACGACGATCAGTCGGGAGAACACCTGTACAAGCGGTTCACGCTCGACAGCAGCAACTACCTCAGCCGATGGCACGGCATGCTTCCACTGTACCGAGCGCTCACAGGGCATACGTGCCCCAGCTTGGTCAAGATTCTGAGCTACAAAATCAATCGCTTCAGGGTACTCTCACCCATTCTGTCTGCTGCCCGACAAACGCTTACTTATCTTCTCTGCAGGTAACTCTCAAACTCGCACCAGTGGGTCTGTTTCGCCGTCCCGGCAATGAGCTTCTTCCAGAGACCGAGGAGCAGTTGCGCTCCGCGGTGCGCTGCACGCTCCAGGCCCTTGTCCCTCTCCACGCTGTCGGCTGGGCGCATTGTGACATCCACTGGTCCAACGTCGTGGCGCTCGAGGAGAAGCGCCTGAGGTGGCTCCTGATCGATCTCGAGTTCGCTGCCAAGTGGGGGACGACGATAGAACACCTCGAAGCGCCTCCGGCAGAGAAGACGAGCAGCGCCGCGTCGGACGTCTACATGGTTGGCGCGCTCGTGCGCCAGGTCATCAAGAAAGGCTATTCGGACGCTTGCAGCGCGTTCTCCGCGAGGCTCATGGCCGAGGCACCTCAGGCTCGCCCGATGGTCGCCGAGTGCCTGGCGGACCCGTGGCTGCAGTCTGCACAGCCCATGGAGCACTAAATCCCTCACTGTTCCAACAAAAGAGGTCCATCAGAATCATCTGGCCCATGCCACTGAACGCCAATCTTTCACTTCGTCTCTCACAAGCCTTTTTCAAGAAGACCAAGCCTCTTCGTTGTCACTGTGTGCACCATTCTTGCGATGTCGAAGTGATCATCCGGGCAGTGTAGTAGGGCACTCACGGAAGTTGCTGCCCCACTTTTTTGCGCAGGTCGGAACCACTGCAGCACAGCAACAAGCGGGCGAGTGACCGAGGCGCGACAACTACTGCACTTTGGCCTTGCTGTTGCAACGCAACTTCATTGCTGCGCGTCCAAATACAGTGAGGGGGCCCCTCCCCAGCACGCAGCCCATTTGCTCTTCCGCGCCTCCTTGCCAGCCGGGGGTCTCAACTTCAGGGCTCGCCGAGGCGGCCGAGCAGGGCGGCAATCCGGTCTCTGTTCTGCTCGACAAAGTGCGCGCCCTCGTTGAGGAGGTCGGCGATGTTCTCGGGGGAGGCGTCGTCCATGTCGCTCTGGGCCTGCACGAGCTGGTGCTGGAACCTCACGTAGTCGCCGCCGAGCAGCTCGCGCAGGTTCGCGTCGGTCGTGACGGCGTTGGAGTCGAGCAGCGTGTCGAGTATGTTGCCGGCCCCGGGGTTCAACCACGAGAGCGGACCCCACGAGCGCACCTCCTCGGGCGTCAGGCTGCTCCTCTGCGCCTTCTTTGCGCACCCGGTGCCCACAGAGACCACCAGGAACCGGTGGCGCTGGCCCTCTGGCGCGTCCTCGGGGTCGGCGTAGAGCTCGTTCTTGGCGCACAGGTACGCCTTGAGCCCGGGGTTGTTGGCCGCCACGCCACCGTCGATGAACACGTGGCCCGCGTAGACGCCTGCGGCGCTCGGGGGCGACGGCGGCGGCGCGAAGTACGTGGGCGCCGCCGTCGTGCACTGCATGGCAAAGAGCTTGGTGACGCCCTGCTGCTTCCACGACTTGAAGAAGCGCGTCTCCTGGTCAACCCTGGGCGCACGCCCAACTCAACCGGCATGACTAAACGAGCACCGAGAGAGGGAGAGCAACGAGGGCAACCGGGCGGGCGCACATGTCGTAGGTGGCGACGATGGTTGGCACGATGCTGTCGGCGAGCAGAGTGCCGCACGGGGACAGCACGGTGCTCAGCACGTTGTCGAGCCCGCGGCGGTCGTACTTGGGCCCCTTGAGGTTGTCGATGAAGCCGGCGACGCCCAGCTCGGGGAATATGTCCCGCCCGTTGCGCGCGTACAGCTGCGCCAGCTCCGCGGCAGTGACCGCGCGCGGCTGCTCCCCGGCTCGGGCGGCCTCGTTGCGGTGCGTGAGGGCGACGGCCATCATGCCGCCCGTGCTGGTGCCCGCCACGACGTCGAAGAGCTCGTGTATCGCCCTGCCAGAGGCCTCCTCGAGCGCGCTGAGCAAGGCGGCGGGTATGATCCCCCTGATGCCGCCGCCGTCGATGGCCAGCACGCGCACGAGGCGCCTCGGCCGCACGAGGGCACCGGGCAGCACAGGCGTCGTGGCCGTCGACGGGCCTTGGGAGAGCGTCGGCACCAGCGGCGGCATCGCCACGACGGCGCAGCTGGCAGTGCCCACGACCCGCGAGCTGCTGGGGTCCCGCAGCTCGATCTGAGGCGCGCTGAGCGGGTCGCTCACAAGCACCTCTCTTTTCGGTGGCGGCCGAGTCTCTCGTGTCAGTACCGCTAACGCCGAAGGCAACGGAGAACCAAACCAAAAGCGCAACTGAAGACCGCAACGGAAAGCGATGCGAGAAGGCTGAGAGCATCGCGGGTGGACGGGCGGAGAGATGCCCTACCCCTGGGCGTATTGGGAGGTGTAGAGGGCGCCGACCCACCAGACCTTGACAGCGACGTAGGTGCTGGGCGGGAAGGCCTGGCGCAGAGACCACGCGGCCAGGCGGCCCACCTCCACGTGGGCCGACCTGCGCAGGACGCCGCCCCCCAGCGCGTGCAGGGACAGGTACACGCGCGACGACGCCGACAGGCCCGGCAGGCTGACGGCACCCAGCTCGAGAACGGTCATTCGCAGTAGCGGTGCGGGGAGAGAGAAATTGTGCAGTGCTCAGCGAAGATACGCATATCTAAGCTTTAATGGATTTCACTGCAGTTGCTCTCTCATAACCGGAAGAGCATTCGTAAGGAGAGGATCGCCTCGTGGCAATCAGTTGGGGCAACACCAACCAGAGCACCTCTGGCCAGGGCAAATTCAGTACTGTTGGTTGTTGTGTCCTCCTGTTGTCGTGTGTGGCGGGTCATACTACGACAAGTGGATATTACCAGGCCCGCAGAGCCACACTGTGCGGCCGTTGCAGAGGCAGAATGCGGTGGCCTCGACCTTGTTCAGAGCGAACCACCTGGCTTCGATCTGGACCACCCACCCGTCGGCTGGACGACGAGCGTGTGGGGGATAGGGGGAGGGGTCGTCGCGCTGCAACCGCGCATCCATCCGGCCCTGTGGCGGTACTCGACGGTGCTGGAGGGGCCCCTGCCGCTGACGCAGATCGTGTTTTCGCTGCAGATGAAGACCAGCCTCCTCTCGATGGGGTCATAGGCCAGGCCGTCGACGAACTCGCCTTCGAGGATGGCGAATCTGAAGAAGGTACCATTGCGGTAGGCAGAGCCTCTGCAGGTGTTCCACAGGAAGCCGTCGGGGTCCCTAAACACGGGGACCGGGCAGGCTGGAGAACCGCTTGGAATGGTGCTGGTGGCCCCGGTCTCGAGGTTCAGCAGGTGCAAACGAGTGTCGGTCGTGGGCTCTTTGATGGCCATGCCGACGATGCCGGTGGCCATCCATTGGAAGCGGAAGACTTGGAAGTCGTACGAAGACTGAACCTTGGCGGTGGCCGTGCAGTTGGACAGGCGGCACGAGCGGACAACTGCGCCCTCGTCTTCCGTCCACACCATCCAGTCGCCGTCCTCGTCGACCAGCAGCTCAGAGGAATCGAAAACGACGGATCTCCTCATCTCGACGACCTCGCTGATCTCCCTCGTCTCGTGCCTCATCTGCCGGTCGGTCAGCAAGCTCACCCGGAGAAGACGAGCTGGGAGGGGGGAGGGGGAGTACCCTGCGGATCTTGTTCTTCTCAAGGTTCTGGCCCTCAGATGTGAAGTAGGTGTACGTGGGAGTAGCGGCGACGAGGCCGAAGAAGCTGGAGCTGCTTTTGGCGGTTGCTGGAGGGGCGACGGTCGCAAAGGCGCCGCCGCTGAAGCCGTGAAGGCCATCGGCGCTGCTGCAGACGACCAGGGGCTTGGCCCACGTTGCGCCGACAGCACAGACGGCGAGGGAGAGGGCGGCGAGCATTGGGCTCAGAGGTATTTTTCCTCAACGTTTCACAATCCAAAAAACAAATGTACTGAGAGAATCCTGTTGCAGATGTCGTCACTGGCATTTCCTAGCCGATTGTGCTACGCTCTCACTCCGGAGATTCAGGACTGATGGGATTTCGCGTCTCTTCCCGTAGGCAGCAGTGTGTTGCTTAACAAACCAAAGATTCAACCACAACAAACACATGAATCTATCACTGGGTGTGCATTAGGCATAAAAGATTCACTAAATTAAACTAGAAAACTGGAATATTCTCAATAAAGAATTCTCATACATTAAAGGTATTCTCCATCTATGAACTGCAGAGGGGTGTGATCTTTATCCATGATATGTACTGATATGGCGTCTAGGAAATTCACAAGCTCAGGGACGTCTTCTGGTGGAGGAGGAAACTGCAATTCATGGATAAGAGGCACTCAGCAGCTGCTCAGATTGTTGGAAGCAAGGTGACACTCAGTGTGAGTTTGTTCCATATTTGGAGGAGGAGGACAAGCTGCAGAAAGCACCAGCCGGCCCCGCGTCTCAGAACCGCCTCGGCTTCAGGGAAATCGGCGGCCCCTTCACGCCCTCGACGAGAAGCAGAGGATGACCCGTTGACACTTGACGTGAAGGCCTCCATCACACCCCTCCCCCTGTCACAGCCCTGCCCAACGAGTGAACGTGTGTGTGTGTGTGGGAGATGACGTGTGTATTTTCCTTGCCAACTGCGTTTCCTCCGCTGCTTGTGGTGGGATGAGCCGAGCCAGCGAGGCGAGGTCAGTGCCGCATGGCACTGCTCGGCTTTTGGCCCTCGTCGGGGCGGGCTACGGCGCCGCGATGCCGCTCAGGGATATCCGGGCGTTGGTCCGGCAGTTTTCGCGGTTTGTTGCTTATGGTCCTTTTTCCGTCAACAACCGATTGTCCGCTTGATGGACGTCCCGAAACGGCGGTTGTACAGTAAAGCTGCTCCGGTGGCTGGTCATACAGTTGGGCGGTGCTACAGGCTTGGGGAACAGGGGCTGCCCACAGTCCGTCTGCGCAGCCGCCCTGTGGGTTGTGTCCCCGGCCCCGTCCTGTATGGGCCAACTCCGCCAGGAGAGAACGAGAAGAAGAGCCAACGGTCAGCATTACGGCGAGGTCAGATATGTGATGGCATTCCGCGGTATCAACGAAACGTGCACTGGATGTGCGTCCCGAACAGTACGGAGTCGTTGGGGGGTGTGCACCCCTGGGCGAATGACACCGCCGCATCTTCCGTCTTTTCGGCATAAAACCGCTCAGGGTCACACACAACAAACAAACCTTACCACACCCACGATGATGAAACGCACTGCTGTCGCCGTGCTGCTGCTGGCAGCCTCGGCCTCTGCCGCGTGCACGCTCAACACGCCCCTCAACGCGCTGGCTGCCCGCTCGGGGAGGTTCTTCGGCGGGATGCTCTCGACGACGCTGCTGCACGACGGCAGGGCCATCGCGCTGGCCGACAGGCACTTCGGCATCACAACGGCCGAGAACGAGTGCAAGATGGACGCCACCGAGCCCCAGCCCAACCACTTCACGTTCGGCCCCTGCGACTCCATCTTCAACCACGCCGCGTCGCACCACATGGCCTTCCGCGGCCACGCCCTGTGAGTGCCCTCTCTCCCCTGGAGCACACGCTGAGCCGCTCTCCTCCAGAGCATACTCACCTGAGCTCACACTAATTGGGATAATTGCCGGGAACAGTGTGTGGCACGCACAGATGCCCGGGTGGATGAAGAGCCTGCAGCCAGCGGCCAAGAAGCAAGCGATGATCCACCACATCAACGGCGTGATGGCGCACTACAAGGGCAAGGTCTACGCATGGGACGTCGTCAACGAGGCCGTCGACGACGGCGCCAGGGGCCTCAGGCAGAGCGACTGGTACCCAGCCGTCCCCGGTAAGCGCCCCTCTCGCCCCTCCGTGTCACAGTATAACCGATGCAATTCTACCGATGCTCACTGGGCCACATAGACTTCATCGATGTGGCGTTCAGGACCGCCAGGGCCGCTGACCCCCACGCAAAGCTCTTCTACAACGACTACGGGGCCGACGGCCTGTCTTCCAAGGCCAACTACATCTACAACATGATCAAGGCCATGAAGCGTCCGCTCCTCCCTCTCCTCCCTCTCCCCCCTCTCCTCCCTCGCCGCCTGAGTCTCAAGTCCGCTCGCCCCCTTGCTGATATCGGCTCCACCACAACTCAGAGAGGGGCGTCCCGATCGACGGCATCGGCTTCCAGATGCACGTGGGCACCCAGTGGAGCCCCAGCCAGGAGGACATGCGCAAGAACTTCCAGCGCTTCGCCGACCTGGGCCTCGAGATCCATCTCACCGAGGCAGACGTCGCCTGCCAGAACCGCCAGGCCGACTGGGGCAAGCAGGCCCAGGTCTACGGCAACATCGCGCGCGCCTGCATGGCGGTGAGGAACTGCAAGAGCCTGGAGCTGTGGGGCGTCGTTGACAAGTACTCGTGGCTCAACAAGCCCGGCGTGCAGCCCACTGGCCTCATCTTCGACGACAACTACAACGCCAAGCCAGCCGCCTGCACCATCCAGGACGCCCTGCAGGGCCACTGAGGTAAGGCCAATCAGAAGAAGGCCAGACGTGAGCCCTCTGCGATGGCTAAGGGATAGTCCAATGAAAACCATCCAACCCCTCTTGCTGTACCAAATCGGCGTGCTACAATGTAATTCATATCAGAGCTCGCGACAAGGGCCAAGCAAAGCAACTTGCAGGAAAGAGATTATTGTCTGTCTTGTTTTATGAAAGCCTCTCGCGGGTCTCGTCAAGCGACGACAAAGCGGATGTTGCCAGCCCCAGGGAGCCACGCGGTGCGGTCGTTGTAGACGCAAAACACAGTGGCCTCGATCCTGCTCAGCGGGAACGACGTGACGTCGATCTGGCCCACCCACCTGTCAGCCATGCCGCTGGCGCCGTCCCACGTCATGGCGACGTCCCTGGGCTCCGGAAGCCACATGCCACCCCACTTCTGCACGAAGCCGTAGTGTATGCTGCACACGGAGCCGGGGAACGACCATCCAGCCATCCAAGTCTGGACAGGGTTCAGCGCCCGGTACTCGACCTCAACGGCCACCCTTGCGACGCCGCTGCTGCGGGCGACAGTGATCTCGGCAGCCTTGGGGGTGCTCTGCTGTGTGTTGAAGACGAGGTCGGTGGCCTCGAGCTGGAACTGAGCGTTGCCCAGGCCCGCCGGGTAGAAGGCCTCGTGCGCGGAGGTCACGCAGAACACGTGAGCCTCGAGCACGGTGCCGTTGTCGGGCACGCGGATGTCGACCCTCCACGACGACTCGCCGGCGGACTCCATCTCGGTGGACATGACCGCGGCGTCGATCCACGGGTCGCCGAAGTTGTTGAGGAGCGTGTGCCTCGCGTAGCAGCTCACTCCCTGGGGACGCCCCGACAGCAGCGTGGCCCTCAGGTGCGCCCTGGCCCCGTCGTAGATCGACACAGTCGTAGTCGACGAGCGGGCGGGCCACTGGCCGACGACGAGCATATTGGGGATCGGGGCCGGGGTCGTCGCGCCGCAGCCGCGCACCCAGCGGGCCGTGTGGCGGAACTCAACGGTGTTGGAGGGACCCGTGCCGGTGACGCAGATCGTGTTGGCGCCGCAGACAAAGACAAGCCTCATCTCGACGGGCTCGTAGGTGAGGCTGTGGACGAACTCGCCGCTCTGGAGGTTCGTGATGGGGAAGAGGATGCCGGCGCGGTAGGCCACGCCGTTGCAGGTGTTCCAGAGGAAGCCGTTCGGGTCCCTGAACCCGGGGACCGGGCAGGCCGGAGTGCTGCTCGGCGTGGTGCTGGTTGACCCAGTCTCGAGGTTCAGCAGGTGCACATTGGTGTCGGTCATGGGACCGTTGAACGCCATGCCGACGATGCCGGTGGCCACCCACTGGAAGTCGCGGGGCGGGTAGTGGTGCGTCGACTGGACCGTGGCGGTGGCCGTGCAGTTGGACAGGCGGCACGAGCGGACCATCGTGCCGGCGTACTCGGTCCACACCATCCAGTCGCCGTCCTCGTCGACCAGCAGCTCGGTGGGGATCCCCGAGCCAAAGCTCTGCATCTCGACAATCTCGATGATCTCCCTCGTCTCGTGCCTCATCTGGCGGCCCACAGTCAGCCCAGCGTACCGAGCAGAAGGGCGCTGTGGGCGAGGGAGAGCTGAGGAGGGCATACCCTGCGGATCCTGTAGTTCATCTGGTTCTGGCCCTCTGAGGTGAAGTATGTGTAGGAGGAGGTCACCGCGACGAGGCCGAAGAAGCTGAAGCTGCTGTTGGCTGTCGCCGGAGGTGCGACAGTCGTGAAGGCAGCGCCGTTGACGCCATGCAGGCCCTCCGAGCTGCTACAGACGACCAGAGGCGTGGCCGGTGTTGCGACGGCGGCGCAGACGGCGAGAGAGAGGGCGGCGAGCGTCCGAGACAGTGGCATTTGTTCTCCGCCTTTGTTTTGTTCTCCAGCAGGTGGAAAACAAACACAGAACAATGTGGTGTGAAAATCCTAGCGGCGAGGAGGTGGGCATTTATACCCGCAGATTGACGTCACGCTCCGCTTTTCAGGCCGTTTGTCGCTGTTTTCTTTCTTTAGAATTTCCCGGTGATTGTGAAGCGCGTTGTGGTGACTGTGCTGCACAGCTGACTGGACTGCCGCGCTGACAAGCCTCGTCGAGTCGACGTCCTCTGCAATCTCGAGGCCCGCCGTCCCTCAGGTGACCAGGCCTGTTCGGGGCGCTGTTGTCCGCGAGCGAGTGAGAAACGTCGGCTGCTGTAGGGAAAAGACTGAGAATCAAGGAGCTGTTATGTGAACGTTCCCGCCTCCCCGTGCTTCGAGTCCATCCAGTTCAGCGCATTCAGGCCACCGTAGCTCGCACATGGGGGGAAGTTGAAGGGCGGGAGGGATTCGTCTCAGAAGCACCATACGGTGGTGGATATCGGCCGGGTAGTAGGCAGTCGGTGACGCCGTTCCATGCCTCTGGGGTGCCGCAGACACTCACCCGCTGACAGTTTCCCTCCAGCGGGGGAGATGCTTCGTATCACACTGCTCCTTGCTGTGCAGATGCGTGTGCCCAGGCGCCTGAGGCCCAACCTGGTGGCGCTGCTCGCCGTCCTGTCGACGCTGGGACAGCTGCTGGCGTTCGTCTCGGTCCGTCCTCCCTGCAACTGGTCGCTCAGGGACCTGGCCGAGCCCTTCGCCGTCGCTGCCCTCGAGCTCGGCTATGGAGGCCGCGGGCTGGGCCCCAGCTGCGCAGAGGGTGCTCCCAAGGGTTCCAGCAACGTCCCCGTGGACATTGTCTATGCCTGGGTCGACGGTTCTGATCCCCAGTGGCGTGCGCAGTTCACCCAGGTGCTGGCCGGTTTCCTTCACTGAATCGCGTGTCTCACTCGAGGTAGTGGTCTGTCGGGGAGAAGTACAGACCCGGGACGATCGGTGAGTGCAGGTTCCGGAGCAGCTCGGAGATCTGCTACGCGCTGAGGTCCGCTCGCATGAACTTCCCCTGGGCGNAGGTGCGCTCGCTGCGATTCCGAGCTGTACTGCAGCAAGGAGTGCCAGGTCGCCGACTGGCCTCGGCACAGGACCGTCTGCCGGATCAACAAGTACACGGTGGCGTGAGCACCAACGCCAGAGCAAGGACTCAAGGCCGACAGACCCCTGTGGCACTGTGGAATGACCTGTGCTGGTGGAGGCACTTGAGGTGTTGCCAAAATACCAAAGATGTATGAGCTCCACTGCCACTTACTTGCTCCGATTCCCTCGCCTCTTGTTTAGCAGGCCGTACGCCAGTGCTTCCCACCTCTGGGTTCACGAGAAGGAGATTGTTCCGCCAGGTTCCGTGACACCCTGATGGGAACTGTGTATTTGTTGTCATACCCGTTGCACGAGCTTATGACTCCGCCGGCATTGGATTGGATTCCTTGTTCTTGTTCGAGGGCAGGTCTCGACGAAGGTCTCTCAAAAATCTCCCCGGTAGATATTTCGCGCGTGAACACACTACACTGGAAACCTCGCGCGCGCGGATGCCCGAAGGGCGCCGGTCGGACCACCACCACCACTCCCGCGAGTACGCCGCATTCCCCTTCACGCTCGCCCGTTCTCATCGCGTCTCCGCCGCCTCCGCCGTCCCGCCAGCCGCGGCCGCTCGCCGTCGCCCCCCCGCGGCCGCCCCTCCGCAGGCCACGCGCACCACTCGCACTCGCACTCGCACTCGCACTCCCGCTCGAGGCCCCCGCGCTCGCGGTCGCGGTCGCAGTCGCAGTCGCCGCGCAGGCAGCGCCGCAGCCGCTCGCGCAGCCCGTCGCCGTCGCCGCGCGCGTGCGGCCTCGGGTTCCGCGCGCCGTCGTCGTCGTCGTCGCCTGTACCACGTCATCACCACAACCACCACCAGAGCGGGCGCGCGGGCGCGCCGGTGAAGTGGAGCGCGCCTGAGGTGCTCGCGCCCGCGGAGGCGGCGGCGGCGGCGGCGCCCTCGCCGTCGTCGTCGTCGGCTGTGACGTCGGGCTCGTCGTCGGCGGCGTACGGGGTGGCACAGGGGACGACGCCGCCGGCGCAGGAGCTGGACAGCGCGTACGGGAAGGGGTACAAGATGCTGCTGGGGATGGGCTGGGCGCACACGGGGTACGTACCGCCAGCGCTCCTCCCGAATCAATTGATCCCTCGCCCCCTGGCCGGCCGCGGCCCCGGGGGCGGGCGCCGACGCGGAGGCACGCGCGCAGGCTGGGCAAGAACGCCGACGGCATACGCGAGCCGATCGTCCCCGAGGTCGTCAGGGGCCGCGCGGGCGTCATGACGCGCGACGAGCTCATCGGCGTGCGGCTCAAGATCGCCGCGACGGCCAAGCCCAAGGCGCCCGCGAGCGAGGTCGGCAAGTCGACCGAGAAGCGCCGCAAGCGGAGGGCCAAGGCCGAGAAGGCGCTCGCGGACGTCCTGGCCTGCATGGAGCCGCACGCGCTCGTCATGTTCCAGCACCAGTTCCCCGATCACGCGCCGTACCTGATCGCGGCGCTGCTCAGGGACGACCCGCACGCGCTCGACGGCCTCAACTACAAGCCCGTCGACCCCAAGTCCTCCAAGGACTCGGCCGACGAGGGCCCCTCGCTCGAGGAGCTCGTCGCACGCGCAGCCGCCGCCCCAGAGGACCAGCTGCCCAGCTCTCGCGCAGCCAACGCGGGCCCTCCCGCTGCTGCGACGGCCGCTGTCGCTGCTCCCGGCGGCCAAGCGCAGGCGGTAGACTCGTCTGCTGCGGCGTACGCGGCGTACTACGCGACCTGGGCAGCCGCTCAGGCGTCGACCGATGGCAAGTCGTACACGCCCGAGGAGCAGGCGGCTGCCTGGGCCGCCTACTGGGCCGCAATGGCCGGCGTTGCCACCCCAGCCGCCAGTGGGCAGCAGCAGCAGGAGGCGCAGACACAACAGGAGGGACAAACACCAGCGCAGGAACAGGAACGAGAGGCTGCTAACAACGCGGCCCAGTAGATGCACTCAAGAGGATAAATGCAAACGTAATGGCCCGTTCTTCTGTACGGAAAAAAAGCCAGCCGGTGGGGTGTCGTGTGTTACAGAGTCTTTGCGTGGTCCTGCTTCTGCTGGCGACTCCGCACCCACGTACACAACGAGCCCCACAGGCTGTCGATGACGCTGACGGTCACCGCCACGCAGCGCACGACCCACGTGGGCAGCGGCACTCGCAGCGTGTACTTCTCGAGCGAAATCCTCATTATGTCGCTCGACGTTCCCGCGGACACGCTCCCCTGCGGCTTCTGCGCCAGCGCCGACGTCGCCCCGGTGTCCGCTGCCTCGCGGGGTGTGAAAAGCTCGGAGTCCTTGTCCCTCGCGTCGAGCATGTCCTCGTCGTTGTCGGAAGCTTCGAGGGCCGGGGGCTGCGAGTGCCCGCCGGGCGCGGGCAGCAGCGCGGACTCGGGCGAGACCATATCCTGCTCGGCGCCCAGCGGGATCGGCGCGTCGTCGTCGTCGTCCTCGCGCGGCTCGAACGGGCGCGTGCCGATCACGGGGAGCAGCGACTCGGAGATCTCCTGCGTCTCCTTGTCGGCCCTCTTGACAAACGCCTGCACCTGCGCCATCGCCTTCTCGTGCTCCTCCGACGCCTGGCGCGCGGGGCCCTCGGGCACGGTGGCGACTGAGGGGCCCTCGTCCGGCGGCGGGAACATCGAGAACACGCTCGAGGCGTCCTTGAGCGTCGCCGCCTGCTCGCGCTGCACGGTGTCCTTGATCGCCGTCAGCTTCGCCTCCACGTCCGAGTACCGCAGCGAGCCCGCCGACGAGTCCGACTGGTGCGGCTGCGGCATCGGCACCGCGGTTGACTGCGCCGCGATGGGGACCGCGGGCCCGTGCATCTTGGGCGCGGACTCGAGCTTGGCGGCGACCTCGCTCTGCTGCAGGATCAGCTCCGCCATCGCCTCGGGGTTGTCCGACGCGAACGTCACGATAGCGCCGCTGTCGAGCTCCACCTCGACGAGGCAGACGAGGCCCGTCCTCGTCGCCGTGGCGTTGACGATGGACGACAACGCGAACGAGACGAGCGGGGCCTGCGCCGGCTGCAGCACGCCCTCTGCAGAGCCCGCGGCCTGCTCGGCAAAGAAGTGCGCGTTCATCTCCGTGACGGTCAGCGTCCCGGGCCGCAGCGTCCCGTCCTCGTACGCACACTGGAACTCCGCGACGATCTTCTCCTGCGGGCCCGAGGCCCCAAGGCTCGACGCGGGGCCCTCCAGTGGCGCGGCGCGCTGCGGCGAGGCGCGGGAGACCTCGGGGCTCTGGTGCGGCACAGGCATCGACATGCGGCGCAGCTTGCGCTCGCTGCTCGACGTGCTCTTGCGCGTGAGGAAGGGGATGCCCAGGGTCTTCTTCTTCTTCATCTTGCGCAGCTCGCTCAGGTCCGGCGGGGGCTCCAGCGAGCCGCTGCTCGAGTTCCGCACAATGACGCCCGGGGGGTTCGATGACGACGGCGCTTTCTGGTGCGGGACAACCACGCGCGCGACGGCGGCCACCTCGGGGAACGCGACGACCTGCCAGGGGAACTCCTGCACTATCGCCGGCTGGCTGTCGCAGCTCGCGGTGGAGCTATCGCAGCTGCCGGTGCGCTTTGAGTCCGCAAGTCCGATAACGGGAGGTCTGTGTAGTGAACCTGTCCTGGCGCTCGTTGCCCGACGGGCAGCTGTCCTTCAGGGAAGCGTTCATGGACCCGTTGCCCTGCCGGAGGTCCTGGGCCATCTGGCTTCCCTGCGTGTCGCTGCACACAGTCGGTGAGACCGTCGCTTGCTGCGTGGGGTGCGCCGTCGGGCTCACAACGATACTGTGCGCCTGTGCATCTTCTTGGCATCCGCTGTAGCGGAGGTCTTCTGCTCTCCCTGCGACTTGGCCAGCAGCTGCGCTGGAGCCTTATCCGCCTTTTCCGCTTTGTCCGCCTTGTCTCCCTTGTTCTCCAGCACGACGTCGGGAAGGCCCTCAGAGACGTCCTCCGTCTCGCCGACGCTGAGAAGGTCCTCCGAGGGCGCCATCGACATCTCGTCGGGCGCGACCGACAGCATCGACGACCTGGGCGAGACTCCGCCCATCGTCAGCCTCCGTCCGCCCGTCTCCGGCGCGACGGTCGCGGGCGCGGTGACCGTCACCAGCGCAGGGGCAACCGAGGGCATCGCGAGCCCCGCGGGCCCCGCGGGCTGCGGGGCAGCGCTTGCCGGCGCAGGCTTGGGCCTCCAGTACGAGACGACGGCGTTGAGGACGCGGAGGAAGTCGGGCCTGTGCTTGATCGAGCTGAAGACCACGTCGCCAGAGGTCCCCGGGCCCCCGGGGGCCGTGGAGACGAGGATGTCCGAGTGGCCGGGCCTGACGCTGGGGTCCACCCTGACGACCTTGTCGGCCATCACCTCGCGCTTCACGTACGCCCCCACGAGCCGCCTGGCGTAGAAGCAGAGCGCAGACGACGTCACGAGCAGCCTGCCCGCGCAGCGCGACTTGCCCTCGTCCACAGAGCACGCGAACGAGGCGATCAGGGGGCTCGACGAGGCCACGCGCGCAAAGTGCTTGACGAGCTTCGGGCGCCAGCGGTCGATCGTCTGCGGGTCCGTCCCGTCGGGCATCTCGTCGCGCACAGTGACGCCCACCTGCAGCTCGACCCCCGCCGAGACCGCCCTCCACGCCGGAGCCTCGGCGCGCGCTGCCTCCAGCGGTATCTTGACCTGCATCCCCTCCCCCGCGGACCATTTAGCCAGCGAATTTGGAAACAGATACGAGACGACGCCGTATTTATTTATGACGGCACAATGACGCGAGCGCGAGGCGACAGCGCACCTGCCCTAGCGGGACAGCCGGGCCGGACGCGGCGGTGGAGGTGAGGGTGAGGACGAGGCAGAGGGCCCCGCGGGCGGCGACGCTCTCGACTGTGTCCTCAGCGCGGAACGTCTCGTCCCACGCGGCCTTCCTCGAGGGCTTGGAGCGCCACTTGCCCCACAGCGCACCCGCGGCGTCGCGCATCTCCACCTCCACGCTGTACGCCGTCTCCGAGGCCTGCGCGACGCCCCGCGCCTGCTTCACTGCGCTCGGGGGCGGGGGGGGTTGGGGGGTGAGGGGTGAGTCACGCATTCCCGCACACGCCAGGACACGGCAGAGAGCCGGGAGAGAGGGGGAGATATTTATCGCGGGTTTCCCGGCAGAGTAAAAGGGCGGCGGTGAACGGGGAAACAGAGGGGGCGCGGGATGGCGCACCGAGGACGCTGACCACGCGAGAGAAGAACGCGGAGCGGATGGCCTGCACGGCCGCGCCCGCGTCTGCGACGTTTGTCGTGCCCTGCATTGTCACACGCTCCGAAATACGTGTGTTTGGCGGAGAGTAGCGACGAGCGAGAATCTCGCGCTGCCGATTTCAGATCCCCGTATCTTCCCTAAACCGGGGTGGACAGCCTCGCCCCGCCTCCGGCCCGCGCAAGCGGCCCGCGAGCGACGGTGCCCCACTGTGGCGGCCTGCTCCCGCCCTCGTGCCGACCCCCCCGCCGTCCGTTTCGGAATCTGGGACCGGTGGAAGAATCTGGGGCATTTCGACCTGCTGTGCAGCAAAAATGCGTGCCCTGCGATGCGCGGCCGCCCTGACTCTCCTCGCGGCCACCGCGGCCGCCTGCCCGCTGCCCGACGCCGCCACCCGCGAGCGCGGCATCCCGCAGCCCCCTCCGGCGGCCGGGCTGCCGGGCGCCTTGCTGGGCGCTGCGGTGCTCGTGGCCGCCGTCGCGCTGTCGGCCGCGGGCTGCGCCAAGTCGGCGGGCGCCGGCAGCGACGACGCCGACAGCACGCCCATGGCCCAGCCGCAGCCCTCGGACTCGCCCTCGGCCACGACGGGCTCCACCGCGCAGTCGCACCACTCGTCGCTTATGCGGAGAAAAACGTTCTACAAGTCGATGCACCGCAGCAAGTCGACTGTGCGGGGTGGCGCCCTCTCCGGTTTTTTTTCCCGACCCCCCCGCCGCTTCTCCGCCGATTTTCGCACGCCTCTTGTCGGGTCCGCTGCGGGCTGTGGCCAGAGCCGGCATCCCCACATTTCAGGCGAATTGCGAACCCGCCGTTTGTCGGTCACAATTTGTCCCTTTCGCCAATTTCACTTCGGATGTGTGATCTGCTAGCCCCGAGTTGGTCCCGGGCGTTCTTTGGGCGCTAACTGACGCCCCACAACAGGTCGACGTGCTGTTCGATGACCACGGAGCGGCCCTGGTGCGCTCGGGGCTGCCGACGGTGGTCGTGCACGACATCGGCGAGCTGCTGCGGCAGTTCCAGTTCGTCGTCGCCATCCGCGACTGCACGACGGCGACCGAGGCCGACCTCGTGGCCAACGCCATCGTCTACGTCACGGCGAGCAACGGCCTGGCGCTGCCGATCCTCTGCGCGCTGATCGAGGAGGAGGCCCGCAGGACGTCCGAGTACAACCTGCTCTTCCGCGGCACCGACTTCGCGAGCCGCATGTTCCGCGCCTACGCCAAGATGGTCGGCGCCGAGTTCCTGCGCGGGGCCGTCCAGGACTTCATCGAGCAGCTGCAGGCGCGCGACGCCGAGGCCGCCGCGCTCGGGGCGCCGCAGAGCTTCGACTCGGACACCGAGGCCCGGGCCGCGTGGGAGCGCGCGTCGCGGGCGATGAACAGGGGGACGATGAACATCGAGATCGACCCCGCGAGGCTCGACGAGGCCGCCGACGAGGAGCGCCAGGCCGTGCACCTCAGCACCAAGGCCTACACGCTGCTCATGTGCATCGTCCGCAGCCCGCAGAGCGTCCCGCACTCGCTGCGCGTCGTGGCCAAGATTATCGCCAAGTCCGCCAGCAAGTTCCCCGGCAGGGAGACGCAGACCGTCGCCAGCTTCTTCTCCCTCCGCTTCGTGCGCACTGCCCCTCGCCCTCTGCTGCCCAGGGGCAGGCCCCAGTTCTAATATCTTTCTCTTTGGCAGTTGTGCCCGGCGCTGGTGATGCCGCACAGGTACGGGCTCATGAGCGAGGCGCCGTCCGAGAGCCTGAGGAGGAAGCTCACGCTGCTGACCAAGGTTCTGCAGAACCTCGCGACGTGCCAGCAGTTCGGGAAGAAGGAGCCCTTCATGGCCGTGATGAACCCCTTTATCGACACGTACGGCGGGGTCTTCCAGAACTGGGCGCGGGAGCTGGCCGACGTGGCCCCGGGAGACGACGCGCCCGAGAAGGTACCGCAGGCCGTGTACGAGGCGAGCCTGAGGTACCTGACCACGCACATATCCGTCTACAAGGATAAGATCCGCCAGCTGCTGGAGGAGTGGAAGAGCCCCCTGCTCGAGGACTACCTCAAGGTCATGGCGCAACTATAACAACAAAGCTGTCGCAAGGTCAATCACACGGTACTTCTGTATTTGCCAGTGGGGCTGGGCAGCGTCCTCTGCCTCTCGTGCTCAATGCATCAACTGGTGCGCTCGTCGGTGATTGCAGCACCCAGCACTACTGTTGAGAATACCATTCTAGTAGCCGCAGGTGTGGCTGGCATTCACTCACGAGTCTGAGATTAATCGGAAGCACATTTCACAGACATCAGGCAAGCTGTGTTTAGGATTCATTATCTGTGCCAGCATATGGCAGGCTCACAGAAGTCGAGCAGAAGTGTTCTGAGAGGCCGCGAAGTTTAGGCACAGGCAGCTACATGGACAAGCAAGTAGTGAAGAAGGCCTAGCATTCGTGCTGGCGATGGTATGGGCATCACCGATAGGCACCTTCTCCAATTCTGTTAAAGAGTTCGCCTCTAGGGTGGTACCGTGTTGCGGCTTCCTCTGTGCTGCGGGGGTTTGTGGGTGGATTTTTGGCAGTAGGAATAGTACACATAGCATGACTCACGGAACCGCAAGCTCTGCGTTGTGAAGCAATAAAGTGGAATGCACACAGATTTGGAACAGTAAGTGGGTAAGTTGCACTTTCATTGTACTCTCCGCTCAGAGCAGAGGACTCGAGTTTGACCTTCTCCTGATTGGCCTTACGCTCAGTGGCCCTGCAGGGCGTCCTGGATGGTGCAGGCGGCTGGCTTGGCGTTGTAGTTGTCGTCGAAGATGAGGCCAGTGGGCTGCACGCCGGGCTTGTTGAGCCACGAGTACTTGTCAACGACGCCCCACAGCTCCAGGCTCTTGCAGTTCCTCACCGCCATGCAGGCGCGCGCGATGTTGCCGTAGACCTGGGCCTGCTTGCCCCAGTCGGCCTGGCGGTTCTGGCAGGCGACGTCTGCCTCGGTGAGATGGATCTCGAGGCCCAGGTCGGCGAAGCGCTGGAAGTTCTTGCGCATGTCCTCCTGGCTGGGGCTCCACTGGGTGCCCACGTGCATCTGGAAGCCGATGCCGTCGATCGGGACGCCCCTCTCTGAGTTGTGGTGGAGCCGATATCAGCAAGGGGGCGAGTGGACTTGAGACTCAGGCGACGAGAGAGAGGGAGGAGCGGACGCTTCATGGCCTTGATCATGTTGTAGATGTAGTTGGCCTTGGAAGACAGGCCGTCGGCCCCGTAGTCGTTGTAGAAGAGCTTTGCGTGGGGGTCAGCGGCCCTGGCGGTCCTGAACGCCACATCGATAAAGTCTATGTGGCCCAGTGAGCATCGGTAGAATTGCATCGGTTATACTGTGACACGGAGGGGCGAGGGGCGCGCTTACCGGGGACGGCTGGGTACCAGTCGCTCTGCCTGAGACCCCTGGCGCCGTCGTCGACGGCCTCGTTGACGACGTCCCATGCGTAGACCTTGCCCTTGTAGTGCGCCATCACGCCGTTGATGTGGTGGATCATCGCTTGCTTCTTGGCCGCTGGCTGCAGGCTCTTCATCCACCCGGGCATCTGTGCGTGCCACACACTGTTCCCGGCAATTATCCCGATTAGTGTGAGCTCAGGTGAGTATGCTCTGGAGGAGAGAGGCTCAGTGTGTGCTCCTGGAGAGAGGGCACTCACAGGGCGTGGCCGCGGAAGGCCATGTGGTGTGACGCGGCGTGGTTGAAGATGGAGTCGCAGGGGCCGAACGTGAAGTGGTTGGGCTGGGGCTCGGTGGCGTCCATCTTGCACTCGTTCTCGGCCGTTGTGATGCCGAAGTGCCTGTCGGCCAGCGCGATGGCCCTGCCGTCGTGCAACAGCGTCGTCGAGAGCATCCCGCCGAAGAACCTCCCCGAGCGGGCAGCCAGCGCGTTGAGGGGCGTGTTGAGCGTGCACGCGGCAGAGGCCGAGGCTGCCAGCAGAATCACGGCGACAGCAGTGCGTTTCATCATCGTCGGCGTGGTAAGGTTTGTTTGTTGTGACCCTCAGCGGTTTTGTGCCGAAAAGACGGAAGATGCGGCGGTGTCATTCGCCCAGGCAGGGGTGCACACCCCCAACGACTCCGTACTGTTCGGGACGCACATCCAGTGCACGTTTCGTTGATACCGCGGAATGCCATCACATATCTGACCTCGCCGTAATGCTGACCGTTGGCTCTTCTTCTCGTTCTCTCCTGGCGGAGTTGGCCCATACAGGACGGGGCCGGGGACACAACCCACAGGGCCAAGCCCTGCAGCACTACCCAACTGTATGACCGGCCCACCGGAGCAGCTTTAGTGTACAACCGCCGTTTCGGGGCGTCACGCGGATAATCGGTTGTTAGACGAAAACGGCCCATAAGCAACAAACCGCGAAAACTGCCGGACCAACGCCCGGATATCCCTGTGCGGCATCGCGGCGCCGTGGCCCGCCCCGACGAGGGCCACCAAGCCGAGCAGTGCCATGTGGCACTGACCTCACCTCGCTGGCTCGGCTCATCCCACCACAAGCAGCGCAGAAACGCAGTTGGCAAGGAAAATACGTTGTACACACGTCATCTCCCCCCACACAGGTAGGCCAAACCCCAAGGGAGGGAAGGGAAAACGATGGTCATTACCGTCCCGCTCACTCTTCAATGCCGTTTTCTGCGGCAGCCACGGTCATTGCGAGCATCGCCGCCACGAAGCTGCTGCAGGTACACGCACACGCCCGCGATGTCTCGGACCGTTGAGCGCCGCGCCGTGTGCGAACGGGATTCTTTGTTCACGCTCCGCAAAGGGGGGGATACTGAATGTCACTCAAGAGCGCTTGGCGTTCTGGGGTGGGGAGCGCAGCGCCAAACTCGTCGGCGACGGGGGCTGTGCAGACGCGGCGGCAGCCCTCGGAGACGACGACGACGGGGCAGCCGCAGCGGAGGAGTTGGCGGGTGGCGCGGGCACAGCGACGCTAGCGCCGAACGCAGCGCAGAGCTTCTCGAGGTACTCGGCACGCGAGGCGGCCATCACGGCCTGCTCGATGTCCTTCTGCGACACCGACATCTCCGAGTCACGCCTCACGCTCTCGAGTAGCGCGCGCTCCACGTCGTCCGCCTCCGACTCGGCGACCGCCTTGGCTGTCTGCTGCAGGTCCAGCGGCTGCGCGCGTGGCGAGTTAGAGTGGGCCGGAAAAAACAACAAGTAAAAAACCAAGTCAAAAAGCGCGAGAGAAGGCACCATCGGCTTGTAGTTGGGGATGCCCAGGCCGACGCCGACGGCGGGGCGGGCGGGGTCGACGACGGCGTCGTAGTGGTTGCCGTTGGAGTAGAGCAGGCGCATCGGGGCGACGTCCGAGAGCGCGTAGGCGCCGTGGAAGACGTTCATGGGCTGGTCGGCGCTGCGGGCGTAGACCTCGACGGGGCGGCCGTAGAGCTCGGCGACGGCCTGCAGCTCGACGTGGTTGCCGTGCTCGCGCGGCAGGCGCTTGCGGCGCACGTACGACGCAAAGTCCTCGCCGGCGATGTACTGCGAGTAGTGGTCGCGGTTGGCCACGATGTAGTCCACCACCTGGTCGCGCACCATGCCGTGCAGCTCCGCGTCCCCGAACACCTCGTCCGCTGCGATGACAGGACAGAACCCCAGCGCCGATTATCAGTCCCGATTTTCCGCACGCAATTCACGGGAAAACGCCATGGGAAAAAACCCGATGCGGCGAGCAATTGATTCCGCGCACCGACTGCACGGAACATGCAGTTGCCGTCGGGTATCATGCGGTGCACCTCGAACCCGCGCCTCCTCAGCGCCACGTCCACGGGCAGTCCGGCCTGCTCGCCCCCCCGAGCGCACACCCTCCCATCAGCTGAGCTTGAAAAACCCTCTGGGTCGGCGAAACCACCCCGGGAATTGAATTGCGAATTCGTGAACTCGCCAACTCGCGAATTTCCAAATTGCGCGCGCGCGCGGCACGGGACGCACGTCTGGCGCCGCGTGGTGCAGCGGGGGCGCGGCCCTCTCGTCGCCGCTGTTGTAGCCGGGGGCGCAGTCGCGCTGGTCGCCGGCGGCGGCCGACGGGCGCTTTCGCTTGGACGGCGGGCGCTGGGGCGCCGAGGAGGCCGCGGGGACGGCCGGGGGCGCGGGGACGGGCGCGGGCAGCTGGGGCGGGGGGGCGGAGGGGGTGCCGGGCTGCTGCTGCGAGGGGGGGACGACGGGCGTGAGCACGATCTTCATTGTGCGGGCGGCGTGTCCGCTTTGCAGAAATGTGCACAGCGGCTATTTAATCAATGCCACAAGATAGAGATATCTCGTGCGGGGCGAGGGTGGGTGTGGGGTATGGGGCGGGTTGTTGCCCCTGGCTGCTGCGATCGGTGACGCGCTTGAAATACGCAAATGGCACAGGACCCTGGTTGCAGGTGATACAACACACCTGAATCGGAAAACAGGAATCGCACAAGCGACGCGTACTATGAGTGTCACTGTTCAACTTGTTTGCCGCATCTCCGCGGAGAGTGCTGACTAATGAGTCTTGCGAGGGCCACGCAGCGACGCCCTGACCATGGTCGCGCACAGAACGAGCACCGAGGCGGGGAGGAACAGCAGGCAGGCGACCATCAGCAGCAGAGAGAAGACGCGCGACTCCGAGTACTTGGCGTGCAGGGATTCGCCCATTATCATCGCCCTGTGGAGCACAGGGTTCTCCGTCTGCCACTGCTCCTTGCTGACGAGCTCAGTCTGCCTCTCCTCTCCGAGCACCGCCAGCTGCGATCGCAGGAGTGAGTGCTGATGGGGCAGTGCTTGTGAGCCGGACCTGCCCGGCTGCCATCTGGATGCCTGTGTGCAGCGCAGAGTTCTGCTCCGCGAGCGTCGCTACCTGGGACGGCCGTGTCAGCGCCAGGGGCTACGTTGGGGAAAGGGCAGTGGTAGTCACCTGCTGCTTGGTGTCGCTCAGCATTCTCTTGTGTTCCTGGAGCTCGGACTCGAGCTGCTCCACTGGGTCGGGCTCTGGAGACGTCGAGGGCTCGGGGTCGGGATGCTCCGGCGTCCGCGGCTTGGGGTTCCTGAGCAGCAGCATGGCCTCGTGCGTCTTCTCTGCCGAGAACACCTTCCCCACCGACGACGGCCACTGCCCGAACTTGGCGCACGACCTCGACATGTGCCAGCCGATCACCGCCATGCACACCACCACCAGCGGCAAATTCTTCTCATGCGCCAGGTCCTGCGCCGTGAACAGCGCCCCGTCGGGCACACCTGTAGTGGCGGGGCCCAGTGAGTACTGCAATGCTTGAGAGCAGGTACGGGAGGCGGCTACCGTGCTTCCTCACGGCCTGCAGGAACTTGGACACGTTGTCCAGTCTCGCGAACATGTTCGCGGGCTTCATCGCAAAGTTACCCACAGAGCCCGGCTTGACGGCCTCGGCGAGCCTGCACAGGATGACCTGTGGGAAGATGCGTGAGAGAAAACCCCGGTGACGTAGGTGGAAAGTAGTGCCGCCGGCCACTCACCCCGTCCGTGAGGTCCTTCACTCCGGCGATCCTCACGCCGAGGCACTGCCAGATCCATTCCTTCAGCTCGTACTGCCAGCGCCGTGAGACGCGGTGCAGAAGCGGCGGGGGCCTTACCTCTTTCTGCAGAAACGCACGGGCCTCGAGTTCTGTCCTGCGCACTGCGAAGGGCGATTCTTTGCCGTCAGCGGCGGCGAATACGGGCAACGAAGCGAGGGAGAAGCTCCTCCCACGCAGCGCCAGCGCCTGCGGATCGCGTCCCGATGGCACGGGGGTACCTTTCTCCGTCATCTGTCGGTTGTTTTTTTGAAAATAAAAACCGTGGGTTCTCAGGCAAAACGGACACTAAAATATCCCAGGAAAATCTGGCGGTTACTGCGGTGTCATCACGCTTGCATATTTCAACATCTGGAGTGTGCTCGCTGCGGGCGTGTGTCATCGAGCGGGAGCGGTGACGTGTGCGGGAATGCCCGGTGAGTGCCGGTGTGTCCGGGTATTCGTGGGGGTACAAAGTAGTTAATTTACCTCCTCGGGGGCGGACGCCGGGGCAACGCGGGAGGCGGCTGACGACGCGGGGGCAGCGGTGGCAACGGAGACTGCGGGGGCAGCGGAGGGCCTGCCCTCGCGCGCGTGGGGATCGACGGGCCTCTGGGGTTCATCGCCTCGAGCTCCTGTGCGAGCACCGAGAACGAGGGCCGGGTATCGGGGTTCTGTGCCCACGACTTGTCGATGAGCCTCTGCACCAGCGGGGGCGCGTCCTGCGGTATCGGCTCGCGCTTGCCCGTCGTCACGAAGTTGAGCACGGCTGGCGGGAGAGTTCAGAACCGTATGGGGTCATTGGAGCCCGTACCGAAGTGGGATCTGAGGTCTTCGTAAGGCTTCTTCTGCGTGTACAGACTCCACAGCACAATCCCGTAACTGAACACGTCTGCCACTGCAGCAGAGCGCCTCAACTAGAGAATCGCAACAATGTGTGCGTACTCTGCGAGTAGTTCTTGCCATCGAGGATCTCCGGTGCCATATAAGCCGGTGTTCCGACCCCCTTTGTCTGTGATGCGAGTTAGGCAACTTATGAGATGCGAAGTAACTTACCTTTGTTTTGTACGCTTCGCTTCCGATAAACCGGCTCGTGTTGAAATCCGATATTTTGGCAATAACCGGGGACCTCTCGTCCAGTGAGGAAATCTGAGCACCGGTGAGTGAGACAACAGACTAAGGGAGCTCGAACCAGAACGTTGTCCGTTTTCAGGTCACGGTGAATTATGTCTGCCATCCGGGTCGTGAGCTAAAGTGGGTGATGGCTAACATGAAGACCGCCTACTGTTTTGGTGCAGGAAGTTCATTCCCTTGGCCACGTCCAGTGCGCATCGCAATTTGAACGACTGTGACAGCTTCTGCTGCTGAATAAGACCTCCGAGGCTTCCGTGCTTCACAAACTGAGAGAGACATTAGTCTGTCGCGTGCTGTCACGGGCCCACAAACCTCCATAACAAGATAGAAGCAGTCCTTGCTGACAGCCGTCCCGTAGAAGAGCACGATGTACGGGTTGCGCAAGTGCGTGCAGATCTCGGTCTCCTGGACGATTCCGCAGTACAGGTCCTCGTCCATGAACACCTGCGGCGGGTACGACTTGATGGCGACCTCCTGGTCTTTCCACCTGGCTTGGTACACCGTCGAGAACGAGCCCGTGCCCAGCAGCTTCCCGCGGGCGATGTCCCGCACGTCGATGCTGTCCGTGACCTTGGACTGCAGGGTGAACGGAACGGCAATCCTCGTGCTCCCACAGACGACGAACAGCTGGTCGGACGACATGGACGACGCTATCGGCCTGACCGTCACGGTGAACGAGACGCGGCCGCCGGGAACGAGCACAGCTGAGGCCGGCGAGCAACTGATTTCGAAGCGGGTGTTGTGCGGCAGTTGGAGTGAAACGGACCTCGACTCGTGGTCGGATCTGCGAGCCGCGGAGACCTCGAGCTTTGCGGTGACCTGCTTCCCAACTTCGATCGGGCTGCACCCATCACCGAAGCACAGCTCGCCGACAAGAAGGTTGTCGCGCTCCTGGCTGTGATACACCGTTGCCGTGGCCAGAGGGTCCTCGCCGTTCGAACGCCGCCCCCTGCGCCTCTTGACGATGACTACGGTGATGCAAACGGCAACAACAAGCACAACCGCGAGAATGCCGACCACAGCGCAGACCACCGCAACCACCACCGACTTGCTCCCCCGATTTGCCGGAGAGGCAGAGGCAGACGAAAGTCCTGAAGGCACGTAGCCGCGGAACCATGTACAGGTCGAGTCCGAGTCTATTACCGCGACAGATCCGTCGGAATAGAGCAGGCAGCTGAGCTGTGCGAGAGAGGCAGTCGACCGCAGGGAGTATGCCGAACAGTTGGCCTGCTCGCACAACTGCGCACACTCGTCCTCGTCGTCGACGTTTACTGTTGTGTACACGCCGTCTTTGATGGCCGAGGCAGACTTGCACTTGAGGACCCGCGAGCACGAACTCGCGATGTTGCGCTTGACCGAAGATGCCGAGGACTTGAGATAGCAATTCGGGGACGAGCCATCTATGTACGAGAACCCCACGCAGCCCTTGCGCCTGTGGCACAGCGCGGAGCACTCGAAATCGCCTGTCGTCGTGACCGACTCGATGTTGTCCCCGACAATCGAAGTGCGCGGCGCACACTGCAGCGTCGCGAAGCACGCAGAGGGCGCGCTTGCGTTCCCCGACACGCTTCGGAGCAGCGTGCACCTGTATTGAAACGGTGCCACAGGGCTTACTGTCCACCCAACGCAGCCGTCGCTGTTCCTGCACAGCTGGCCGCAGTCCTCGTCGGTCTGCGTCACCGAGGTCGATATCACCTGCCCTGAGATGCCAGAGGTCGCCCGGCATTGCAGCGTTCCGGCACACGAGCTGACCCAGTAAACTGACGACGCCCCAGCGGCATATAGGGTGCAGTTCGGCACGAGCGTGTCCGGGTTCGAGGCGACAACGTACGAGACGCACCCGCTGGTGGTCATGCACAGCGACATGCAGTAGTCATCGCCGCCGTACGCCCTCGTGACCGTCGACAGCGGATTGCCCGTGAACCCGGACATCGGTGTGCACTTGAACCGAGCCGAGCAGAGGTTCCTGCCCTGCCTGGCGTCGGCGGTGGTCGGGAGTGGCGACAGAGTCATCTTCTTCTTGAGCCAGCACTGCTGGGCCCTCGCCGACCTGGCATAGTCCATTGTGTAGCCCTGGCATCCCTGCGTGGTCCTGCAGGTGTGCGCGCACTCGGCCTCTCCGCCGGTCACTGTGACAGGCTGTGTTGTCCAGTGGTCCTCGGAGGCAGATCCCGGAGCGGTGTTGCTCTGGCACTGCACTCGATGCGCGCACGACGTGGCGTCCGAGACGAGCGAGACGGACCCGGTCCACATGCGGCAGGATGGAGTCGTCAGGTCTTGAGTGCTGCCCGCCATCACTGAGTACGCCGTGCAGTTGGGGACCAGCGAGCAGGCGCGTGCGCACTCCCAATCATCAGCCCCGATGTCGTCCCCTATGTGCACAGAGCCAGAGCCGGCCGCAAGCCCCGGCGTGCAGAGCATCGTCGACACGCACTGGCTCGGGGTACCCGAGGAGTCCCTGGCCTTTCTGTGCGTGTACGACGTGATCAGAGTGCAGTTCTGCCTCGAGAGGGCCGACGACGCAATGCCGAGGCTGTAGCCCACGCACCCGGGTGTGGCCCGGCATCGCTGCCCGCACCCGGAATCTCCGGCGAGTACAGTTGTCAGCTGGCCCACACCGTCGGGTACCACGAACGCTGTGGAGCACCGGACGAACCCCGAGCAGAGGCCGTCTCGCGAGCTGGTGCTCCCGGGGTTGCCCTTCTTGAGCGTGCACGTGCCCGCGGCGGCGTCGGCCGTATAGCCCGTGCACTCGGAGCTCAGCCTGCAGAGTCTGGCGCACCCGTCGGGCCCCTCGGTCGTAGACACGGGCATCCCGGACATGTCGGCGTTGTCGAGGAGCTCCGTGCCCGCGGCGCACTCGATGACGCCGCCGCAACTGCCCGGGGAGGAGACGAGGCCCTGCCGGCAGCTCAGCAGACAGGAGCCCATGGACTCGTTGGTGGGCGTCCATTTCCACGCCGTGCACCGCTGGGTCTCCGAACACTTGACGATGCACGCCAGCGGGGTGACGTCGGCGAGGGACCCGTAGGACTCGGCGCACTGGTAGGCATAGCCGTTGTCGCAGGGCTGCGCGAGCACAGCGGCGATGCACAAATGGAGCAGCGCAACGGCCGGAAAATGCACAAGAAACAGAGCTGCCGGGCGCGGGCACGCGATTGCCCAGCCGCGACGCCGCCACCGCAGAGACATGGCCTCGGGGCGCCCAACCGTGAGAGGGCGAGATTCCGGCTTGCGAATCGAGCGCGTGGTCGCGGGCCCAGTGGACGACTGCCCGCAGATACTGAGCTGATGCACCTGCTCTGTAATTATTTTACTGTAACAACCCCCTAGTGCACTCCGACTGTCACTTGGTCACAACTGGGATACTAACCCAAAACACGAGCACGTCCCACGACGTGACAGCGATTGTCCACTCGGCCCGATCTGTGCTTCATAATGCATACGTTGAGCTCGGATGGGTGGGTTGTCTTGATGTTCAACCCAGATTTACCGGGTGACACAGCAGATCCGCGAGGCATTCCGAAAGCCAGCCGGCCACGCCGAGAACAGGGCCCTGGGGTCGATCACTGCGAGACCCTTGGACCTCCTATCGCCTTGGGAGGTGTCGTGGGGATTTCGCATAGGATGGCTGTAACGATTTTCCTCTTAGAAACCCGAAGTGAGAACTATCCGGGCAGAACGATAGAACAATTGTATCTGTCCACCGAAATCTTGTGAGACCCATAAGTGCGAGCTCTTCTCGCCCTCCCCTACTCGGTTGACGATTTCCGGCTTAGGGAGTAGACTGTGGTGCTCTGTCATAGTGCTACTTCGCAAAAGACGGAACTTCTTCCAGACGAGGCGCGGAGGACGTGGTGCCAATACGGCCCGGTGCAACCGCGAAAGGCCCATCGGCCCGCCGGGAAGGCACTCTATTCGGCCCCTCAAGACTACTTCGAATGCTCGGATCTCAAGCTCCTCCGCAAACGCAGAGGCAGCGATCCGCATCGACCTGAAGAGCACTGGACGCAATCACCACATTTTTGCGTGTGTACCAGCAGCCCGCCAGCAGGACCGAGCACATTGGCAGATTACTCTCTTGCCCGAGCGCATTCGTACCTGCGCCACCCTTCAAAAACGGCAGACACGCGGAGCCATGGAAGGTGCGCATTAATTTAGGTGTTGCAGGAGCTGGTGGGCTCAGACGGCAGGCAGCCTCAGGGCGTGCGTGCGCGGTGCCCGGGTCAGTGCGACTGCGCGACGAGGCCACTCTCGGCGGCAACGAGCTCGTCTCCGATCTCCTCGATAGTCTGGACGAGAGACTCGACGTCGCTCTCGGCGAGCCTGAAGTTGGTCAGCACGAACCGGATGCACGTCGTCGGTCCCATGTGCGCGTAGTTGACGACCCAGCGGCCCCTGGCCAGAAGCCGCGAGCGCACCTCGAGGTTGAGCCTGTTGAGGTCCCGCGTCCTGCCGTCCCTGGGCGCGTACCTGAAGCACACGTTCAGGAACTCGGGCGTGTGCAGCATCTCGAGGCGCGGATGCGCAGAAACCATGTGCGGCATGCGCTGCGCGAGGTCCATCAGGCGGTCGATGGCCTCCTCGTAGCCCTCGTCGCCGAGGCTCTTCCACGACATCCACGCCTTGACGCAGTCGCTGCGGCGCCCGCAGGCCAGCGAGCGCTCGCCCAGGTCGACGCAGTCGTCGTCGTCCGTGTGGAAGAGGTACGTGCGGTTGCCCGCGCTGCACGCCGTGCGCAGCTGCTGCTGGTGGCTCGTCACGAAGATCGAGCACGTCAGAGGGACGCTCAGCAGCTTGTGCATGTCAATCGAGAACGAGTCCGCCTTTTGCACTCCGTCGATCATGTGCTTGTGCTTGCGGCTCAGAATCACCGGCCCTCCCCACGCCCCGTCGACATCTGGCGTGCTGGTCAGCATCCAGGCTGCTGCTGCTGACGACGGGGAGGGGAGACGCCAGAGTCGTACGGAGCCAGACAGAGGGGTGTCGCTTGCAGACAGCGAGGATCTCGCGGATGGGGTCGAAGGCCCCCATCACGGTCGTGCCCGCAGTGGCGGCAACGAAGAAGGGGGTCTCGCCGGCCTGCTCGCTGCTCGCGATGGCGGCCTCGAGCTCCTCGGGGATCATCCTGCCCGCTGCGTCGCTCTTGACGCAGCGCAGGTGCTTGGTGCCCAGCCCCAGCTGGTTCGCCGCCGAGGCGAACGAGTAGTGCGCCTGGTCCGACACAAACGCCACCAGGCGCGGGCCGCCCCACAGGCCCTCCTCCTTCGCGTCCGGCACAGCCCTGCTCCTCGCGCACAGCATAGCCACGAGCTGCGCACGCCGTCCCGCATTGTCGCGTGAGCCACACGGCGTGTTTTGCCCCGCGTTTGCGCCTCGAGGTTTGAAATACACGCACACAAGCGAATTTGAACACGGCTGAGCAGCACTGTACCACGGAAAACCCGCATCAGCGCACTTCACAGATCCCGCCTGCACCTCAACGCTCAGGATCCGCGACTTTCCTGAGTATTTCCCCCTACGCCAGCGGCGGCGACGAAGACAGGAGAGGACGGACGGGGGACAGCAGCAAGAGCGGGAGAAGAGGAATGAAGAGCAAGAGCGACGCAAGCGGAGCACCAAGAGAACAGACAGGGTGAGACGCACGTTGGACTGCGTGCCGCCGCTGGTGGCGACGCCCTCCGAGTGCGACGGCATGCCCGCGAGCTGGACGACGTGGCGCACGAGCTCGAGCTCGATCTCCGTCGCCGCCGGGGCCGCCTCGCGCGTGGCCATCGTCGTGCTGGCGACTGCCGACGCCATCTCGCCGACGACGCCGCCGAGCGTGACGCCCCCGGAGAGCTGGTTGGCGAACCCCACGCTGTCCGTGCGCGGCATGCACGCCAGGTAGCGCTCCAGCAGGCCGCCGAGCGCCTCGGGCCCGCACCCGGCGCGCGCGATGCGCAGCTCGGCGTCGGTCAGGCGCGACTGCGCGGCGGCGCCGTCGCACGCGGCGCTGCGCACGTCCGAGAGGTAGCGGGCGCAGACCTCGCTCGCCTCCGAGAGGGTCGCGCGGATGGCGCTGGTCTCGCGGTCCATCTGGGTGGGGTTGGGGGGCTGACAGGGGGATCACACGGGTCTTTAGAGCGGAAAGGGCGCTTCAGAAAGGCGGAAAAGTGAACCTTTTGGGGCAGGAGAAGAGGGGGAATCTAGGAGAGATATTTCCCTCTGTGACACCCACCGGCAACGTGGGCGCATAGTCAGCTGCCACCAAAAATAGCACTGCGTTTCGTATTCGGGGGCAGACCCACCGGCGCCACCTGAGATGCAGCCCATGACAGTCCAGCTGTGCGCGTCACAAATATAAATCTGATCGGTGACCTACGATCTTGTTCCTATTTTGCCCTTTAGGGATGAAGGGAATTCAACCCCCACATTATGCACTGCACCCCCCACCCCCAACCCCCAAACTTCGTGTGTTCAAGCCCACCGAACCCCCCACATTCCACGGAATCTGTACGGGGGAGGGGGTGCACTCCGTCAGACCACAACAAATTTGCATCGCTGAAGCACCTACTCCTCAGGCACAGCAACGATGGCCAAACCACAGGCATCCCCCACCGCCCCGACGCTTGCGGACCCGCTGCTCCAGGGCGGGCTCAAGCACCCGGACCCCGCGTCACCGTCGGCGATCCTCGTCGCCAGCGCCATGGGCGTCGCGTTCGGGTTCGCCATCCAGAAGGGCCGCGTCTTCGAGCCGCACTACATCTCGGACCAGCTCTCCATGTCGCGCTTCCTGATGCTCAAGATGTTCCTCACGGCCGCAGCAGCCTCGCTCGCGGTGACGTCGGCGCTCTCGATGACGGCGTTTGGCCGCTCGAGGGTCGCGGGCGCCCGCAAGTGGGCCTACAACGGCTACAGGGGCATCGCTGCGGCCCTCGCCGGCGGCCTGACGCTCGGCGTGGGCATGGCCCTCTCGGGTGCCTGCCCTGGCACGGTACGTCACGCTGTCCGCCTGGGTGGGGGGAGTGGCGGAGGCCGTTGTGCTCTCCTGGCAGCCCCATTTATAGCAGCGCCAGCTTCCATAATGACATCACGGCAGAACACAATGCGCAATCTCCCCGCTGACTCGTTTGGGTGGTTCAAAGGGGCCTGTCCAGCTGGGTGCCGGGGTCGCCAGCGCGGTGTACACTGTAGGGGGAGGGTTCGCGGGAGCGCTCGCGTTCGGCCTCATCGAGCCGCGGGTGCTGCAGCCCTCTGGCCTGCTGCACGCGTGGTCGGTGAGCCGCCCTACGTTTGATGCTCTGTTCGGGCTGCCGTTCCACGTCGTGGGCTTCGCGATGGCCGCCGCGATGGCGTTTGCAGCGTTCTCGCTCGAGTCGATGTTCCCGTGGCGCTCGGACCTGCCCCAGATAGGGCGCGTCAACGAGCCTGTCTCGATCACCTCCTACGCGTGGCCTCCGATGCTGTCGGGCCTGGTCATCGGATCCCTCCAGGTTAGCCCCTCATACTCAGACACTGCCCTCCTCTCCTCGGGTGGCGTGCAGCGGCACCTGACGGGTGCGTGCACCAGCTCCCTGGACTGCTGTTCGTCAAGGACACCATCGGCTCCTCGAGGGCGTACGTCACCGCTGTCGTCCAGGTCGGCAACCGTCTCTTCCCCTCGCTCTTCAAGAACGCCTACTTCTGTGGCTGCGCCTGCGGGGTGGGAAACTACCAGCAGCTTGCTTGTAAGCCTCACGTCGCCCGTTCACCCTCCTCATTGGAACACTCCTTCCCCTCCTTTCAGGGCTGGTGTCGTCCGTGGTGGGTGCGTTCCTGGCTGCGGCCATGTCGAATGACCTGGGGACTAGCGAGGGCTTTGGCGCGTTGGTGAGCTTCGTCGGCGGGTTCCTGACTGTGTTTGGCGGACGCCTGGCTGGCGGATGCACCTCGGGCCAGGGTATCAGCGGCAACGCGGTGCTCGGTGTGATCAGTCCGATCGCCACGGCTTCCATGTTCGTTGGCGGAATGGCGGCCAAGGCCGTTCTCTCGCGTCTGTGAGGGATTGCACACGGATGAATGGGGCCTTGCAAACAACGAGGTTTTCTGATTAGTTGACACACGCGTGTGGGGGTGGGGGATGGGATCAACGCTGACCGTCAACCCAGCCCCGGAGCTGCCTTTCGAGGAGGAAGAGAGGGAGAGGGCCGCAGTCCAGAACAGCCTTGTGGAATTGGCACACGTCGTACTTGTCTCCAAGGATCTTCTTCGCGTACTCCCTCAGTTCCTGCATGTCGTGTGTAAGTGCATACGAACGGGACGGACCAGCGGCATACCACGATCTTCATCTGCCCGATGGCGTACGAGCAGGCCTGCCCTGGCATCACGATGTACCTCCCGATCTGCGACTCGGCCTCGGTCTCCGACAGCCCCGAGTTCACGAGGAACTCGACGGCTTTGCTCATGTCCCAGTGCATGGCGTGTATTCCCGTGTCTACAACGAGCCTCGCTGCCCTCATGAGCTCCTGCCCTCGGAGATCAGAGCAGGTCTCAACTTGACTCTGTACCATCTGCAGCTGGCCCAGCCTGTCGGCGCTGGTTTTGTAGAGACCGAGCTCCTTGCACACAACGCTTTCGACGTACAGGGCCCAGCCCTCGAGGAAGGCCGTGAGGTAGAATGGGACGTTTTTGAGGAAGAACGAGATGTTCCGGTTCCTGCGGGTCAGTCCGCGCTCCAGAACGTGCCCCGGGATGCCCTCGTGGAACGCGATCGCCCTCGAGCTGGCCCTGTTGAGCTTGCTGATGTCGGGGGTCACGAAGAAGGTACCGGGAGTGCTGCCAAGCCCCGGCATCGCAAAGGCAAAGCTACTCGACGAGGCCGAGAAGGCAACCTCGATGGGCATCGGCGGCATCTTCCCAAACGCACGCGGGAGCGCCTCCGTGGCCTCGTCGAGCGCCTGGCGGAAGTCTGCCAGGCACTGCTGCTCGTCCTGCCCCACCGTGTACCTGAACTCCTCGTCCGAGATGATCCTCTCGAGTTCTCTCCCCTGTGTGCGCACATAAACGACAACCCCACAAGGGCATCTGGGGACGAACCACAGCGAAGTCCGCTCGCGCGGCTTCCTCCGGCGCAACAAACCCGCCGTCGACCATCTCTTGCCGCGCCTGCTCCAGCAGCCGTGCTGTGTACTGCAGACCGATGTCGTGGAGACCTTCGGGGGTCGCGTCTGGCAGCCCGACGTGCGTCCTGAGTATGTGCTCGTACATGCCAGGGATCCCGAACCTCCACAGGCCGTCCCCCTTTCAGGCGCCAAAACGTCAGAATGCGCGAGCGGCACGGATCGCACGGGGAGCGTCGTGGGGGCGAGCTCTCGGAGGAGGTCTGCCGCCTTGACGAGCTGCGGCGCGGCGGTGGATGCGCCGTGGCGGACGCTGTCGACGAGGCGGGAGCGCTCTGCGGGGTCCACCTTGAGCCGGTCGCACGCCCTCTCGACACACCGCACAAAGCTCGTCTCCAGGTCCCCGGCAGCGCTCAACAGGCCGTCCGCGGTCGCAGCCAGCGCGCACTCGGGCGGCAGCCTCTTGCCTGCGCCCGGGGGTGAGCGGTGGGCCTCACCGGGAGAGGGCTCTGGAGGGGCGGAGGCGCACAGGCAGCGGACCAGCGGATCAGAGCGACGACCTGCGCCAGCGGCCTGTGGAGGGCCACAGCGCGCGCGGCAAAGTCGCGCAGGTCCGAGACGCTCAGCAGCTTGTGCGAGTCGCAGATCCACTGCGCGATGCCCGCGGGCGGGCCGAGCATCTGGTGCACCGTGTAGACGCTGCACCAGTCGGCGGCGCCGGGCAGGGGCAGCAGCAGGCACCCGTACTCGGACACGGACCTGTCCAGGGCCTCGAGCCACCACTCGTACGCCTCGTACGCGACCCGGCGGCACGCGTCCAGCCGCGACACGTCCCACGAGCGGAGCAGAGCCAGCTGGGCCGCCGGCCGCGCGGCCGCGCCCACCAGAGCGCTGAGACAGGCGCGAATGCTCAGTCGAGCTGAACCCACGGACAATTCCAAATCAAATTGCGCGCAATTCAATGTGAATTCAAACCGAATTGCTGATTGGGCAAATCAAGGGTGATAGGTGCAAGGGCGGGTCAGCAAAAACAAAAACAAAATTGAACCTCGGGGTCCAGTCGTCCCAGTCGCGGGCGTAGAACGCGAGGCCGAGGCGCTCCAGGGGCCGCACGAGGGAGAGGAACAGGGGGCTGGCGAAGAAGCCGAAGACAGAGAGCGCTGCCCACGCGTCGAACGCTGTCCGGTAGACCGCGAGGCGCACCGACGGCAGCAGCAGCGACGTCGCGGCCAAAACCGAGGCGGAAACGGTCCACGAGAACGGGATCAGCAACGTCGCTGCGTACACAGAGCACAGCGATGCCAGAGAGGCGGCGAACGCCGCGGACCCGAGCGACAGCGCGACGGACAAGCGCATCAAGGCGACGGATTATTGTGGCCGCGGAATCTTAGAGATACTCGGGACACACTTCCCCGCCTTTTCAGGCCAGTGTGGTATTGTCACGAGCCGATGAATAATGGTCCGCCAGGCCCTTCGACACTCATTTCCTCGGGGATACTGACCCACGATAACGAGGGGTGTACCACCTCTGAACCGCAGTGTGCTCAGAGAAACCTCGTGGCCCAGTGTTGAGGATGGCAGCCAGTGTTCTACGTAGATTGCCTACCGGCGTGTTCTCATTCCTCCGGCATGATCTGCTCCAGTCATCTCTATGGCAGCGGAGACAGAAATAGTGGCAGTGTCAATAACCCTGCCACTTCTTTCGGATAAGGCGTCACCCCTTGGTGCGATGCCGAGACGGAACAATGGACAGTTGAAAAGGCAGTACATAGAACGAGTTCGCCCGGCCTTCATTTCCGTGACTGATTCGCTCAGTGTTAAGTTCCTACGTCTGTGCCACTAGTGCCACCAGCAGAGATGCCCTCCACTGTGTCAGACTCTTCCTCGTTCACCGGCAGCAGCGAGAGCGTCGCGTGGTCCGACGCCTACACGACGTCGTCTTTCAAAGGCATTGCAGACCGGCTTCTCCCGCTGTCCTTACGACTCGTACTCCCTCCCGCGTGACCAGTGGGGTACGGAGTGCTACAGAGGGTCGCGTTTTCTGTGAACCAGGCGAAGGGAGCGCGGGTCCTTGCTTTCGTTTCGCTTCTCGTGGTGGCCCTGCAGTTCCTCACCATCCCCCTCGAGCACACGTCGATGCTCGACCACACGATATCACCGTCGTCGCGCTGGATAGCAGTGATCAGGCGAGTAGCTCTCCAGGAGCCATCTTCCCACCGCGCGCTCCTCAGCCCAGCATTCTGGCCCGGCGGGAGGACAGGAGAAACCCCCACCGTTGCGTTTGGAGATCCTATTGTTAGACTTAACTAACAATTTGCGGCCTCCTGACAACTCGCATTGTGCAGAGCACCGAGCGCACCTGACGGGGTACGAAACGGGTTACTGTGGACTGCGTCGGCTGTTCTCCTCCTGGGAGCTGTGATTCTTGCTGTAGAGTACCTGCGCATCTACCGCGGGTCCACGCCGCACCAGCGGCCGCTGTGGCTACTGAAGGAGATCTACACGGCGCTGCCAGCCTTAACGTTCCCCATCGCGTCGCTGGGCCTTCAAGGTTCGCGCCACTCTCCGCATCTCTCTCGCCCAAGAACTCGGACTCGGTTTTTCGTGATGACCGGGCTTTACTGCAATTGGTCACACCTTACTCAGTTGAGGCTTTATATTTCTCAAATTGGTTCTTCGGCACCAGGTCTTCGAGCCGCTATTTCGGGACACGGAGAGATGCACGGGGTTGCTGGAGGAATCGCTGTCGTTCTACTCGTCCTTTCTTCGTTCTTTTCCGCTACATTGTACGCACGACATCAACCGGGCATGGTCTGACGCGCTTTTCAGCATCGGAAGGTTCATGCCGAGCGATGGAATCACCGCAATCGACACTCCTCGCGTGCAGATAATTCTCACTGTTGTACAGCTGGCCCAGACAGCGGTCCACGCCTTCGTAATGCCGATAAAGCCGTGGGTGTACGCTGTCGTCTGCACGTTCCTGGTGGGGGCCATGTCCGGCCTGCACTGGTACAATCTGACCGCGTGGAGGAAATCCGCCAACTGCCTGGCCGGTGCCTGGCTCGTTTCCGTGACTGTGTCGTGTTTTGTTCAGTTCATCGGGGCCATCGTGGCATCATCAGTGATTCCATTTGTAGTCTGCTGCGCGGTGGTCATTCCTGCTGGTGCTGCTGGGTTCGGTGTGTTCTTGTTGCGCCTGAGGCACTGGGAGAGGTTTGCTCGACAGAATGATGCGATTGGAGAAATCAAGTTCGGACGCCCAGCAGAGGCTCGACTGATGACAAGACGTCTGTATAACATCGACCCCGCGACATCCTCGTCTTATCTCCCGAGCGTGGTTGGGATCCTCTCCCGCGCAAAGGAGGCGTTTCCACGAGAGTCCGTTCTCCACTTCGAGCATGCGCTGCTCCTTTTCCACGTCAGCCACGACCCCCTGGGTGCCATCGTCCATCTAAAGGCCGCTAAGAGGCTCCCCGCGCCGTATGACGTGCGGTTCCTGACTTCATCGCTGCTCCAGATTGTCCAGAACGCTACCCACGATGCCGAGAGAAAGGAGGAGGTGGAGGTCCGCCTGGGTCTGGCCTCGAAGCATCACAAGATGTGCAGGGCGTTTAACGCGAGGTTTTGGCAGCTTCTGGTGCGGTCCCACAGCGACTCGATCGACACACAGCAACTCCTCGAGCTCGTTCGCAACGGGGCTCACCACCAGAGTGTGTCTGCCGACATTCTGCAGGACCTTCTCCGCGAGAACCCCAACAATGTCACGTACGAATACGCTCAGACATATTGTCCAAATGAATACCTTACTGAATGCATATAGTGTCCTACGAGCGTGGGCTCGTCACCTCATAGAGCTGAGGAACGACAGGGATGGCGCAGAGAGTGTCCTTGTAATGGCAGACCAGTGCGAGGAGGAGCAAACAAAGAAGCACTCGAAGGATAAGAAAGCTAAGGACTCGGACAATGGAGACCACATGGTGCTGGATATCGTCCCGGACCGCGTTCCCTCCCCCAAGAGGATTCGCTTCATTAGCAGCAACCAAGAGATAAACAACGAGGAGGACAACGAAGAGATGATCAAGCGAGACGAGATTCAGAAGAAAGGAGGAATTCCCGCATCAGAATCCGAGTCATCGATGAGATCATCGGCGTCAGCTGGGCAACTTGCTGCAGAAGAGACCGCCCACACTAGGGCTGTCAGGAGAAAGATTGAAAGTGCTCGCAGCTCCGTGATCATGCGCCTCCATTTGGCCATTCTTGCCACACTGGCGGCCCTCATTGCGGGGAGCGTTATCAACTACTCTGTGTCTGTGACAACGCTCACTGAGTTCCGGGGGACCCTGCAAGATATGGCGAAAACCATTACAACGAGGACGTACTCGACATACGCGGTCCTCAAGATGAGAGAGTACGAGACGGCTCTAATGGCTGGAAACGCTACACTGGCTTCTCAGCACTGTGACACCGCTATTGCTCAAATCGACATCTTTCAGCAGATTTTCAATGTATGAGAAATGTTGAATCACAAAAACTCACTTGATTTTGCAGGAAATGTTCAAGAAGTCTGACTCGTTCAAGCCAATTCGGGATTTCTGGGCCCGCCCTTCGATAGATGTACTGATCTCTTCTGTATTTTGCATCTGACGGCCTCGCATCATAGCTCAGGAGTTACATCCCCAACAACCTCTCTGACTACACCTCTGGCTTTACCAAGATTCGGACAATGCCACTGTATGTCCTGTAGCGTTCAGTTCTCCTTACAAATCTCAGGTGGGACGCGGGATACATGTTTGTGAACACTCTTCGTTCTGTTTGCAACATGTCTCTCAAGTCGTGGGGAGTGGAGGATTTCCGCGGGACACACGAGTTCAGATTTGTTATGGAAAATGGTCCCACTGTCTTCATAAACAATCTGCGAGATCTCGGTGGCCTGTATGCCGAAATGTCCACTGATCAGGCGTCGAAAATCGAGTACTTTCTGTTCGGCTTCTTTCCTGCAACAGTAGTCGCGGCCATTCTTGTGGTACTCCACTCGAACTTCTTCATATCCTAACCGTTCCAAAGGCTGTGCTAGTCTATCTCCCCGTTCTTCGCAAAATGAGAGCAGAGAGAAGTTCGGCTATTCGACTATTTCTGGATATCCCGAAGTCCACATTAATCAATACATTCGAACGAATGTCATTGAAAAGCGAGGATGAGGAACAGAGCACTGGAGTGACCAAAAACCGCAATGTCATCATCACTACTACCAGGAAGATGAATATCGCCTACATCATCACTGTGCTATTTGCCATTGGAATGTGTACCGGAGTCTTTGCCACAAGCATCAGCTTTACCTCCGCCAACAAGGCAGCTGGACGAGCAATCAACGACGGAGGGGCTCGCAAGAACACAATAACCCAGATGCTGCTCTGGGCAAACGAGCTCGACGTGGACGACACCACAATGTGGACCCGTCAGACAGCCCTGGATAACTTCAACGATGCGTTCGAGCGATTCAAAATCACGGACAGAGCCCTGAAGTACGGAAATTCGGCATCGGGCGTCAGATCGAAGATTACTACGGATCAAGATCTCTACGCTCTGTGGTACGACAGGCCATGTCCCTCGGATCTTCGCATTCCAGACTGCAAGGGACTGGGCATTCTGCTACGCACTTACGTGGACAACCTCGAGGTTCTCTCGGGTCTGTATGCCGAAGTGTAAGATTGATGACCTGATTCAATATAGATGCACTCTAACAGCACCTCCAGAGTGAACACAACAGCAAAGCCACCGCACGGACTTGTTGAGAAATACTACAATCTGCCATACTCTGCCCGAGACGACTTGAATGAATGGATGGAGGAGGACCTGGTTTTTGAAGAGAAAGCGACAGGGAAAGCCGAAATAAGGTGAGTATCCATAGTACAACAGTCAAACTAATTGATTTTCTCAGGGCATCATCTGTTATCACCGCACTGTTCTGGGTGTCAATACCCTTTATACTGCTGTTATACTTCCTAGTTCGGTTCTTCGTTGTGTCTGTTGGAAACGAAACTCAGCAGTGAGGCTTCTTTTAGAGTGCCACCTTTTCCTTACAACTGGCTGTAGTGTGTTCAAGATGCTGCTGTTCCTTCCTGTGAACGTGCTGGACTCCGTACAGTCGATCCACGACTACCTCGAAATGGGAAAGAGCGCCAGTGAGATAGAGGAGCTCAGCGAGAAGGAGCAAGAGAGGGTCACGAAGTCAATCGTGGATGCATGCGAGGACATTGTCATCCTGTGCAACCAAGACAGGGCCATTGAAATCTTCAACCCCGTTGCCGAGAGTGTCACAGGGTTCACGGCAGCGGAGGCAATCCGCAGAAATGTCTCGATTGTGATTCCCACGGATGTTGAGGCCAACCAGAAGCTGCTCAACGATATTTTTGGGTTAGCATATTTCTCATGATGGTAACTCACTTATGATTACATCAGAAACGATAGCGATAAGATCGGTTCAAAAAGAATAAGCACGGAGGTTGTCGTCAGAACCAAGGGTACCCGATACCTCTGCGCCATTATTCTGACTCAAACTTTCTGAAGATGGTGGGCAGTTCACGTCTCTAGTGTCGGTGAGCAGGACTGTGGTGCACGGAAAGGTCACGACAGCCCTCTTCATCCGCGACATCACTGCCATCAAGGAGCGCGAGGCCCAGATCATCCACGAGCGCAACAGGGCCGAGGGACTCCTCCTCAACATCTTCCCCAAGCAGGTCGCCGAGAAGCTCAACAAGGCTGCCGAGGGAAGCAACTCGCAGCTGGACGAGGCCAGCGTTTTCTTTGCGTCGCACTTTGAGGAGGCCACGGTCCTGTTCGCAGACATCTGCGGGTTCACGACCATGTCGTCGAGCCTGACGGCGCAGAAGATCGTGGAGATGCTCAACGGGGTGTTCTCGCTGTGGGACAACGCCCTGGAGACCTACGGCGTCGAGAAGATCAAGACCATCGGCGATGTGAGAATGCTCACCTGGCCCCCTCAGATTGTCGTCCGCACTGACGTCACGCGGCAACCCTGCAACGCAACGCAGGCGTACATGGTGGTGAGCGGGGTGCCGGAGAGGTGCGAGGACCACGCGGACCGGATGCTGCGGTTCGCGGTGGCGATGCTGGGCAGCCTCAACGACTACACCCAGGAGACGTCGGCGGCGCTGTCGATCCGGATCGGGATCAACGCGGGCCCGGTGGTGGCGGGGATCATCGGGACGCGGAAGATCGCGTACGACCTGTGGGGCGACACGGTCAACGTGGCGTCGCGGATGGAGCACTCGGGGCTGCCCGGGACCATCCAGGTGACCGAGGCCATGTACCGGCGGCACTACCTCAAGCACGAGCAGCACTTTGTGTGCCGCGGGGCCCTGGCCATCCAGGGCAAGGGCGACATCGTCTGCTACAACTGCAAGCCCCCGGCCGAGGCGCTGGCGCAGTGGGAGTACTGCACGGACTCGAGCGTCGAGGGGGCCCCGTTCAACTTCCAGTGCACCCCCGCCGCGTGCCTCCCTGGCGCCACGGCCATGTCGACCGACGGCGAGACCCTGTCCATCGGCTCCCTGCCCCCGGTCCGGCCGCCGACAGTCGCGCCCAGCACGGCCCACTCGAGCATGTCCTCGTTCAGGGGCCCCAACGGCGTGCTGGGCACGCTGCTCGGGAAGAGCGGCGGGCGCTCTCCAGCCCTGTGACTCATTAGTTCCCGTTTGACTTCATTTCCGATATTTGCTGATTAAGTATTGCGTTTTTGACAAAGTAGCTCAGTAAATGGACTTGTCATTTCCGGATCCTGATCCCAGTGAACGGCATTGGGCGGTAGAGCGTTGGTGATGCGATCATATCCGAAAACCCCCGGAAATGCCTGATTTTTGTAGTGTTGCTGGGCATCGTGTGCCGATGGAGACGCCTCCTGCTCCTGAGCCGTGCAGCTACCGCCCAGAGAGGCGCCGCTGGCTCGTGCTCTCCGTCTTCTGCCTCTTCTCGTTCACGCAGTGCCTCGTGTGGATGACCTTCTCCAGGCACGCCCTCGCCCTCTCCGTGCCCCCCACCCCCAGTGCTGAAGACCGCACACCCCCCCCCCCAGCGTGCCCGCTGCAGCGGAGGAGTTCTTCGGCATAACGGCCGCCGAGGTCGACCTGCTGCTCAACTGGACGGCCATCGCCTACCTGTTCGCCGCGCTGCCCGTCCTCTGGCTGCTCTCGCGCCGCAGCGGCCTCCGCCTCTGCGTGCTGGCCGGCTCGGCGACGACGGCCCTGGCCGCGCTGCTCCGCGTGGCGCCCTGCCTCCTCGCCGGCCCCTCCGCCCGCCGCCGCCTGCGGCCGCTGCTGCACGTCTCCTCGGCCCTCAACGGCGTCGCAGCGCCGGCGGCCATGTCCCCCGTCTCGCTGCTGAGCGCCGCGTGGTTCCCCGAGTACGAGCGCGCCACGGCGACGTCGGTCGCCATCCTGGCGCCGAGCCTCAGCATGGCCCTCGCGTTCCTCGTCGGCCCCGCGCTCGTGCGCAGCGCGGGCGAGTTCCCTCGGCTGGTCTACCTCGAGGCCGCGCTCGGTGCCGCACAGCTCCTCCTGGCCGCGCTGCTCATGCGGGCCGAGCCGTCGCGCCCCCCGAGCGCCTCGGCCGCCTTCTCGCGGCAGTGCGCGGGAGGCGCCCGCGGGCCCACGCTGTCGCTGCCGGCAGTCTCCGAGGGCGAGCCCCTCGTCCAGGGCGCGCCGGGCAGCGGCGAGGCGGCCGCGCCCCGGGGGCTCGCGAGGAACCTCGCGGCGCTGTTCAGGGGCAGGTCGGCGGTGCTCACGATGCTCTCGGCGGGGCTGCAGATGGGCGTCTTCTACGCGTGGAGCGGCTGCCTGCAGCTCACCCTGCGGTCGACCCTCAGCGTCGGCCAGATCGGCTGGATCGGCTTCTCCACGACGCTGGCAGGTGCGCTTCTTCGCGCGCTCCCGTCGTAGCTCACGCGGGGGGCCCCCACGGGCCAGCGATTGCCGGCGGGGTTGTGGGCGGGCGGATCGTCGACACGGTGATGGCGCGGCGCATGAAGGCCGCGATACTCTTCTCGCTGTTCGGGGGGTTCTGCGGCCTCTGCTGGTTCTCGCTCACCGTCGCGAGCGTCGTGGACAAGGACCCTCTGCTGCCCGCGGGCCCCGTCAGCACTGGGGTCTCGGCGTCGGTCGTGGGGCTGTTCTACGGCGCGATGACGCCGGTGTACATGGAGCTCGCGGCGGAGCTGTCGTTCCCCGTGCCCGAGGACGTCAGTGCAGGCGTCATCTCGTGGCTGAGCAACCTCGCCATCGTCGTCTCCCTGTTCATCGCGCCCCGCGTGCCCCCGTCGTGGTTCAACGCCGGCTCGGCGTCCTTCATGGTCGGCTCGGCCGCGCTGATGGTCGCAGTGAGGGAGGTCTACTCCCGCAGTGATGTCGACCACCTGTCCTCGTCGGGGCGGTAGCAGAGAGTCACACCGGCGGAGTCAGCAGAGATGCAGCCGGGTGAAAGTCAGCGGCATAACCTTCAAGAGTAACCCGATAAACCTGGAACTCTCTACGGAAGGATCAATTCAAAGCATCTCGCCGCTGATGGTTGCCGCGTGGCCCACTGGCCCGCGGAGTCTGGTGTGGGAGCGGAAGGACTAGGCGTGGACCGACGAGGAAAATCCAAATGTGGATGCCCGCGTTGTGACCGGAGCCCGAAAGAGCGACCGGTAATAATTCTCTGCAGATCATCTCACAACTATTTCAAGGCTCTCATTGCAATGCCCTCTACCGTCTCCAACGGGTCGTCGTTCACCGAGAGCAGCGAGAGCATCGCCTGGTCCGACGCCTACACGTCGTCGTCACTCAAAGGTCCGCGCTCAGCACCGCCTCTGCCACGGCGCTCATCTGGGGGAGGTCCCACAGTGGGTTATGGAGTTATCCAGAGGATCGCCTTCGGGGTCAACCAGAGCGCAATCCCCCGCGGGCTGGGCCACCTCGTGGCCGCCGTGGTGGCTCTGCAATTCCTCACCATTCCCCTCGAACACTCGGCCTCGCTCGACCCGGTTCTCGAGCCGTCCTCCCGCTGGATATCACTGATAAGGTGACCCACACTCCTTCCCGACCTCTCGGCACCTTTCCTTTTTCTTCACGTGGGGAGAAAACCCCGTGAAATGCGCACTGAATGATTCGTGCGCTCGTTTTGGCAGAGCACCGCGAGTGCCGAGTGCAGCTCAAGAGGTGATTCTGTGGGCAGCGGTGGCTGTCCTGTGCCTACTGGCCTCCGTTGTGGTCATCGAGTACGTTCGTCTGTTCCGTGGAGGCACAGCCCATGTGCGGTCTCTCTGGCTTCTCGGCATCGCCTTCACCTCGGTGCCAGCGTTCGTGTTCCCCATCACTTATCTGTCCCTTCAAGGCATGTACCGAGTATTGGTCGGTTATGTGGCAGTCTTGCTCACTGTTTCATTTGTGTGTGCAGGACTGCGATGTGCATTTCAGGCAAGGGGGTGGACTCAGGGTATAGCTGGTGGAATCACTCTGGTAATGCTCGTGGTGTCCGCGTTTTTCTCAGCCGCGTTGTATGTTACTCATTCTTGCGAACCCTTCTAAGTGCATCCGCAGCATTGGTCGGTTCATGCCCTACGATGGTCATATTGCTGTTGTCACGCCTCGTGCGCACATGATTGTAGCAGTTGTTCAGTTCGCCCTCAGTGTTGTACACACGTTTGTTCAGCCTGTAAAGCCCTGGGCCTACGGTTTTGTGTGCCTAGTGTTTGCATGCCTGTTGGTCTGTTTTCATTTCTTCATGCTCCCCGCATGGAAGAAGACCGCCAACTGCATTGTGGGAGCGTGGCTGTCGGCGCTGGTGGCATCGTCGGTGAGCCAATTCGTCGGCTCCATCGTGGGGAACTCTATCATTCCGTTCATCGTATGTTGTGCTGTTCTCCTACCAGCTGGGGCAGTGGGATCCGGGGTGTTCCTCATGCGCCTCAGACGCTGGGAAATGTTCGTCCGAAGGAATGACCTGGTCGACGACATCGCATTTGGCAGACCGTATAACGCAAGGCTGATGTTGAGGCGCCTGTACAATATGGACTCTGCTGCAGCGCAAGTCTATCTGCCTCGTGCCTTCGAGATTCTCTCGCGTGCCAAAGAGGAGTATCCACGAGACTCTGGGCTCCACTTGGAGCAACCGCTGCTTCTTTATCACGTAGAGCACGACACCCTGGGTGCCATTATACACCTAAAGACTGCCAAGAGACTAACGGGTCCGTATGACACCCGGTTCCTCACGTCGTCTCTACACCAAATCGTCCAGAACTCTGCGCACGATGCCCAGAGAAAGGAGGAACTGCAGGTGCGTCTGGGAACCGCATCAAAGCACCACAAGATGTGCAGGGCGTTCAACGCGAGGTTCTGGCAACTGCTGGTGCGCTCTCATAGCGACTCAATCGACACTGAGAAGCTCCTCGAGCTCGTTCGCAATGGAGCACACCACCAGAGCGTGGCCCGCGACATACTGCAGGACCTCCTCCGCGAGAACCCTAACAACGTCGGGTAAGGGCCGACAAGGGTTCTCACTTGCTGACCTCCTGTGCAGTGTTCTCCGGGCGTGGGCGCACCACCTCATAGAACTGAAGAACGACAAGGAGGGCGCGGAGAACGTGCTCGTGATGGCAGACCAATACGAGGAGGAGCAGACGAAGAAGCACTCCAAGAAGAAAAAGAAGGAGCGCGAGTCCGATGGCTCGTTCGTGGTGGTGGAGATCCCCCCTCCTTCGATTGACTCTCCAAATGGAGTCAAGAAGTCCAGGATTCGGTTCACCGGAAACGACGATGGGGGCATTGAGTTGGATAAGTGTGACAGCGCTGCAGAGGACAAGAACTGTGTTGTTCACTCGAAGTCCAACTCGGAAATGTCCTTGAGGTCGTCTGCGTCCGCAGGACAGTTGGCCCTTGACGAGAACGCGCACTCAAGGGCAGTAAGGAGGAAGATCGAAGGCGCTCGCAGTGCAGTCCTGACGAGGCTCCACCTTGCTGTCCTGGCAACGCTCGCGGCTCTTATCACTGGCAGTGTTGTCAACTATGCTGTCTCGGTAACTACAATGGCTCAGTTCCAGGACACACTCAGAGACATGGCTAAGACCGTTTCCACGAGGACGTACTCCACATTTGCTGTTCTCAAGATCAGAGAGTTCGAGATGGCTCTCATGGCTGGGAATACATCATATGCGGCGATGCAGTGCAATATTGCCATTGAGAATATTGACACCTTCCAGACTGTGTTTAATGTGCATGATAAGTACTAAACCAAATACTAATATTCCAACAGGACATGTTCAAGAACTCTGATGCATTTCCTAAGGTCCAGAAGTTCTGGAGAAATCCCTCGATAACTGTACACATTGCTGGCTGTAATGTTTGGCTGACAGAGGTCTCAAGGTGCGGAGCTTCATCCCAAACAACCTGTCGGACTATTCCACTGGCTTCACAAAATCTCAGGCAATGCAGTTGTACGGGTACCACAATGAAATTTCAATTTATATTTTTCAGGTGGGATGCTGGGTACACGTTTGTTAACAGCATGCGGTCTGTGTGTAATTTCTCTCTAGTGACATTGGGTGTGAACAACCTCCGTGGGACACATGAGTTCAGATTCGTGATGGAAAATGGACCAACGGTATTCATCCAAAACCTGTGACTACTGGGCACTCTCTATGCCGATATGTCTGCAGAGCAAGCCAGGAAAATTCAGTACTTCCTGTATGGATTCTATCCTGGAACACTCCTTGCTGCCATCCTTGTTGTACTTGAACCATTCGTTTAGCATATTCTTATCTCTTCAAATGGCAGGTGTTCTTAGTATATTACCCTGCAGTTCGCAAACTCCAGGCAGAGAAGAATTCAGCAGTCCGTTTGTTCTTGGATATTCCCAAGTCCACATTGATCAATACTTTTGAGAGGCTCTCCCTTCAGAGTGACAATGAGGATCAGAGCAGTGTCAGTCAGAGAAGAAGTGTCTTCACACCTACCAAAAGGATGAATGTGGCTTATTCAGTAACGTGCTGTTTACTGTGAGCATGTGCACTGCAGTGTTTGCTATTGGAATGATATTCACCATCGACAACAAGAGTGCGGGGATGGCCCTCTCCTACGGCGGCATTCGAAAGAACACAGTCTCGGAGATGCTGCTTTGGGCAAATGAGCTCGGTGTTGGAGATTCGACAATGTGGAGTCGTGTAGCATTGATAGCACGTTTCGAGGATGCTCTTAAACGTTTCAGAATGTCGGATACAATTCTGAAATATGGTGATGATAAGTTGGGGATTCGGTCAAAAATCACATCAGACAGACTGCTCTATTCGTTGTGGTACAACAGATTATGCCCAGAATCTCTCCATATTTCGAATTGCAAGGGGCTTGGGTTCCTTCTGCGGACCTATATAGACAGTCTCCTTGTTCTTGAGGGGCTCTACTTTGAGAAGTGCGCTTATTTCTCACGGAGTAAGTACTCATTTTTATTTAGGGAGAACACAACAGAATCCCCTCCACCTGGGCTAGTGTCTCAGTACTATCAACTGCCACACTCGGCCAGAGATGTTCTGAATGAGTGGATTGATGATGACCTCAGCTATCAGGAGAGTAACATTCACGACGAAAAAATAGGTATGGCTTGTCGTTTCACGGCCCATAGCTCATACCTATCTCAGGGCATCGTCTGAAATCACTGCAATATTCTGGGTTTCTGTCCCTGTATCGGTAATGTTGTATCTACTCGTGCGCTACTTTGTTACTTCTGTGGGAGATGAAACAAAGCAGTATGTTGCCCGTGCATCTGCTCTTCTCACACTCTGAGGTGTAGAGTGTTCCAAATGCTGCTGTTCCTTCCCGTGAATGTACTGGACTCTGTTCAGTCAATCCACGACTACCTCGAGATGGGAAAGAGTGCCAGTGAGATCGAAGAGATCAGCGAGAAAGAGCAGGAGCGGGTCACCAAGTCAATTGTGGACGCCTGCGAGGACATAGTCATCCTGTGCAACAAGGACAGAAACATCGACGTTTTCAACCCCGTGGCCGAGCATGTGACAGGGTTCACAGTCGCTGAGGCCCTGGGCAAGAACGTGTCCATAGTGATACCAGCGGACGTTGAGGCCAACCAGAAGCTCCTCAACAGTGTCTTCAGGTGCCCATTTGTATTATTATGGGCGATGCTGACAAAGATCAGTACTGACGGGGAGAAACTCGCATCAAAGAGGATCAGCACCGAGGTCGTTGTCCGAACAAAAGGCACGTGTCTCAAAACCAAGCTCCGACACCTGACCTGCTTAAAGAGGGGGCGCAGTTCACGTCACTGGTGTCGGTGAGCAGGACTGTGGTGCACGGAAAGGTCACGACAGCCCTCTTCATCCGCGACATCACTGCCATCAAGGAGCGCGAGGCCCAGATCATCCACGAGCGCAACAGGGCCGAGGGACTCCTCCTCAACATCTTCCCCAAGCAGGTCGCCGAGAAGCTCAACAAGGCTGCCGAGGGAAGCAACTCGCAGCTGGACGAGGCCAGCGTGTTCTTCGCCTCGCACTTTGAGGAGGCCACGGTCCTGTTCGCGGACATCTGCGGGTTCACGACCATGTCGTCGAGCCTGACGGCGCAGAAGATCGTGGAGATGCTCAACGGGGTGTTCTCGCTGTGGGACAACGCCCTGGATACCTACGGCGTCGAGAAGATCAAGACCATCGGCGATGTGAGAATGCTCACCTGGCCCCCTCAGATTGTCGTCCGCACTGACGTCACGCGGCAACCCTGCAACGCAACGCAGGCGTACATGGTGGTGAGCGGGGTGCCGGAGAGGTGCGAGGACCACGCGGACCGGATGCTGCGGTTCGCGGTGGCGATGCTGGGCAGCCTCAACGACTACACCCAGGAGACGTCGGCGGCGCTGTCGATCCGGATCGGGATCAACGCGGGCCCGGTGGTGGCGGGGATCATCGGGACGCGGAAGATCGCGTACGACCTGTGGGGCGACACGGTCAACGTGGCGTCGCGGATGGAGCACTCGGGGCTGCCCGGGACCATCCAGGTGACCGAGGCCATGTACCGGCGGCACTACCTCAAGCACGAGCAGCACTTTGTGTGCCGCGGGGCCCTGGCCATCCAGGGCAAGGGCGACATCGTCTGCTACAACTGCAAGCCCCCGAGTGAGGTCCTGGCGCAGTGGGAGTACTGCTCTGAGTCGAGTGTCCAGGGGGCCCCGTTCGACCTAAAGGGAGCTCCACCACCCAAGGCCCAGAGGGCGAGCCGCACGCCCATCGTTCCTGTCACCCGAGCCCTCTCAAATTTGACCGAGACGTCGGCCCGGTTCCGCGCACGTTCGCAGGGGACCGACAGTTGAGTTGTACGAGAACTGCAAGAAATACTGAATAAGTGTGAACCGGTCACCGAAGGGGGGGGTGGGATTCCTCGAAAGATTCATCTCTGACTCATATTCCTGATATCTCTGCCCCTTGCGAGCCATGGAGCCGGGCTCAGACTGCCAGCAGGCACCCGCCGGTGCAGCTGAGGCGCAGTTCAGGCCCGAGGGCCGGAGGTGGCTTGTCCTCTTTGTCGTGTGCCTCTTCTCCTTCTCGCAGAACCTCGTCTGCATGACCTTCTCGAGGTCCCCAGCATCCCACATCCCCACATCCCCACACGCCCGCACCTCGTCTCACAACGGTTCCGCTCCCCCCTTCCCTGTCTCCCCCCTCCCGCGGCACGCACACCAGCGTGCCCAGGGCTGCGGAGGCCTTCTTCGGCATCAGCGCGGCCGAGGTCGACATGCAGCTCAACTGGGCGGCCATCACGTACCTCGTCGCCGCGCTGCCCGTGCTCTGGCTGCTCTCGCGCCCGCGCGGGCTGCGCCTCTGCCTGCTCGTGGGCTCGGCGTCGGCCCTGCTGGGCGCGCTGCTCCGCGTGGTCCCCTGCCTCTTCGGCAGCTTCGCCGTGCGCTCGCGCCTCTGGCCGCTGCTCGACGCCTCCTCGGTCGCCAACGGCGTCGGCGGGCCCGCGGTCATGTCGACGGGGTCGCTGCTGAGCGCCACGTGGTTCCCCGACAGCGAGCGCGCGACCGCGACGGCCATCGCGGTGCTGGCGCCGAGCCTCAGCATGGCCGTCTCCTTCCTCATGGGCCCCGCGCTCGTCCACGCCCCGGCCGACTTCCCGCGGCTCGTCTACATCGAGGCCGCCCTCGGCGCCCTGCAGTTCGTCCTCGTCGCGCTCTTCATGCGCGCGGGGCCCGCGAGCCCCCCGAGCGCCTCCGCCGCCTACGCGAGGCTGCGCCAGCGCGCCGCCGAGAAGGCGCGGGGCCCTGCCCGGCGCGGCGTCTCCGAGAGCGAGCCGCTGCTGCAGGTCGCCGACGGCTGCGCGTCGATACAGAGCGAGGCCGCGCTGACGCTGGCGCCCCAGGGGACCGCGGGGGCGGCCGCGGGGCTCTACGGCGACCTGAGGCGGCTGCTCGGGGGCTGGTCCGTGGTGGTCGCGATGGTCTCTGCGGGGCTGCAGATGTGCGTGTTCGGCGCCTGGAGCGGCTGCCTGCAGCTCACGCTCGACTCGACGCTCAGCGTCGGCCAGATCGGCTGGATCGGCTTCTCCACGACGCTGGCAGGTGCGCGGCCCCTGGCCACCCTCGCCTTCCTCACGCGGGGGCGCAGCCATTGCCGGGGGGTGCGTCGGAGGGCGGGTGGTGGACGCCCTGCTGCGGAGGCACCTCAAGGCCGCGATACTCTTCTCGCTGTTCGGGGGGTTCTGCGGCCTCTGCTGGTTCTCGCTCGCCGCGCCCAGCGTCGTGGACAAGGACCCTCTGCTGCCCGCGGGCCCCGTCAGCACGGGCCTCTCGGCGTCGGCCGTGGGGCTGTTCTACGGCGCGATGACGCCGATGTACATGGAGCTCGCGGCGGAGCTGTCGTTCCCCGTGTCCGAGGACGTCAGCGCCGGCGTCATCTCGTGGCTGAGCAACGTGGGCCTCATGGTGGCGCTGTTCGTCGCGCCCCGCGTGCCGCCGTCGTGGTTCAACGCCGGGTCCGCGGGCCTCATGGTGCTATCCGCGGCCCTGATGGTCGCCGTGAGGGAGGCCTACGTGCGCAGCGACGTTGGCCGGCCGTCCTCTGCTGGCGACGACTCCGCTTAGGATGCGGGGGGGTCTCGCCTCAGGCAGTTCCCCCGAGAGTGTTCGGTGTGGCCTCTTTTCTGCGAGTGTGGCGCATGCCGTTCGGGGACTGTTCTCCGGTGAGGGGCCACACTGAAAACGAGGGTGTGGGCAGCCCCGTGACGTCCCCCGCGCCCGAATCACCCTTCTCGCTGACGCTCAGAAAAATAAACCCCTTCCGAGTGTTGTTGCCCACACCCGCCAGCCACACGATGAAGGCCACACTCGCGCTGCTCGCTCTCGTCGCTCTCGCCTCCGGTACGACGCAGAACTCTAGCACAGACTGGGGGGGAATGTGAGCGCTGACTGAGGGCCCCTTCCCACGGTGTGTGTCTCGCTGAGCAGCGGCGGAGCTGAACACCTTCCGCAACTGGGCCGCGATGCACGGCAAGGTCTACACCAAGGCCCAGGAGGCGCGCCGCTTCCAGGCGTTCCTCGGCAACCTCAAGCGCATCGAGGAGCTCAACGAGCAGGGCCACGCGCTCTTCGGCATCTCCCCCTTCGCCGACCTCACTGAGGACGAGTTCCGCTCCATCGTGCGTCGTCTGTCCCCACTCGCGGGCCTCTCTCCTCCAGCCACTGACTGGCCGCCCGCCCTGTAGTACCTGCGCCCCATGTACCACAGGGAGAAGCTCGAGAGGATGCCCGGTGCGCTCAGACCCCTCAACGCCCGCCGATTTCGCTTTGTCTTTTCCAGGATGATCGGGTGGCTGAACTGAACAATTCGCTGACCGGGGACGCGCGATCCACAGTCAAGCCCAACGGCGACCTCCCTGACAACCACGACTGGCGCCAGGCCACCAACCCCGCCCGCGTCGCCCCCGTGAAGAACCAGGGCTCGTGCGGCTCGTGCTGGGTGCGCATACTGGGCCTTTAGAGTGGGGGTGCACACGTGCTGACTGGGGGCGTCCCTTTGCTGATTGTTTTCCGTATGGGCAGGCGTTCTCGACTGTGGCGCACCTGGAGAACCTCGCCGCCGAGGCGTCGAACAAGCTGGTCACGCTGTCGGAGCAGCAGCTGGTGGACTGCGACCACGAGTGCGCCGACCCCCAGGACAAGGACTCGTGCGACAGCGGCTGCAACGGCGGCCTGATGGACAACGCGATGCGCTACGTCCTCGGCAACGGCGGCATCGAGAGCGAGGCCGACTACAAGTACACGGGCAAGGACGGCAAGTGCGCCTTTGACAGGTCGAGGGTCGCCGCCACGTTCAGCGGCAACGTGACGATCCTGCCCGCCGACGAGGAGGCCATCCGCGCCAAGCTCTACGAGGTCGGCCCCATCTCCATCGGCGTGCACGCCGACCCGTGGCAGTTCTACTTCGGCGGCATCTACGACCACACCAGCTGCACCTCGGACCCCGCCAAGATGGACCACGGCGTTGCCCTCGTCGGCTGGGGCCACGACGCCTCGTCCGGTGCGCATCCCCCCTCCCCTACCTCTCCTTGCTCGGTGAGTGGCTCGCCAAACAATCGCTGATGACTGTTGTCTGTGGGGGTGTCGCAGGCAAGGACTTCTGGATCATCCGCAACTCGTGGGGGGCCTCGTGGGGCGAGAAGGGCTACATCCGCATCCGCCGCGGCTTCAACATGTGCGGTCTCGCCAACGAGGCCACCATCATCGCGCACTGAGGCGCGAGCCTGAGCCCTCTGCGGTCGGCAGTCCCGCCTGCGTGTCGCTCGTGTCATCGGATTAAGTGCCGATGCAGGCAGAGCGAGCGCGGCTGAACGTCACCCGTGTCAGAAAAGGAAACATGCACGAGGCCCGACAGCAGCCCATTGTTCCATACCAGCCGGTGATGTCACCGCAGCTTTCTCCGTTCCGATAGCTTTGCATTACGGCTTTTCCGTAGTTTTGTTCTCCATCGATGCGCGGCGGAATGTGTGCAGAACTCGCACCTCGTGTGTTGTTGCATTGCTGTGCCTGTGCACGTGAAAAGGGGGGAGCAAATGTCGTCGTCGCGTTCTCTGAGATGGCTGGGGTGGCTCTCCCCTAGAGGCTGTAGGACCTGGCCTCCTTGCAGCTCTGTGCCGCTGCGATGATCTCCGAGGCGATGAGCTCCACGTGCTCCATGTGCGTCCGGAAGTTGAGTATCGCCACGCGTCCCAGACGCATCCCGCGGACCGTCGCTGCCGAGAGGTTGACCCTGCGGCGGGCCAGGACGCCCTGGATGACGGCCTCGGTGGCGTCATTGACCCTCTGCGCGCTGGCGCCCTCGCCGAGCCTCGCGCGGAACGTCACCACTGAGAGGCTCCTCGTGACGACCTCGGCGACGCCCGAGTCGGCAATCCTCTTGCCCAGCAGCTCTGCGAGATCGAGCTTCTCGTCGAGGCAGCTGCGGAACGCTCCGACGCCGTAGTGGGCCAGCGGCAGCCAGACGCTGCCGGCGCGGAACGGCCTCGAGAGCTCCGGGGAGATGTCGCAGAAGTTGGTCTGCTCCATCGCGGCGAGCCCGCCGTCGAGGTACGCCTTGGCGGTGCCCGCGGCCGTGCCGGACTTGCCCTTGAACGCTTGCCTGAGCAGCGACGCGTCCTTGACGACCAGGGCGGAGCTCGCGCGCGGGAGGAAGAGGCCCTTGTGGAAGTCCATCGACACCGAGTCGGCGAGGCTCAGGCCGGCCATCATCGACCGCCCGCGCTCCGTCAGGGCGAAGAACCCGCCGTACGCGCCGTCGACGTGCATCCAGAGGCCGTGCTCCTGGGCGACGCTCGCGATCGAGGAGAGATCGTCGACGGCCCCGGTCGCTGTGGTGCCTGCGGTGGCGACGACCATGAATGGAACAAGTCCGTTCTTGCGATCCTCCGCGATCGCCTCGCGCAGAGCGCCGGCGTCCATGCGGAGGTCCAGGGCGCCCCCGGGCTCCGCGGAGGCGCGCGCTATCGACCGGACGTTGCACAGGCGGATACCGGCGATGCTCGCTCCCTTGGCGGCCGAGTAGTGCGTCTGGTCACCGACGTAGACCACGGCCCTGTCGATGCCGGCGTTGTCGGGGAACGCGCGGTTGCGGGCCGCGACGATGGCGAGCAGCGTGGCCTCGCTGCCGCAGGTCGCCAGGATCCCGCCTGACGACGTGTTGCTGTAACCGACAACAGAGTCGGCACACCAGCGGACCACTGCCGACTCCATCTCGGCGACGACTGGGCCGATCCACCAGACGCCTGCGAAGCCGTCCAGGATCTGCCCAGCCGCACCCCCGATGGCGGCCTCGGGCAGCCCGCCCCCGTGGAAGTGCGAGACCGTGCCTGTTTGTTTCGTGTGTGAGTTGCCGAGTCATAGACGGCGGGGGGGGGGGAGGAAAGAAATGAGAACAGTGCAAGATGGTGGACGAACAGGGATGGGGCGGAAATGCCCCGTGCTCGCGGGAGCTCAGGAGCACGTCGAGGACCTCGTCGAGAGGGCGGCCCTCCTCGTTGCCGACGACGGCCCCTGGCTGCCGCAGCTCGAGGGCCCTGCTGAGCGCCGATCTGTAGGCGGAGCCACCGTCGATCTCGGGGTGGTCGGTGAGCGTGCACGGAGCGGAGTCCTCGAGGCCAGCCTCCAGCGTCTCGAACACGCGCGAGAGGACCGATGTGGTAAAGGACATGAGCTCGCTGGGGGTCTTTTCAAGAGATGAGGTCGCCATCGCAGTCCCGTTTCTTGGCTTCTGTCTGCTCTGCCGGGTTTGTTCTCTCTTCTTTCCTATGTGTGTTTTTGAGAGTGACGTGGTATGCCTGCGCATTTTTCCTATGGTACTCGCGGATTTCGCATCGGCCAACAAATGTACACTGCAGATCACTGGTTTTTACCTTTTCTCCTGCGGAGAAATAACCGCGGAAAACCTCCACAAGGACCCGCGTCCTTACATCACATGTCGGGCGTGTGTACCGGCTTATACCCGCGAAAAGTGGTGGTCCAATTTTCAAACCGCCCCCGAAAAAAGGTGTGCCCTGTACCCGTTGAATCTTACAAACAGTCACGCCGGCGGGGCCAACAGGCACCTGCCGTTTGTTCCTCATCTGCCGATTGACAAAGTGCAGCACCATCCTTCTGCTGGAAAAAAAAACCGTAGACCGCAATGCGTGATCCGGTTGAGGACACAGACAGCGCAAGGCCCCGCCAGTCGAGGACGGGCGGAAGAGACCTTGACAACTGCGAGAAGCGCAACATGCGAAGAATCGGAGCCCATTGGCTTGCTACGTGATGGTACAGACATATGCACAGCGCATCGACTGGTGGTGTACCACGATTAAACAAAATTCGGTCCAACTGCGGTAAAGCACAACAATAAATGTCCAAAGGCGAGAATACCAGGGGAAACCCTTAATGCAAAAGCGCTCGAGTTGGGGGGACGAAACTTCCTTGATTGTAACGACGGGTGATAGGGGAGAGATCAAGAGCAGGATGCCTCTCAAATAGACCCCACGAGGGGCACCAGAGGGTAAACACGTCAGGGAGTGTTTAGGCCTGGATCTTCGAAGCCTCCTCCTTGGCGATGCGGCGCAGGCGCTTGGCCTCAGCCTGCCTGTGCTTCAGGCCGAACTTCTGCTCCGACCACTGCTTGAGGAGCGCCGCGTTGTCGTTGTACTGCGACTTGCAGACCTCGACGACGGCGTCGAAGTCAGCGCGGTCCTCCTTGCGGACGTTGGTCAGGGCGACGACCGAGGCGGTCTTCTTGTGGACGAGGGCGCCCAGGCGAGCCTTGCCCTTGACAACGCAGTAGGGGATGTGCTTCTTGCGGCACAGGGCGGGCAGCCAGACGACGAGCTCGACGGGGTCGACGTCGTGCGCGATGACGACGAGCTGAGCCTTGCCCTTCTCGACCAGCGACGTCACGTGGTTCAGACCCTTCTTGATGAAGACGGGCCTCTTGGCGGCCAGCTGGGCCAGGGCCTCCCTCATCGCGCTCGCCTTGGGGGCGGCGGCGGCGGCAGGGGCGGCGGGGGCAGCGGCGGCGGCGGCGGCCGACTCGGCGGTCTTGGGGGCCCAGACCTTCTTGACCTTGGGCTGCGCGGCGGCCTTCTTCGCCAGAGCGGCGCTGTGACCCTTGGCGTCGTGCCTCACGCCGGCGTCGACGCGGCGGGCCTTGGCCAGGACGGCGGCGGCCTGCAGCTGACGGCGCTTCTTGGCGGCACCCTCCTCAGGGCGGTACTTGTGGAGCAGCTTGAACAGCTGGACCGCTGCGCGGAGATTGGGGTGTGAGATATTTCTAGATTCTCACCGTTGGGCGCGGAGGCGAGAGAACAAACCAGTGGCCTTGTCGAGAGTGTGGTTGAAGTGGTTCAGCGGGGGAGGCATCTTCAAGCGCTTGAGGAGGACGTGCTTCTTCCTCTGCATCTGGATGTACTTGGGCCACCTCACGAGGCGGTACATGTCGCTGCAGGCAGAGACATGTCGTGAGAACACCGTCTCACCCAAGTGCACAGTGCACTACCAACAGTACAGCGCAAACAAAATCGCGCTGCAACAGTACAGCTGATTCCCGCCCAGCAATTCAATTGCAGGTGCAGGGATGCAGGTCCCGGGGACGGGGAGGGGGATCGGTGCGGTGTGTGCTGTGCGCACCGCTTGGGGGCGAGGTCCTGGCCGATGCGGAAGACCTTGGCGGGGCGCTGGATCAGCAGGCGGATGCGCTGCGCCTGGGTCATCTTGGGCTTCCTCTCGGCGACCTTCTTCTCCGCGACCTTCTTGGCGGGCGCGGCCTTCTTGTTCTGGGCCTTCTTGGCGGGCGCGGCGGCCTTCTTCGCCGGGGCGGGGGCCGCGGCGGTCTTGGCCTTCTTCGCCGGAGGCTGGGCGACCTTCTTCGCGGCGGCCGCGGGCTTCTTGTCCTTGGAAGGCTGATTTGAAGAGATTGCGTTAGAACCCGAGGAGAGCGGAGCACGCGGGGTGAGGAGGAGGGAGGGGATGAAGGGAAGTCGCTCGGCGCACCATGGTCTCCCCCTGGGCTTTGAGAAAGGAAGTCACTAAGGAAAAAAGGACGCCCCTCAAAGGAACGAAAAAGAGAGAGAGGGGAGAAGGCGCGCAGAAAAACTAAAGTTGACATCACCAATTACATCATCATTGACATCAGCAGGCGAGAAAACATCGAGGCGCACCCGCGCGAGAGAGCGAGATTGTCTTGGCGATTAAGACCTCTGGTCGTTTATTGGCGTCTCTTAGCGTGTTTGATTGCGCGTTTGGGGGGGAGGGAGCGGGTGTCAGCGATGGGTGTTCGGCGGGGGTGTCTGGCGCCCCCGTTGCTCATCACGCCTGCGCCTCGCCCTCGTCGTCGCGCGCGGGGCGCGCCTCGGCGGCGGCCACGATGAGGTCGAGCGCGCCGAGGATGTTGGTGAGGTCGCGCTGCAGGCCGATCTCCCTCGAGAGCGCGGCCTGCATCTTGAAGAACAGCTCGTCGATGGCGACGCTGCGGCCGAGCACCGTCGCGTACATCTCGACGACCGCCAGGGCGACGGTCAGCAGCAGCCGCGCGAACCGGGGGACCGTGCAGTAGTTGACGAGGAAGACCAGCAGCGGCTCGAGGCTCGTCTCGTCGCGCCCCTCGAGCGCGATGGCCAGCGCCCCGCGGTGCATCAGCTCGCGCAGCATGCTCACCACGACGTCGGCGCGCTTGCTCGCCAGCGCCGCGTCGAGCGCCATCTTGTACTGGAACGCCCTCAGCAGCTTCTCGTGCTCGGGCAGCCACGGCTTCTTGGCGCTCTCGGCCACCAGCGCCTCCTCGGCGGCGCCCCGCGACTGCAGGAAGTACCTCGCCGTGCCCAGCGGCGCGCTGTCCGAGGCGGCGCTCTGCGGCGTCGCCGCGTCGCGGCGCGTGCGGATGCACAGGTCGCCGTCGGCCGCGCCGATGGCGATGCGGCGGCCGTCGGGCGACATGGCGACGCTGAGCACGGGCGCGTGGTGCGCCAGCGTGTGGACCACGCGGTACGCGGCCACGTCGTAGAACTTGACGATGCGGTCCGCGCCGCCGCTGACGAGGCGCGTGGCGGTGGGGTCCAGCGCGAGGCACGTGATGGTCTTCTGGTGGTTCGCGGGCTCGGCGAGCAGGCGGCCGCCGCCGATGATGTCCCACACGCGCAGGTACGGGCCGCCGGCGCTGACGAGCGCGTTGCCAGCGGGGAAGAAGACGAGCGCCTCGACGGGGCTCCCGTGGTCCAGCGTCATCACGGCAGAGCGCGCGCGGGCGTCCCACAGGCGCACGGTGCGGTCGTACGAGCCAGTGGCCCAGACGTTCTCGCTCGACGGGTTGCCCTCGACCGCGCGGATGTGGTCCTGCCGTGCGTGTCAGCCACTGGCCGTGACGCAACGCAGGCATTTCCCAGGGGGTGTGTAAGAGGGGAGTGTTGGTGCGCACAGTGTGAGCAGACAGAGACAGCGTGTTCTGCGAGGTTGAGATGTCCCACTCGCGGAACGTGCCGTCGTCCGAGCCGGACACCGCAATCGACTTGCCGCGGCCGAACCGAGCCGCCCTCACAGGCCTGGCCCCGCAGATCTCTCGTTAGATACCGCGGGCGCGACAGGGAAATATCCGCACCCTCTGTGGCCCCTCAGCAGCCGCAGGCACGAGCGGGTCGCAGCGTCGAACACTCGGACGATGCCCTCCTCGCCTCCAGCGATGATGAGGCGCCCGTCGGACCGGTAGTGGCCCGAGAGCGCGGCCGCCTTGAACCGCGTGAGCGCGTGGCGCGGCTCGCACGTGCGGCCGTCGAGGATCGACACGCGGCTCGACGACGTGACCGCGAGGTCGTAGGGCGCGACGGGGCTGAAGTCCAGGCACGAGACTGCGGCGGGCAGGGCGACATGCCGCGCGTCCTTGTACCGCGACCAGAACGCCGACTCGGGCTCGACATCGATCGACGGCTTCGGCTGGGCCACCAGCTCGATCTTGCGGTAATCTGCGCGCGGCAGCGTGAGGCGAGGAGGGCGCGCATCGCGTCAGGAGAGCCGTACCGCCCGCCATTGAGTGCAGGATAGCAGATGGCGTCACTACAAATATCTTGCTCTCTTGAAGAGAATCTGCCTTTTTGTCTCACTTTTTCACCAGGCGCGCCAACCAGGCGATCTGCCTCAGCACCACAGATCGGCGGGAGGGGCCGGGGCAACAAACAGGAATCTGGAATACGCAGCGAATAGATGCCTCCGATCTATTCCTGGTCTGACGCGTGGTGTCTCGGCGAACAGCACCGATAGAAAGTGTCACCATGAATTCTGCCGTGCAGAACTTTCTGTCCGCTTTTTTCTTCGGGTTCCCTGAGTTGGCTAGACTTTGTCGACAGGACTCCGGCGGATGCTCCTCACTCCCCGCGGCGGGCTGCGCCCCGGCCCGCACCACCACTGGCGGTCAGCCGTCGCCACTCGGCATTTTCTGGGGTGTTTCGGGGCGTCCCTTCGCCGGCCTGACCAGCCATTACGCCTTAAGAGGAAATGGAAGGCCAAAGTCCAATAGACCCTGGCGAAGAAAGATCTTAGTGACTTTGCTCCGCGCCCTCGCCGCCCTCACCGAGGCAGCCCGCTCGCCAGCGCACCGGGACCATCGGCATCTCCGGCGGCGAGATGTGCCAAACACAGCAGTGCCTTGATTTCCGAGCAAGAACGGTTGCACGGATCCGGGGGCGTGAAGTCGGCCCGACAGGAAATGAATGTCCTTGATATGGCAACAGTGAAAAATGCGACCTTCCACTGTCTGCACGCCCTCGCGTGTGCATAAAATAAGAACATCTGGGGTGTAACGTGCACCTCGACCAACTGGTGACACCCGGCCGCAGCCCCCGCCCGAGCACCGCGCGCGACAGGAGGACCAGCCCCCGCCACCCCCACCCGCACCCCGCGCGCGCAGCACGCACCGAACAGCAGAGCTCGCTTTCGCCTGTTTCGCCCTACCGCCCGAGGAAAATGCAGCAGCAGCAGCACCAGCAGAGGCTCGCGGCGCTCCTACAAGTGGTTCGTGCCACACACACACCACAGACGGGTTATCGCGCGCGCGGGCGCGTGCGGGGGGCGTGCGGGCCTCCGCCCGGGCGCTTGTCCTCGGTGTCTCTGCGTTGGGGGGTCTGTGCGTGTTAAAAGCCGGTCTTTTTTTCAGCCCTTCTGTCGGTCTTTTCCATTGAGATCTCTCCTAAGAGCGCGTCAGAAAACTACATGTAAGATACAATGCGCCACCGCTCCACCCGCAGCGCGCGGAGCGCGCGCAAGAGTCTGCGCGTCACAGTGCTGCGTGCCGTGCGCGATGCAGCGCACGCGGCGCACGCGGCGCCGTTTCCGGGGTCAAATGGACTTATCTCCGGAAAAGGACATGTCGCCAGCTTTTCCGGGTGCTTTCCACTGAACTTAAAAGTCAACACGTCAACAGGTCGAGGAGCAGAGCAGATCGCTCGCCGAGTGGTCCAGAATGCGTCTGTTCGACGCGAGGCCCCCGTCCGACGCGGAGACGCTCGCGCACCTCGCGTCGGCGTGCCGCCTGGCGTTCAGCGCGTACAGCCTGGCCCCCGAGGGCCCTGCGCGCGAGAAGGTCCTCGCGGACCAGTTCCTCCTGCTCGCGGTCCGCGCGTCGCACGCCGACCCGGGCGCCGCCGTCGCCTCGTCCCCAGCGGCGTCGCGCGAGTACCCCGCGGGGTCCTCCTCGCACGACGTGCCCGCGGTGACGCCGGTCCCGGTGCCCGCGCTGCTGAGCCCGCCGCCGCAGCCGCACGACGTCGCGCGCTGCTGCGTGCCCGCTGACCAGCCCGCGAGGCCGATGATGCCGCTGCAGATGATGCAGATGATGACGCCCGTGCCGCTCGTGGCCATCGCGTCGCCGCCTGCGGCGTCGGTGATGCCGTCGCCCGCGGAGCCGCGCCTGCACGCGTCGATGTTCCAGCCGCACCCGTTCGTGTCTGTCGCGCAGCAGCAGTTCATACAGGCCGAGCGCGCGGCCGCCATCGCGCAGGCCGCGGCGATGCAGCAGCAGCAGCAGCAGCAGTCGCCGCAGCAGTCGCCGCAGCAGCCGGCGCCCCTGTCGGTGGCCATGTCGCCGCAGTCGGTCTCGGCGTTTGTGACGCCGCTGTCCGCGAGGCCCGCGCAGCCGCCGAGGTCGGCGACGGAGACACCGCCCGAGGAGGAGTACGCCGACTCCAAGTCGCTGGAGCCGGAGACCGTGGCCGAGTCGTCGTACGAGTGCGCCGCACCACCGAAGCAGAAGCGCGTACGAAGAGCACATTCCAATTCCGTCGGGGGACATGTTCGCTGACGTTCGGCTTTTGCGTGTTGATAGCGGAAGAGGGCGAAGAACCCCGCGGCGTTCTTCTGCCACATTTGCGGTACCACCGAGACGTCCGAGTGGAGACGCGGCCCCGACAACTGCAAATCGTGAGTGCCGCCCCCTCCCCTTGGCTCGTGGCGTGGCACTCGTCGCTGACGCGGGCGGCCTCTCCTCGCAGGTTGTGCAACGCGTGCGGCTTGCACTACGCGAAGATCGTGAAGAAGGAGCAGCAGATGGCGTCGAAGCAGGGAACGTTCTCCGTTCGCGACCTGCTGTCAGACGTGTGAGGCCAACGGGCCGGCTCGGGACTAGGGCGACACTGAGCCTCATTTATGACACTCACACGCGGACACACACGCTCCCTGTATTATTCTTCCCCCGCCTGTTCACACGACACACCAACAGATGTTCCACGCCGCTCGCTTTTCCTGTCCGCCCTTTGTGCTTTGCCTGAATAATTCTGCGATCTCTCGTCTCGAAACAATTCCGAGGCGTATCGACCGTGCAAGGCGGATTCTCCCTTTTGTCCTGGCGCCGGCCTTCCAAGTTCGACCAGGAGCCGGGCCGTGCTGTTTCTCGCCTTGGGGGCCAATTAGATTCTGGTGGTTGGCGGAAAAAGAGCCGCCCTCAGAAACGAATAAAAAATCTTTTTTCTCTGCAAACAGTAGGCGCTGTGAACGGAAGAGCGCCCTCGAGTGATCACCAAGCGGCGAGCGCGGAGCCAGCGAAGATGGACCCTCAGGGCATGGAGAGCATCATCCGGCAGCTCATGACCGAGCACGAGCGCTCTGTGCAGCTCTCGCAGATGATCGCGCAGGTCCAGCAGCGCCTCGCGGTCAACACTGGCAGCCTTCCCCAGACGGTGCGCCACCCGCCCCGCTTCCCCGGCTCCCCCGGCACCCGCACGCACCCCTTGCCTTGCCCGCCCTGTATAATTTGCAATTTTAACTCACCGCAAATACACAAACGCTTTTCGCTCATTGCGAACAAACGAATAGCCCGGCGCGCCCCCGATGACCCCGGGGCTCCTCGCCCAGTTCGGCCTCGGCGCGCTGGCGACGCCGCAGGACCTCGGCGCCCTGACCGGCCTCTCAGCGCCGTCCCCCGCGCAGCCCCAGTCGCAGCAGCAGCCGCAGGCGCAGGCGCAGCTGCAAATGCAGCTGCAGCAGCTCCAGCAGATGCAGATGCAGCAGCAGCAGCAGCAGGACAGCGCGCGCGCCAGCAGGAAGCGCCCGCTCGAGACGGCGTCTGCCAGCGCGCGGGGACCGGCGGCGCCGGCGCGGCCCTCTCCGCCCAGCCCGGACGCGCAGTCGTTTGACGAGGACTTTGTCGAATCGGCCGTCGCGGCGGCCGTGGGGGCGCAGACGCCCAGCGCGGCGGCGACGGCGGCGGCGGCGCAGGGGCAGACCAACGACGCGGGGGCCGTGCTGGCGGTCGACGCGGAGAAGGTCTACCGCTACAAGCCGTTCCGCGTGCGGCTGTCGCTCGACAGCGCGTGGCGCTCGCGCGCGGGGCTGACCGTCGACGACGTGCTGGCCGCGTGCAACAAGATCAAGTGCGTGCGCGCGGGGCTCGACGGCGCGCAGGGCGAGCTGCCGCCGTGCGAGTCCTGCGGCTCGCGCAGGCCGATCGTCGAGGTGGGCCTCACGTCGCGCTCCGCGTTCGGGCCCGTGACCGACGGCGCCGGCAAGGAGGTCTACACGTGCGACATGTGCCGCACCAACTGCTCCTCGTCGCGCGACCACGTCGGCGGCAGCGTGGAGCTCGTGCTCGACACGCTCCCGGGCGCCGGCGTCATACGCAGCGGGGCCTTTGCGCTGCTGAGCCGCACCAAGCCCTCGGGCGCCCCGGCCTCGCAGCCCGCGACGCCGCAGGCCGCCGCGCCCTCGCCCGTCGTCGCGCCCTCGCCCGCCTCTGTCCTCGGCCAGCAGCTCGCCGGCGTCCCCAACGCGGCCGCGGCCGCCGCAGCCGCCATGTCCCCGCAGTTCCTGCAGGCGGCCGCCGCGTCCACCGGCAGCCCCCTGGTCGCTGCTGCTGCGGCTGCGGCCGCGGCCGCGGCTGCCGCGGGGGCGCCGCAGCCGGGGAACGCGGTGAGCGCGGCCGGGGGCCAGAACACGCAGTGGGCGACGGTCGCGGCGGCGGCGGGGATGACGCTGCAGGAGCCGCGCAAGCTGGCGCACTCGAACAACACGACGACGCCGCTGTGCGACGCCAAGGTCGTGGTGCGCGTGAGCACGACGCAGCTGCAGGAGCAGGCGATCGTCAGCCTGCTGACGGACCTCAGCCAGAACCACCTGAGCAAGATCGGCGGCTTCATCGACTACTNAGCCGGGGAACGCGGTGAGCGCGCCGGGGGCCAGAACACGCAGTGGGCGACGGTCGCGGCGGCGGCGGGGATGACGCTGCAGGAGCCGCGCAAGCTGGCGCACTCGAACAACACGACGACGCCGCTGTGCGACGCCAAGGTCGTGGTGCGCGTGAGCACGACGCAGCTGCAGGAGCAGGCGATCGTCAGCCTGCTGACGGACCTCAGCCAGAACCACCTGAGCAAGATCGGCGGCTTCATCGACTACTCGTTCAAGCTCGCGCCGGGGCTCGTCATCACGTTCTCGTCGTACGCGACTGTCGCGGCGGCGCAGGAGGGGACGGCGCTCGAGCAGCGCTACATGGAGAACGAGCGTCCGCTGCGCAACCTCTGCGACGCCAACCTCTCGGCGTCGGGGTTCCTGGTCTGCGTGTGCTCGTGCCCGTGCTGGTGAGCTTCCCCTTATCGGGGGTTTGCGGTTGGGGAATCGCAGAACGTTAACACTCTACAACTCGAGAGAAAAAGCAAAGCAGGACACAACTTCACACCCACACACCGGTCAAATGAATACACGTTGATATGATTCTCATTCACCCCGCTAATGTATAAAGAAAACGCCGACCGAGGGGGTCGAACCCTCGACCACACGGTTAAGAGCCGTGCGCTCTACCGACTGAGCTAGGTCGGCCTACGAATCTCATTAAGTTCCGAAACAGAGTCAGGAGAATCGTCTTATTCGACACCGCGGTTGATTGGCGCTGACTGATTTGCGCTCGTGAAGTTGTTCATGCAGGCGCGATGGGTGCGGACGTCGTTCTTGTTACCGTGTACCGCGAGCTTCTGGCGTTTCTTGACTGCCAGAGCGCTGCTCGCCTCTCATGTGTCTCGCGCTCCCTGTGGCACGTTGCTCGCTCCCCCGAGTCGAACTCCTCCTGGCGCTCTGTGTTCCATCGGACTTGGCCCCTCGACTGTTCCGTTCGCACCCTGCTGCCGAGCCAGGCACGCCCTACCCGCCTCCGCTCCTGGCGCTCTCCTGCTGACACCGCTCTGCCCGCCGCCGCCGCCGCCGCTGTCGACGTGACAGACGGGCGAGTGCGTCAAGGACTGGATGAGGGCCGGCCGCTGGTTCGAGCGCACGTTTCAGTCGGGGGACGACTGGTACCACAACTGCCGCGCTCGTTTCGTGTACGACTGCCAAGTGCGCTCTGCTGTGCGCAGAGGCGCCCGCGGGTTCCTGACGGCTGCAGCCGAGCTCGACGACGAGCCCACCGAAGACCCTCAGCCCGACAACACTGCAGCCCTGCGATTCGGGTCGGGCCCGCGCGTCAGTGCGCTGCTGATGTTCTGGAAGTTCGTGAGCACCGCCAAGCCAGGGCCGTGCCTCAAGGTCGCTGCCGCCTGCCTCACTGGCCGGCATCTCACCGCGCCGCGCAGTTCACCGTGGACTGGGCCCACTTTGGCGCGGACAACCTCGTGGAGCGGCTGATGGAGGCCTTCCTGTGCCTGACGCCCCCTGACGGCGCCTGCTGCTCGATCGACCAGGAGCACCGCGAGGACTGGTTCTTCCCGCACGTGCACCAGCTCGGGGCCGAGCTCGGTCCGGTGTCGGACTACTCCAACGGCGTGCGCTCGTTCATCTCCGAGGGGGAGTCTGTCATCGTCTGCTGCGCGGACTGCTCGTTCGGCGTGCTGACCGAGACGTGGAGCGAGTGCCCCGTTGTCTACGTGTGGGGGAGGGATCTCGTGCGGCAGCTGGAGTCGGACCCGCCCGAGATGACCAAGCACGCCCGGGTGGAGCGCCTCGAAGACGGCCTCCCGGACGGCCCGAGGCGCCATGCAGGAATGCCGCTGGTGCAGAGATCGAGGGCTGCGTTTGCTGAGGTCAATAACCGTGCAACAAATTGGACTATTGTGAGACCGTGAGATGTACGCTGCTCCCCCGACTAGGCAAAGAAAAGCCCGCAGAACAACTCCCGATGACTCACCAGTAGCCCTCTCTCGCAACGCCTAGCATTTCGAGTGTATGCACCTGCACGTCCGTGAACTCGGGATAGCCTATTTAAGCCAAATGCCAGCGTTGATATCTCGCAGAACATAAATTGCCAGCGCAGAGAGCAAACAGAGCCAAACCTATCAATAGCGATGTCGTCGGCCCACAAGCACCACCACCACGGCCGCCTGAACAACGAGGAGCTCATCGAGGCCCTCGGCAAGCGCTTCGCCACCAAGTCGTTCAAGAAGGACCAGCAGATCCCCGCGCCCGTGTGGGCCGCCATCGAGGACTCGCTCGTGCTCTCGCCGTCGTCGCTGGGCCAGCAGCCCTACGAGTTCTTCGTCGTCGACAACCCCGCCACGCGCCAGAAGATGAGGGCCGCCGGCTTCGACCAGCCGCAGTTCACCGACGCGTCCAAGCTGGTCATCATCGCCTCGCGCACGGACCTCACGGCCGCCGACGGAGAGAAGCTCATCAAGCGCATCGCCGAGGTCCGCGGCGTCAAGGAGGAGGACCTCGCTGGCTTCAAGGTCTGCATTTCCTCGCCTGTGCCCCCTTTTCTGACTGCTATGCCATCGCCAACCAGGGAATGGTGGTGGGGAACCTGACCAACAAGGACGCCCCCGCGCTGGCGACGTGGGCCCACGCGCAGTCGTACATCCCCCTGGGGTTCGTCCTGGCCAGCGCGGCTGCGCTGGGCGTGGACGCGTGCCCGATGGAGGGGTTCAACCCGGACGAGATCGACGCCCTGCTGGGCATCAAGGACAAGGGGCTCAGGTCGCGTGCCGCCGTGGCCTTTGGGTACGCAGACCCCGACCACTGGTACGCCAAGGCCAAGAAGGTGCGCTTCCCCAAGGAGTCCCTCGTCCACCACCTCTAGCTCGGCTTCCGTCCCAGGGGGCATCGCATCCCCACTGCCCCCGAATAGCAGAGAGCCAGCCGCCCGTGCAAAAGAGACAAAATAGAGTGTTCCATATTCCAGCCATTATTTGCGCATGTGCCGGTTGGCGGCAGTCGGGGGAACGAACGCAATGCCTCTGCTCTGCTCTACTCGTCGCTGCCCGCGGTCGCAGGGGGCAGCAGCGACACCTCGTCCATGGTTATCGAGTAGTGGCGCGGGTTGGCCGCGTCCGCCTCCATCGACACGCTGCACTCGATGACGTCCCCCTCGGACGCCGGCGCCTCGCCGGGCACGTGCAGCACCGTCTGCTTCCAGTGCGTCGCGGGGCACGACGGCGCGGTGGCCATGCACACCTCCGCGGCGCCCGGCACGGCGGTCTTCACGCTGAACCAGATGCAGATGCCGTGGAACATCGCGGGCCTGCGCACAGCGAACCGCATCGTGCGCTCGATCCTCGCGAGCTCGTCGGCGGGCACTGTTCGCAGGTCGAGCGCCGCGAGCGTCTGCGCGTCGGCGATGACCTCCTTCTCCTCGACGTTCATGACGATGTGCGCCGGGGAGGCCGCGGCGGCGCTGAGCGCGTAGGGCTCGAGGGCGCTCATGTCGAAGCCCATCACAGACCTCCAGAAGAGGACGTGCTCCTGGCGCCACCGCGCGAGTTCGACGGGCGCTGCGAGGATCGCGGCCTCGTTGGGGATCATGATGCCGCCCGGCGCCAGGAGGTGGTCGCGGGCCCAGAGAACAGACGCCAGCATGCCCTCGTGCAGCAGGTGGAACCCCATCCACTCGCTCACGATGATGTCCACGCGCTCGCTGAGCTCCAGCTGCTCGACACGAGCCTTGACAACCTTTATCTTGCTGCCAAACCCGTTGGACTCGACAATTTGCTGCGCAGGCGTCCGTCGTGTCGTGTGACGGGGAACGGAACGTCAGAGGGGAAAAATCGGTTTTGCGAAGATTTGCGAATCTTGCCTGAGTAACACCGGCGACGTCGCTGGCCTCCACGGCAATGACCTGGCCGGCGCCGTACTTGGCGGCCATCATCGCGAGGATGCCAGTGCCGGTCCCCACATCCAGCACGGAGCGTCCGGCAAGGAGGCCTGCGCGTTTGCGGAGGGAAAACCCGGTGAGAAGGGCAGAAAAACGGCCCGCAGCAAGGAGCAAGCACCAGCGTTCGCCAGAGACTCGAAGGAGGCGCGATAGAACTCCATACGCGGCGCGTCCTTCAGCATGCACTCGTGCACGCTGATGTTCTGGTAGTCAACAAAGTAGTCGTCCTCCATCTTCCGCAGCCGTAATCAACTAATGACGCAATCTGGTATCTGCTGCGGGTGGATCTGGACATCGAGGACAGCCATCTTCACGCCGCACCGCCAACGCGAGGTTGTATGCAAAAACCATCAGGGGTCCTCCGCCGTCGCCTACTCTTCACGAACGCCATCGACTGGATTCGGGGGTACAGATATCTGAAAAACGCGAACTTTCCCTGAAGCAGAGATTTCACAAGCCGATGCAATTTATTTGTGGGAAGAATCTCAACAAAAGTCAAGAGGGCGATGTGTTGTGACTCGTCGGTTGCGGGGCTCGCCTCGACAACAACGCCGTCCTCAGAAGCACTTCCTGTGCACGATGGCGGGACCCGACTCGTCGTACCTGTGCGCATCGAATCGAGCAATCCGTCAGAGAGCCGTACACCCGGTGGGCTAAGCTGTGAGGGATTATGAGCGCACTCCTCCTTGGAGATCCACATCTGCTGGAAGGTCGACAGCGAGGCGAGGATCGAGCCGCCGATCCAGACCGAGTACTTGCGCTCCGGGGGCGCGATGATCTTGATCTTCATCGTCGCCGGGGCGAGGGCCGTCATCTCCTTCTGCATGCGGTCGGCGATGCCGGGGAACATCGACGTGCCGCCCGACAGGACGATGTTGCCGTAGAGGTCCTTGCGGATGTCGACGTCGCACTTCATGATCGAGTTGTACGTCGTCTCGTGGATGCCCGCGGCCTCCATGCCGAGGAACGAGGGCTGGAACATGGCCTCGGGGCAGCGGAAGCGCTCGTTGCCGATGGTGATCACCTGGCCGTCGGGCAGCTCGTAGCTCTTCTCCAGCGCCGACGAGGTCGCGGCGGTCTGCATCTCCTGCTCGAAGTCGAGCGCGACGTAGCAGAGCTTCTCCTTGATGTCGCGGACGATCTCGCGCTCGGCGGTCGTCGTGAACGAGTAGCCGCGCTCCGTCAGGATCTTCATGAGGTAGTCGGTCAGGTCGCGGCCGGCGAGGTCCAGACGCAGGATCGCGTGGGGCAGCGCGTAGCCCTCGTAGATGGGGACAGTGTGCGAGACACCGTCGCCGGTGTCGAGCACGATGCCGGTGGTGCGGCCCGAGGCGTAGAGCGAGAGGACGGCCTGGATGGCGACGTACATGGCGGGCGTGTTGAACGTCTCGAACATGATCTGCGTCATCTTCTCACGGTTGGCCTTGGGGTTCAGCGGGGCCTCGGTCAGCAGCACGGGGTGCTCCTCGGGGGCGACACGGAGCTCGTTGTAGAAGGTGCTGCGCACATCGGGGCCAATCAGCGAAAAGAGGTTTTGTGCAATACCCGAATTGCAAAAAAGAGTTTCGGAAAAGTGGTCGGTTAACAACAAACAGGGGTCGAGGTAACGCACTGGTGCCAGATCTTCTCCATGTCGTCCCAGTTGGTGACGATGCCGTGCTCGATGGGGTACTTGAGCGTGAGGATGCCACGCTTGCTCTGGGCCTCGTCGCCGACGTACGAGTCCTTCTGGCCCATGCCGACCATGACGCCCGTGTGGCGGGGGCGGCCGACGATGGAGGGGAACACGGCACGCGGGGCATCGTCCCCAGCGAAGCCGGCCTTGCACATACCCGAGCCGTTGTCGATAACGAGCGCCTGGACCTCCTCACCCGACATTGTTGGTGTTTTTGTTCTGTAGCTTGTTTTGTTCTGAATCCACACGCAACAACAACCGCTTAAGAATCTCGCAGAAAACCGTTGGAAAACCGTTGTAGGCAATATCCACAGTCATATCTTGGCACCCTCATCCCGAGTCCGGCCGTGAGAACAATACCACACCCTCACCAGAGCCCGGAGAGCATGAGCTCGTTCACCCAGATTGACAGATTTGGTTTTTCCGAGATATTGAGAACAGATCTATTCTCAGAATCTCTTCTTCTTCGAAGGTACGCCTCCCGCGATGGACGACGACGCTGAGACCGTGCAAAATCTCGGCCCGCTCGATATACCGGCCACGCCGACCGCGCCGCGACCGGGGCTCGTCTCGACAGACCCCACGGGCGTCAAGCGCGGCGAGTGCCTCGCCGAGGGGTGCGAGTGCGACCAGTACCGCCTCCTGCTCGACTCCAAGGACTGGCGTTGCGCTCTCTGCGGGTTCCCGCCTCCGCCTCCGCCCTCACCCTGTCCCGCGCCCGCCCGATGTCCTGGCAATGCCGCACCACTGATGACGGCCATGAAAATCGGACTGCTCTTGAATTAGTTTCTGCCGCGAGAAAAATACCTGCGGCCTTACAGTGAAATCAAACGCAGGCATTTCCCGGGCGAGCACAAGAAGGCGCACTCCGCGAGCCCCGCCGTGCTGAACCAGGACGACACATCGGCCAAATGTGCCCGTCCCCCCCCCTCCCCCCTCGCGGGCCGACTCGGCTGACCCGGCGCACTGCCGTGCAGCGGAGGACACGGAGACCACAGGCGAGAGGCTGAAGATGGCGAAGATGTGGCACAAGGAGAAGACCAAGGGCATCAGGAAGCACCTCCTGCCCGCCGGCTGGAAGCAGCGCTGGTTCGTGCTCGACCCGGACAAGCCTCAGATCCGCTTCTACTCGTGGAAGATGAAGGCACCCATTCCCATCTCTCACGCCTACTGAGCTCACGAATTGTCCTCAGCCCATGGGGGCCGTCGACCTGAGGCTGGCGAAGAAAGTGCAGGGAATTGCAGAGAAGAAGGGCGGCTTTGCCTACTCCTTCACGGTGCCTTCCCTCCCTGCACACAGCCATTCCACGCACATCGCTGAACACTGTTGCCACCGGGGTGCTTTTATAGATCGAGGGTGAGAGCGACACCCTGAGATACACGTTGGCCACAGACAACCCAAAGGAAGGAAAGGAGTGGGCCGCAGCCCTGGAGGACATCCTCAGGAAGATGCCACCGCCAAACCAGTATGCTGGGGTCTCTGCCACGCCAAAGAGATTCCTGACAGGTATCCACTCCTCCTCAGGGCGCTGCTGGACAAGTTCCAGAAGGTGGACATCGACCACAACTGGACCCTAGACTTCAACGAGGTCCGGAGGCTGCTGCGTGACATGAACGTCCAGGTTCCTGTCCAAGAGATGCACACCAAGTTCGACCTCGTCGACACCGACCACAGCGACACGCTCGATTACACCGAGTAATGGATCCCCCATGCCACCGCCAACGCCTCCTAACGCGTTGCCAAACGCCAGATTCGAGCACCTAGTCAGCAACCTCAAGCACAACGCACACATGAAGCAGCTGTTCAAGGAGCTCGTGCCCGACGAGGGCAACATGACCGTCGAGGTGCTGTACAACTTCCTCAGAGACGTCCAGAAGGAGGAGAACGTCACGATGGAGATGTGCATGCAGATCATCTCGAACCACAAGCAGGACGAGTACTCTGCTGGCGGCCTCCTCGACGTCAACGGGTGGACCGACTACCTCTCCTCGCCATCGGAGAACGGTCCCGTGAACAAGTCGCTCTCGGCTGTACGCCTCTGTTGCTGTCTTCTCGTCTCACACTCGTGGCAGCGGATCTACCAAGACATGACGCGGCCCCTGTCGCACTACTTCATCGCGTCGTCGAACAACACGTACTTGTCAGGCGGGCAGTTCACCGGGCAGGTCACGCTATCAGCCATACGGCACACACTGGAGCTCGGCTGCAGGAACATTGAGATCGACATCTACGACGGCACGAACAAGGAGCCCGTCATAGCTAAGTCCTCGATGGGTCTCTCCCGATGCAAGCTAACCGACGTCCTCTACGAGGTCCGCACGAACGCTTTCCGCACAACGATGTATGTCTGAGGTTTTACCGCATCTCTGCGCCCTGACCGGCACGACGTCCAGGCTCCCGCTGATCCTGTCGCTCGACATGTACTGCGTGGACCAACAGGACATCGTGGCGCAGAGGATAAAGGACATCCTCGGGGATATGCTGGCGCCCGTCTTCAGGCTGACCACGTCTGACTCGTTGCCCTCGCCGTCGGAGCTGCTGCGTAAGATCATCGTCATGGGCAAAGTGCACCACGAGGATCTCATGCAGACGGCCGTTGCTACCACGACCCCGAAGCTCGAGCCTGCTACACCGCGTGTCTTCTGCATGCCGGCTGCGATGGAGCGCCCGCAAAGACGGCAGCTTCTGGACCTACGCACGAAGCCGCTGCCCGAGCTCGATATCTTCTTGCAGCAGCAGAAGCTGCTCCCTCCCGAGCTGCAGCCCAGAGAGCTCACGGATCAGACGCCATCCCAGAGTGGGCTTCGCCTGAGCGGCATGACGAACAAGGGCGTCTTCGAGGAGGGCGAGGAGGAGGAGGGGACAGAGGAGATCTCTGCGGCCGCGTCCCTGGGTACCGGCAAGCTGGGGAAAACCGCCACTGCCAAGAAGAAAATCAAGGCCAAGGTCTCCAAGTACCTCTCGTCGATGACGCATCTGGCAACATTCCCATTCCCGGACCTGAGTACGGAGTCCGTGTTCTACAAGTAGAAGCTTACACGTCCGTATTTTGTCTTCAGCTGCCAAGGGGGAGAAGCTCGAGAAGGCCATGCGGAGGCCGTGCTACATGATCTCGTGTATCGAGGACGACGTGGTCGACAGCCTCCTGAAGAAGCACGACACGACCTCTGCCGCCATGCAGTTAGATACCACCACGTGACACACTTGAGCCGTTCTAACTACGGACGGGCAGGTACAACATGTACCACCTCACCCGGGTGTACCCCAAGTACAAGCTGATGACGTCGTCGGTATACAATTTCGATCCGGTGGCGTCGTGGTGCTGCGGCTGCCAAATGGTCGCGCTGAACTACCAGACGGGCTCGGAGCCGATGTGGCTGAACACGGCCAAGTTCACAGACAACGGCGGCTGCGGCTACGTGCTCAAGCCCGAGTGGATGATCCGCGGCGTCGAGCCCACGGATGAACCGCAGGCGCTTCTCGTGCGCATCATCAGTGCGCGCCAGCTTCCTCAGATCCAGAGCGAGATCATCGATCCCTTCGTTCACATACAACTTCACGGCCACGGCAACGACAAGTTCGACCGCCACACAAAGTTCATCGACAACAACGGCTGGGACCCCGTGTGGGAGGAGGAGTTCGTGGTCCCTGTGTCCGTGCCCGAGATGGCCGTGCTCAGCCTGACGATAATGGACCACGACATTGTGGGGAAGAACGACTTTGTGGCGAACTTCTCGATAGCCCTGCCGCTGCTCAAGCAGGGATACCGCGCGGTTCCTCTATACGACAAAGACCGGAGGCAGCTCAAGGGCTCCCACCTATTCTGCTTCTTCAGCTTCCCTGCGGACGTGTGAACATGCGCTTCCGTCGTTTTCACCCAACGGTAAGATAACTCATCTGCGCCGTATTCGCTTCCTCTCACACAGACCACCGCTCTTCCAAGCAGGGAACGGAACAACAAAAAGTTGTTTCACACACAGTGGTCACGTGTGCTCTGTTTGAGGTGGCGGTGAAAGGAGATCACGGTGTGCAGAAGAGCGAGGGGTGCAAGGGGAGTTCACTTCAAACCCCTCATTCGCGGGGTCTTCGCTGTCCTCTGTGCTGTTCTCACTTGGGCAGCTGCAGAGGCTCGACGAGGCGTCAGAGTTGTGAAGTCGTGGCACAGCCGGTGTCCACTTGAGCCCACGCTCGCACGGCTCGGAAGACACCCTTCGTCCATGCAGTACTCCGTGCCCGTTGGCGCTTGCTCGCTCTGGCGCTGCGAGTACATGAAGAGCTCCAATCATCGTTGCGCCGGAGTGCTGGCGCACCGTCTTCCACGACTCCTGATGCGTGCGCACCGCATCATCTTCTGTCGCATTGGGCATTCCTCTGGGCGAGGCTGGCGGCGGCGAGAATGATGTGTGCGACTGCAGAGCCAACGGCAACGGCATGATGGGAACAGGAGACGGGGACCGCGAGGCGATCAGTGTGCGTATTACGGTCGACGCGATACCCTTCTGTGGGTCCCGGCGGAACTGGTTCTCGACTTCTTGGACCAGCCTCTGCGCCTCCTCGACCCGGCCGCCAATCTTGGCGATGATCGCCTGCCACGTGACGCCGACCTGGAAGCTGCGCCACTCTCCTGTCTTCAGGTAGCAGGCGAGGCTCTCGCAGTTGCTCGTGAGGACGTTGTACAGAAGCGCCATCTCAGCGCTGACCCCTCTCGAAGCCGCCAGCTCCCGGATGGCGTTCTCGTCGTTGTCGAGCAGGTTACAGGCAGTCCGGACGACGAGCTCGTCCGGCATTCTCTGGGACTCGGGAACTATGATCCTCTCGACTCTGGCTCCGGATTCCTGGGCGTCGGCAAACATGTCGTCGAGGCGGCCACGCTTCAGGCTTCCCGCGAGGATAGTCCCGTTGATCGCGAGGCGCAGCGTGTGGCAGATACCGTCCTGCAGCAGCCGGCCAACGGCCTCGCCGAGGGTTCCGTAGAAGTGAATGATGTTCTTTCCAGGCAGGACGACGAAGTGGTGCGAGTAGTGGGCGTGCAGCACCCGCCCCCAGTCGGCCACCTCGAAGTCAGCAGGGTCGTAGACCACCTCGAGCGAGAAGCTCGACCCGGGCATCACTGAGGAGGCACTGTTGGGTACCGCACACAGGCGCGCCCGCGGGCAGGGAAGTGAGCTGGGTCGCACTCTGGGGAGTCGGCCTGATGCATCTCATGCGGATCAGAGCTTGCCGTCCGTTCTTCTGCTTGTGAGTCTTCTCGCTCAACAGGGGGTACCAGGCATCCTCCGCCTGGGGTGTACTGTGAACTTGGGCCTATAGGCCAACCCAGAGCCTACAATCTTGTATGTTCCGAGCTGGACGTAGCCGAGCCGAGCGTCCCCTCCGATCTTCCGCGACTTGGCCCTGTCCCAGAACGTGATCTTCAGGCGGTCAGACGCGCGGTCCGGCATTGAGCTGCCAGACGGCGAAGGTCAGTGACCACCACGCCAGGCGCTCTGAGTGCTCTCATCGTACAACATCGTCTCACAGGGCAGTGCCGCGGGGACGTGCTCCACGAAGGAGTACTGCTGCTCATGCACCTTGGACCTGTACTTGAGCGTACAGTACGCGTCCACTTGCCGGCCAGCACCTGCCACCAGCACACAAAATTGAGCCAAGGGTCAGTTGCGTCGGAGTGCGACGCAGCAGGTCGCACTCGAGAAGTTCTGGGCGTCGACGACAGTGACGCCCAGCAACCAATATGCAGGGGTCGACGCCATTGGATGTCCAGTTATTTTTGCTTCGGAACCGAAAGGGGCAAAGGACCAAATCCTGACCCGAGTCCCGTGCTCGCGTCTACATCTCACCCGCGGAAACCTGAGTCGATCAAAGCCGAAATGGAAACACGCGGGCTGACGCACCAGATGTGTGCGCCCACTGGATTCAGGACAGCAGATACCATGACAGACGGAAATCAACTCAGATTCATTTCTGAGAGAATATCAACGCCCCGCGCCGGTCCGGCATGGAGTACGGCGACGACGAGCCCGAGGTGCAGGGCCTCGGGCACCTCATGGACGACCCCATCGTCACGCCCGGGTCCTGCGACGCGCTCGCCACGGAGCTCGTGACGCCCAGCGCCCCTCCCGCCTTCTGGATCGACTCGCCGGCGGCCCAGCCGATATCTCCTGCGAGCGTGGCGGCCGCCGATTCCTGCGCGCCGCTGCCCCCGCCGCGATGGTCAGATTCACCCGCCAGTGTTTCCGATTTTTTCCTCGCCCATATCGGCGGCCCGAATATCTGACTATCTAATACTGGACCAATGTAATATCTTCCCTCCCCGCATCCCACGCGCACAGCACGCACTGCATGGACAGGCTCGACGACATGCGCAACTCGAGCTCGTCGCTGTGCCACGCGGCGTGCACCAAGTGGGAGGCCAACTGGGCGTCCTCTGGCGCCTCGTGCTTTGGCGCGTGCGCCTCGCGCGAGTTCTGTGCCGACCACGGCTTCCCGATGCCCTCGTGCCCCTCCCTCTTCCCGCGTCCGTCCCCCTCCCAGCGTCTCTCCCCCGGCTCTCGACGCTTATGCGACGGTTCCCGCGCCTGCAGCCGGGGAGAGGCACACAGTGCTGGTGTACAGGGGCACGTGGATGCAGAGGCACGAGCGCGTGTCCGACTCGCCGCCGTCGGGGTCGCCCCAGGAGGTCAAGGCCAGCCCAGACGGCCCCCCCACGTCCGCGACTTCCGTGTCGGTGGTGTGGGACACGCCGGGGGCGGCCGAGTGCACGCCGGGCGCGGGCTGCGAGGAGTGCGTGCGGCGGGCGCAGAAGCTGTCGGGAGCCGTGTGGGCGCGGGCGCAGGAGAACGGGGCGAGGGTCTCGGAGCTGATCACGTCGTGCAGGATGGCGTGCCAGGGCCTGTGCCAGACGAGCTACCTCTGCAAGCTGCACCTGTACGCGGCCGAGGTGCGCAAGGAGGACAGGATGACGAGGTTCCGGTGCCCCGTGCCGCACATGTACGTCAACTGCCGCCACGACGACACGCTCGCCTTCTACTGCGCGGACCCCCTCTGCTGCAACGGCAAGTGGTTCTCCCGCGAGACCACCCACGCCAGGGCCACGGTACGCCCCTCCTCCCTCAGCCCACGCGCCACCAGCTGACCGCTGGGCCCACGCCACGGCAGAGAAAGCGCGTGGTCCGCGAGCTGCAGGACATATCTGCGCCCAGCGCCATGGAGAGCTCTGTGCGCTTCGAGAGCTCGAGCGGAGAGAGCGAGGACGAGTGCGAGCCCGCACAACCGGCCCTCCAGGAACTCCCACCAGCAGAGCCCCCGCAGCAGCAGCAGCAGCAGCAGCAACAACAACCACAACAACAGCAGCAGCAGCAGCCAGAAGCCCCGCAGGTGGAGGAGCCTGAGGAGGATTTCTCCGAGAGTGTTGGGCTCGTGTCGCGCAAGCGCTGGTTCCGCCCCAGCGTCATCGTGGCGCGTACGGTGGCCTCGGCCAAGAAGACACGCACCGTGGTCGTCGTGCCCGCGGTCCTCTGCGTGCTGGTGGCTGTTCTTGCTGGCCTCAACATCGCGTTCCTCTTGAATGCCGCGCCGTCTGGCGGGGCTGCGTACGCGTGCCTGTCGGGCACGAGCGCAATCAACTGCACGGAGTGCTCGCAGTCGGGGCAATGGGAATACGTGTGCGTGACAGGCGACGCGATGATGAACGTCACGCTGGACAGCTTCTCGTGGGTGAGCGAGTGCACGTTGTCTGTCGGTGCGACCGTGTGGTCCGAGAGTAACTTGGCGGTCCCGTTTGCGGTCTCGCATGACCTCTACGGGGTTCACTACACCGCATCGTTCCTGTTCAAGAGCTCCTCGCCACTCTCGCGGCTGCTCGGGTGATGGTGCACGACTCGCCCTCTTCATGCCGTTGGGTTGCCACCTTCTCACGCAAAACTGCTCCAAGAAATCGTGTTATATTTACTGGCTGCTCACGAATTTGCCTCAATGAAAGTATGCTGACAAACGCGTATCCCCCTTCCTTGTCAGACACTGAATATCGGTCGGTATTCCAGGAACACAATCGTGTTATTCTCAGAGATGGATTTGCTTTCGCTGGGGTCGAGTGATACTTGAAGTGCACGTGCGGGATGATGTGAGTCAGTGTTGTGTCATCGTGAGTGTGTATGTTGGTGGGGATGTTTTGAGTGCTGTGTGTGTTTTGTGTGGCTGGTTTTGTGGGTGTGGCGACTGATGATACGTGTGTATGGTCCTTGGTGGGTGGAGCGTGATGTAGCGTGTGCTGTGATCTCTTATACTCGACTCATATCCAGCATTCGGTGGCGTGCTCACATCACTATTCAATCGCAGCACCCATGCCGTCCTTGCTGCCCTCCCACGCGGCCTTTGGGTGCCACAGGTGGAAGAAGCCTTCCATGTTGTCTCTGTTGACTCGCAGCCTGAGCCCGTCCTTGCTCAGCAGGTTGTACGCTCGGACGTCCTCCCACCCGTGCGTCGTCTTCTTCACGTCTGCTCAGCTCAAACGCTTAGACGTTGTAATACACATATATTATTTATGTGGGGGAAAGGTGCGTACGCTCGGCATAGAGCCGCATCGTGATGGCATCCGACACGAAGTATCCCATGTTGCCGGTGCCGAGCACGCGCCAGATGCCATTGTCGGGGCCCACCTCGATCGGCTTCCCCTCAAACGTCCCGAAGCAGATCGGCGCCCAGAACTCCCGGCCCCGCACAATGTACCGCCTCGCGTGCTCCACAAAGTTGTCGGGCAGCAGCATGTCCGCGTCCACCGTGAACGCGATGTCCTCGGGGAACTTGTGGTGGATGTCCTGGATGGCCGCGTGCAGTGCAGCTGCCTTGGCGAACCCTGCTCCAACCGTGGGCACGAGGATGTGCCACATGGGGACGCAGGTCTCGGCAGAGAGCTTCTTGACGAGGGCGGGAACGTCGGCGTCCGTGGAGTTGTTGTCCGAGACGACTATGCGGATGCGCTTGTCTCTCTGGCGCAGCCTCGCGATGTTCTCTGCCAGCTTCACCAGCCTCGGCGACCTGTTGCGCAGTGCGATGATGAAGTCGACCCACGGGCCCTCCATCTCCTCCTTGCTCATCTGGCACTTTTCGGGAAGGCCCTCCATCAATGCGCCGGGGCTGAGGGGAATGGGCCTGTCGTACTGCGCGAGGCCTAGTCTGAGACCGTCAGCGCTGTCGGCCCAGGCAGCCCTTGGGTGCCACTGATGGTAGAAACCATCCAGCTCTTTCCTGATAATCGCCAAACTGCTCAGCTTCAACGCCGCCGCCATCTTGTCGTTCTCCTTTCCATACTTCATGTTCACTTGCTCTGAGCGCACACAATGAGTCGAGCCTGCATTTACAGTGATTAGTTCGCACCGGCGACGAGTAGGTCCATCCTCTTTGCGTCAGTGGCATAAATACCGATGTCCCCCTTATCGTACATACGCCACTTTCCGTTTGCGGGGGCGATCTCGGCTGGCCTGCCCTGACCCAGTCCGAACGCGATCGGCGACCACGCAGACACTCCCCGCACGATGTTCTTTCGTGCCTCGCTCATGAACGTCTCCTCGGGCAGTTTCATGTCCACGTCCAGCAGAAACACCGCGTCTTCCGGGTGCTTGCTGTACACCTCCGATAGCCCCGCGTGCAAAGCCCCGGCTCTCGAGAACCCCACCCCGGGCTTGGGAGGCGCCACGCTGATGACCTGCATGTCCACGCACGTCTCACTTGACGCACGTTTCACGATGGCAGAGATGTCGGAATCTGTAGAGCCCTGGTCGGCCACGATGACCCGCATGCGCTTGTCGCCGCCGACTCGCCACATGTCGCCGATGTTCCAGAGCAGTGAGGCGAGGCGATTCGCCCTGTTGCGCAGCGGGACGATGAATGTGAGCCACGGGCCCTCGAGCTCGTCCTTCGCGACACTGGCGCAGTCGTTCGGCTGCGGTACGTAGACGATAACTTCGTGCTTGACGACTTTCTGGGGTGCAGCGGCTTCCACAGGTTTCAGCGCATCAGCGGCAGTTTCCTGCTGTGTTGGCATCACTGGGGTTGCCTCCTGTGCGGGTTGAGGCGTCGGCTTTGGTGCCTCTTCCTCTGTGGCGCGCTTCTGAGGGGCGACAGTGACGACCGCCTTGGGCTTGGTGATGCCGTCCGTGCTGCTCTTCCACGCGATCTTTGGGTGCCATTGGTGGAAGAACCCCGTAAGGTTGTAGCGGTGCGCCGTCAGACCGCTCTTCGTGAGCGCGAACCACGTCCGGTCGTCCTCCCCACCCCACTTCAGCTTTTGCTCTGCAGTGGAGGTGAGTAATACAATAACCACAGGCTGTTACCTGCTTCATAGAGCTTCAGTTTTATGGCGTCCTCCACGAAGATGCCGATATCAGCCCTGCTATACAGGTCCCACCGGCCGTTGGCCTTGTCGATCTCGGCCGGCTTCCACTCGTACGTGGAGAAGGGGACAGGGGCCCAGAAGGAGACACCACGGACAATGTGGTCGCGGGCCTCGGGCATGAACGTGAAGGTGGGGAGGATCATGTCGACGTTGAGGGTGAACACCATGTCGTCGGGGTGGCGCGCGGCCACGTCGAGCAGGGCGGCGCGGAGGGCGGCGGCCCGGGAGAAGCCTGCGCCGTCGGGGGGCTCGGGGACGGGGACGACGCGCATGTCGATGCAGGTGTCCTTGGAGACGGCGGCGACGAGGGCCGAGATGTTGGGGGTGCTCTGGTCGGCGACGACGACGCGGAGGCGCTTGTCGGGGGTGAGGCGCCAGATGTCGCCGACGGCGTACAGCAGGGAGGTCAGGCGGTCGGGGCGGTTGCGGTGGGGGACGAGGAAGGTGAGCCAGGTGCCTGCGCGCTGCTGCTCGGTGGTGGCGCAGCTGGCGGGGAGGTCGCGGGTGATGCCGTCCTTGCTGCTCTGCCACTGGATCTTGGGGTGCCACAGGTGGAAGTACCCCGTCAGGTTGTACCGGTGCACCGTGTACCCGGCCGCGATCAGCGCCGCGAACGACCGGTCGTCCTCCCCGCCCCACGTGTACTTCTTCTCGTCCACCGCGAACAGGTCCACCCTCACCGCGTCCTCGGCGTACAGCCCCAGGTCCCCCTTCCCGTACACCTTCCACTTCCCGTTCTCCGGCGCCACCACCGCCGGCCGCCCCTTGTACGTCGCGAACGAGATCGGCGTCCAGAACGACACCCCCCGCACCGTGTGCTCCCGCGCCTCCCGCGTGAACGTCTTGGCCGGCAGCACCATGTCCGTGTCCAGCGTGAACACCAGGTCCCCCGGCCACCGCCGGTACACCTCCAAGATCCCCGCCCGCAGCGTCCCGCCCCGCGAGAACCCCACCACCCCCGGCGCCACCTCCACCAGCACCGCCGGCACGCACGTCTCCCGCGCCAGCCCCCGCAGCACCTCCCCCACGTCTGCGTCCGTCGAGTTCTGGTCCGCCACCACCAGCCGCACCCGCTTGTCCCCGCCCTCCCGCCGCACCTCCCCCACGTTCCGCGCCACCTCCGCCAGCCGCTTCGCCCTGTTCCGCACCGGCACGATGAAGTCCAGCCACGCCCCGGCGCTCTCCTCCGCCGTCAGCTCGCACTCCTTCGGCAGCTCGTCATACACCTTCACGTTGTACGTGGGCTTGGTGGTCATGTCCACCTTGACCGGCCGGGGGGCCTCGTCCCTCCACGAGCTCTTGGGGTGCCAGAGGTGGAAGAACCCCTCGAGCTTCGCCTGGTTGATCGTGAGCTGCGACTGCTCCAGCGCGAAGAACGTCCTGTCGTCCTCGTCCCCCCACGTGTACTGTTGCTCTGCGAGGAAAGGTGTCAGCACTGCACATGCAACGCCCGGCTGGGGGGCTCACCATCGGCCCAGAGTTTGAGCTTGACGGCGTCGTCCACAAAGATGCCGATGTCGCCCTTGGAGTGCCTGCGCCACTTGCCGTTGCCCCGCACGGCCTCGAGCGGCATGTCCTCGAACAGGCCGAACGCTATCGGCACCCACACGGACTTGCCGCGCTCGATATTGGCGCGCGCCTCCTGCATAAAGGTCCTCGGCAGGCGCATGTCCACGTTGAGGCAGAACACAATGTCGTCTGGGTGCTGCTCCCGCACGCTCTCCAGCGCCGCCCGCAGCGCCCCGGCCCTCGAGAACGCCCTCCCCTCGGGCTTGGCCACCGCCACGACGGACACCGCGACGCAGCTGCGCTCGGTCAGGCGGGCCACCAGCGCGGGGACGTCGGCGTCGGTGGAGCCCTGGTCCGCCACGACCACCCGCATGCGCCTGTCGCCGCCGGTGCTCCACAGCTCGTCGATGCCGCGGAGGAGGCCCTCGAGGCTGTGGGCCCTGTTGTACAGCGGCACGACCAGGTTGACCCACGGGCCCTCGCTCTCCTCCCTGCCCAGCTCGCACTTGGGGGCCTCGGGGGCCTCCTGCCGCTCCTGCTGTTGTTGCTGCGGGAGAAGCACAGGGTCTTGCTGCTGCTGGGGCTCGGTCTGCTCGGGCTCGGGAGGCGGCTGGGTGGCCGCTACGGTATCGGTGGCAGGCGGTGCCGGGGGCTCGGCTGGCACGGGGGCAGGGGGCGGGGGAGGCAGCTCCTTGGTGATGCCGTCCCTGCTGCTCTTCCACGGGGCGACCTGGTGCCACACGTGGAAGAACCCCGTCATGTTGTAGCGGTGCACCTCGAGCCCGCTCTTGGCGAGCGCGTAGAAGGCCTTGTCGTCCTCGCTCCCCCACCGCATCGAGATTTGCTCTGATTCGGGCAAACCGCCGATAAGAAACGCAAAACCCGGGGAAAATGACCCCGCGGATTACCGTTGATAAAGAGGTTGATCTTGACGGCGTCGGACGCGAAGAAGCCGAGATCGCCCTTGTACATGGTGCGCCAGCGGCCGTTGCCCGGGGCCAGCTCGATGGGCTTGTTCTCGTACGTGCCAAAGGCCACCGGCGCCCAGAACGACGCGCCGCGGACGACGTACCTGCGCGCGTCCATCATGAACTCGGCGGGCAGCTGCATGTCCGCGTCGAGGCAGAACACCATGTCGTCGGGCCACCGCCTGTACACCTCGTTCAGCCCCGCGCGCAGCGCGTGCGCCCGCGAGAACCCCACCGACGGGTCCTTCGCGCGAATTGTTGCGTCAGAGAAGAGAAACCGGGAGGAAAGGCGAGAAACGTTCTGGGGGGGAGATTGTGCGCCCGGTGCCAGCAAACGATCCGGCAAGGGGCGAGAAAGGCGGCGTGCCTCGAGCGGGGGCGCCTGGACGACCCACATGGGGACGCAGGTCTTGCGGGAGAGGCGTGCGACGAGGTCGGTGAGGTTGGCGTCGGTGGAGCCGAGGTCGGCAAAGAGCACGCGGAAGCGCCTGTCGCCGCCGTCGCGCCAGAGCTCGCCCATGTTGTAGGCGATGTCCACGAGCCTCGCCGCCCTGTTGCGCAGCGGCACCACAAAGTCCAGCCACGGGCCCTCGCTCTCCTCGCTCGACAGCTCGCACCGCGGCCTCGTGGGCGCGGCGGGGGCGCCCTGCGTCGCGCGCAGCGCCTGACCCGCGGGGAAACGCCGCTGGTCGGGCGCCAGCGACCGGTGCGCGCGCGGGGGCGCCGCGACACCCGGGGCGACGGCGGCGGCCGGCGAGGACAGGTCGTACCAGGCCACCAGGGCCACCACGTTGGTGGCGATGAACACGAGGGCGATGACAGCCAACGCCCTTATCTGAGCAACGCAACCGCACACACCCCCATCCCCCCACGCAGGCATTTCTTGGGGGTCAGTTTCTGAAGAGCCCGGAGAAATTGGGGGGGCGGGGACGCGTGCGTCGGATTTCATTGAGCGCGGGACGGCGCGCGGGGCCCGCAGCGATGACTTGATCGCCATGGCGCTGCGCGATACGGACGAGATAAAAAAGTGAGCGTGTCTTGCGGGGGACGCTTTTCCGCGCCGAAAACTAGAAGAATCGCCAACGGCCGGAAAAGGCATGGCTATGCTGGCAGTCTGCCCCTGCTGTGGTGCCGAGCGTGAGATCGCCGCGGAAGTGCCGCCTCGCCGGGAGCGCGTGCCGACTTCCGTACCCCCAAAAAGCTGGTATTGGACGCCCGAGGCGCGAAGAAGGCGAAGAAGATGACTCCGAAGGACGGTAAAGGTATCATCTTTCCTGAGTTTTTCTCAAGATTCTGGACGCGCGCGTGCGAGCGCAGCAGAGCTCTCCCCCTTCCTGTTGCCAGCAAAGCGCCCCATCGCAGTCCCAGCTCGTAACATGGCTAACACACCCCTCCTGTTGACATACAGGTCCGGACGTTGCTTATTTGGCAACGCGATTTTGAAATTTGAGAAGGCTGCCGACAGCCAGTGCAGCACAATGCTTGTGATGCCATCCAGCTGCATTTTCTATTGCAGTGCAATGTAAGCTGATGGAAGCAGAATGCGGAAGTATCGCCTGAGGAAATGTCGACAACGTGGCAATTCTTGCATGATGTCAAGGCCACCATCAACGGCCACGCCTGGAATTGAGAGCTTTTCCGTGATGTGGATGTACTTTTGTCGCCTGCCTTACCATTTCGCCACCTTTGATTCCCTTGTTGCTTTTCAGGCCGGGCGGTTTGGTATTAGGGGTATCTTCCCCCGCACAACACTCGTTTGCAGGTCTATCGGTTTTGCGCACTTCGCCCCACGCTTCAACCCAACTATTCACGAGCTCAAGGCTTCGTGGTCAGCCGCTCCCCTCCGATGAGAACGAAGGCACGCATCCGATGCCTTGTATCTCGCCCACAGAGGTGCTTCCATTCCTTACAGCATTTGGGCACCACAGTTCAAAACCAAGGGAATCGCGGTCACGGCCGCGATGCTCGTCGCCACCAACGTGATCATACTGGCGACTCGTTACGACCTGTCCCCACGGGACGAGGCCGTCGCCGCTGCCGCTGCCAGCTCGCCCTCGCAGTCGCACCACGCAGAGCGGCAGCCGCAGAACCCCCAGACCATTCGATCCGCAACGGGTCTCGCCAGATCCGCCTCCTCGTGCGGTCCGCCGCTCGAGGCGGGCGGGGAGCCGTGGCTAGACTTTGTGGTGCCGCTGCGCAACAGGGCCGCGAGGCTCGTGGACATCGCCTACAACATGGGCGAGCTCTGGCGCGAAGGCGGCGACAGGCGCTTCCGCGTGCTCTTTGCCGACCTCGGCTCCACCGACGCCAACCTCACCGACCTCGTCGCACGCCTCTCCCGCAAGACCTGCGTCCCCATGTGGGTCGTCCAGGCACCGCCTCTCGAGGCACGCCGCCCCCTCCCACATCCAACTCGCCGGGCGTTTCATTTTCCCCCTTCCTTTTTGAGATGAGAGACACGCTAACGGTTTCTTCCGGCTCGCAACCGGCGCGAAGGACGCGGCGGCGGGGTTCTCGCGGGCGCACGTGCTGCGCGCGGGGCTGAACGAGGTGTACAGACGGTGGCCCGACGACATGGTGTTCTGCCTCGACGTGGACATGCAGCTGCCGGAGGACTTTGTGGCGAGTGCCCGCAGGTACGTTGTGCGAGGGGAGACGTACTGGGCCCCAGTGGCTTTCGGCACGTACGACAACAAGCCAATCGAGGTGGCTCCGGGCAACGGTCGCTGGCGTTTAACGCACAAGGGACAGCTCGGGTTCTTCGCCGCGGATGCTGTCAAGATCAACCTGTTCTCCACAGGTACCTATGATGTGCCCTTCCTGGTACCCGGGACTGAGCGTGGGTGTGCGGAGGCAGAACAGAAGTCGGTCAGGTGGGGCAACGAGGACGACAAGACGTTTGATGCACTCGGGAAAAGTGGTCTGAGAGTCTACCGCAACAACCAGAGAGGCTTCTTCCATGTGTGGCACCCCACAGTTCCATGGGGAGCGAGCGCGGATGGCATCACGGAAGTGATTCCAGAGGTTCCCGAACAAAATGCGACATCAGAGCCACCGCAGAGGCAGCACCTCGCATTGGAACAGCAACGACTTGCAGAGAAAGCCCAGAACTTGTCCGTTCCAGACAATGCCGCCTGCACGTTTGGCAGGGGGGAGAGCGAGGGCCCGTGGGTCAACCTGGTCGTGCCACTGTACAACAGGGCCCACAGCCTCGAGGGCCTCCTCCGCAGCATAGACGAGCTGTGGAGCACCGGCGGCGACAGGCGCATGCGGGTGGTCGTGGCGGACCAGGGCTCCACCGACGCCGACGTCCCCGCGCTGGTCGCCCGCCTGACCGAGCGCAGCTGCGTCGCGGTGTCCGTCGTGGCGGTGGCCAAGCCCGAGGGGAGGGCGTTCTCGAGGGCCGGGGCGCTGCGGGCGGCGCTGGAGAGCGTGCGGGAGCAGCACCCAGACGACATTGTGTTCTGCCTCAACGTGGACATGCGCCTGCCGAGGGCCTTTATGCACAAGATTCGCAAGAATACTGAGCGCGGCAAGTCCGTGTGGGTGCCGATAGCGTTCGGCCTGCATGAGGGGATGCCGATGGAGGTATCTCCCAGCAACGGAGAGTGGCGCATACACTCAAATGGGGACATCGGAATTTATGTGGACGACGCTGTCAAGCTTAACCTCTGGATTGATGGTACCCCACTCACCACAAAATACTGTTCGCTCTCAATGCCCTATAGATCAACAGCTCTTTCATGGAAGTGACGACTTCAAGACCTTCTCAGCACTCGAGAAGTCGAAGCTCCAGATCAACAGAATGAGGCTCAGGGGGTTCTTCCATCTGTGGCATCCCAAGAGACCGATTTCCGCTGTCCCCGAACCACTGGCCACAACCATCGACGTGAAGGTGTATGACGAGCTGCCGAAGGAGTGCGAGCTGACGGCGGAGGAGAGCGCCGGGGCGTGGCTGGACTTCATCGTGCCGGTGCGGAACAGGGCGAAGCGGCTGGCGGAGGTGGCGCGGAACGTGGGGGAGGTGCGGCGGGAGGGCGGGGACAAGCGGGTGCGGCTGGTGGTGGCGGACCAGAACTCGACGGACGCGGACGTGGGGGAGGTGCTGCGGGGGCTGGCTCGGGAGACGTGCGTGCCGGCGGTGCTGGTGGAGGTGGCGCCGGGGGTGGTGGGGTTCTCGCGGGGCGGGACGCTGCGGGCGGGGATCTTGGAGGTGTACCGGCGGTGGCCGGGGGACCTGGTGTTCACGCTGGACACGGACATGGTGCTGCCGGCCAAGACGTTCACGCGGGAGGCGCGGGAGCACACGGTGCGGGGGGTGTCGTTCTGGACGCCGATCTCGTTCGCGACGTACAAGGGGCGGCCGGCGGTGGTGGCGCCGGAGAACGGGAAGTGGAAGGTGTACGGGAAGGGGGACCTGGGGCTGTACGCCGAGGACGCGGTGCGGGTGGACCTGTTCGCGGTGGACGAGAAGAAGTACACGTGGGGCGGAGAGGACGACCGGTCGTTCGCGGCGCTGATCGAGGCCGGGTACACGGTGCACCGGTACAACCTGACGGGGTACTTCCACCTGTGGCACCCCAAGATCCAGTGGCAGAGCAGCAAGGACGGCATCACCCGCGACCTGCCCGCCAGCTGCACCACCACCGAGCAGCAGCGCGCAGGCACCTGGCTCACCTTCCTCGTCCCCCACCGCAACCGCCCCGACCGCCTGACCTCCCTGCTGTACGCCGTCGGCGACATCTGGCGCCTCACCCCCGACAAGCGCCTCCGCGTCGTCGTCGCCGACCAGAGCACCCCCAACATCTCGGCCCTCGTCGCCGCCGTCTCCAAGGACACCTGCATCGACATGCGCGTCGTCCCCGTCCCCGAGCCCCCCGACGGCGCAGGCTTCTCCCGGGCCGCCGCCCTCCGCGCCGCCCTGCTCGACGTGGCCGCGCGCCACCCCGACGACATGGTGTTCACCCTCAACGTCGACATGATCCTCCCCACCTTCACGTTCATGCCCGAGGCCCGCGACCACATTGTCCGTGGTGTCTCCTTCTGGGCCCCTGTCCCCTTCTCCACATATAGATGGAAGCCGCCTGAGTTTGACCCGGCCAATGGAAGATGGGACATATCCAGCACCGATGTGGGAATATTCGTAGTTGACGCTATGAAGCTGAAGTTGTTCGACACAGGTAAATTCAAAAAACAAACTCATCGTTGTCTCACATTCCAGCAGATCAGTTTCTGAATATGGGCGATATGTCGTGGTTCGCTTTGGGGAACAGCGGATTGATAATGCATCGGTACAATTTGCATGGGTTTATTCATCAGTGGCATGCGAAGACCTCGTATAAGAGCAGTCTCGACGGAATCAACAAACTACCATTACAACCAGCGGAACCCTCACTAACCACTGCTGTCACTCAAGCGAAGCCCCCTAGTCCAGAGCAGTTCCCTGGCTCGCCTGCTGTTCAAAAAACAGAGCAGGAGAAGCAAACCGTGAGACATGATGTCACTATCTTCATCCCCCAGCGGAACAACTGTTCTATCGTAACAGAGGACGGCCTGAAGGGTTCATGGCTCACGTTCATTATCCCGTTGCGCAACAGAGCCAACCGTCTGGTTTCCTCACTCTGGAGAATTGGCGATATGTGGCGCGTAGGCAGTGATAAGCGCATGCGAGTAATCGTGGCCGACCAGGGCTCCACAGACGCCGATATCCCAGTCATCGTTGATCGCATTTCGGAGGAGACGTGCGTGGACATGCAGGTCATCAGCGTGGCGCCTCCCAAGCCCGGGGTGGGGTTCTCGAGAGCCGGGGCTCTGCACGCGGGGCTGTCGGAGGTATACAGCAAGCACCCGGAAGACGCGGTGTTTCTGCTGGACGTGGACATGAAACTGCCCGAGGAGACGTTCATGAGCGAGGCACGAAAGAACATCGTGCGGGGAGTGTCTGCGTGGTCGCCGATCGCGTTCGGACTGGGTCAGGGCAGGCCAGCTGAGGTTTCCCCCGCCAACGGCAGGTGGCGTGTGCACCAGCAAGGAGACATCGGAATTATGGCCTCCGACGCTATTAAGATCAACCTTCTAACAACAAGTAAGGGCATTGTCATTTGATTTATGTTCTCAGTCTTTTGCAGAGCATTCACAGAAAAAGGAGAACGACATGATGGCTTTCGCTCTTCAACGAAGCGGATTAACGGTAGTCAGGAAAGAGTTGGATGGTTTCATCCATCAGTGGCACCCAAGGGCATCCTGGGCTGACAGTGCTGACGGCCTCACAGTAGGCCTCACGCAGTATGACAGGCCCATTCCCCTAAGCCCCGGCGAGTTGATGGAGGGCCTGCCCGAAAAGTGCCAGATGAGCAAGGAGGAGATGGAGGGCCCGTGGGTCGACTTCATCATCGCACTGCGCAACAGGTCGCCGAGGCTGGTGAAGCTGGCAGAGAACATCGCGAGGCTGCGCCAGAGCGACAAGCGCATCCGCATAGTCGTCTCGGACAACAACTCCACAGACGCCGACGTTCCCGCCCTCGTCAAGGAGCTTTCTGCCGAGACCTGCGTCCCTATGTGGCACCTCAGTGTGCCAACTGTCCGAGCTGGGTTCGCCAAGGCAGCTGCGCTGCACGCGGCCATCCAGGACATCCACCACAAGTTCCCCGAGGACATCGCGTTCACGGTGGACGCGGACATGCTGCTGCCCGACAACTTTGTGGAGCACGCGAGGCGGTACATTGTGCGGGGCCGGGAGTTCTGGGCGCCGATCTGCTTCGGGACGTTTGAGGGGAAGCCGATCGAGGTGGGCCCCGACAATGGCATCTGGCGTGTGCTCGGCACCGGCAACGCGGGCTTCTTCGTGTCGGATGCCATCACGATGCGGCTCTATGCTGAACGTACGCACCGATCATTCTGCATGCAACGTCTCAGCGTTTGAGCTGAGCAGACGTGAAGAAGACGACGCACGGGTGGGAGGACGTCCGAGCGTACAACCTGCTGAGCAAGGACGGGCTGAGGATGCGCGTGAACAGGTACAACATGACAGGCTTCTTCCACCTGTGGCACCCCAAGGCCGCGTGGGAGGGCAGCAAGGACGGCATGGGACCTGCAGGAGAGCCGAACGCCGAGTAATGCAATACACCTCCCTTTTGCAACAACAATTGATCTCGGTAAATTCACGACCACCGATTTTTGGCAATGGACGGCTTCGTTCTTTGTGCGCAGAACCTTCTTCGAAGATGCTGGCTGTTCTTGAGTAATTCTCAGGATTCTTCGCCTGTGGTGTTTCCTCTAGTGGGTGAGGACGAGAAGCGCCGTTGGCTTTCTCCGCTCGACGCCTGCGGATAGCCCGCTGTCGTGTTTTCCCAGGCGCCTGCAATGCCGTTGCTGGCCAGCTCGGATAGCAGTGGCAAAGTGCTCATCGACCTGGCCTGCTATCCAAAGAGCAAATAAAAGCACCCCTTTGCAACGCAATCTCAGCACCTCGGGTCCGCTGTCCCATGGGGGGGCTCGCCCCCGCGTCCGGCAGACGACTGTTCGCACCCGCGGCGGCCTGGCGGGTTCGGAGGACGGAAACTCGGAAATCTGATGCCAGATTCTGCATCCGGAAAAGTGGCATTTACACTCACAAGTAAAAGCCCTCACCACCATCACCGCCATCCACCTCTCACCGATCACACGCACCACCACCACATCCTCGCCACATCGCCACACTGAAAACAACCACCAACCCACGCACATGATAAAAACCGAGGAACCCGAGGGCGCGGCGCAGGGCTCCGTCCGCGAGCTCGAGGCCGTCGAGATACCCGTCGCCAAGTCACCGCAGGCGCCTGCGCTCGCGCAGGCGGCCCAGGCCAGCGCGCTGAGCAGGTGGTTGTCGCTCATCGGCTTCCTGCTGGGCTTCTACGGCTCGTACCTGCTGGTCGGCATCACGCAGGAATCCATGTACGGACCGGGCCGCCCCAAACGGCAGATTTATCAGCGCCGCGCGCGCAGCTGCGCTCCCCCTCTGATTCTTCAGCTGACACGTCAACGCGCGGGGGGCGGGGTCTCCAGCTACACGATGAAGTTCGAGGACCGCAAGTTCAAGTCACCGGAGTTCCTCGTCTTCATGGTCTTCTTCACCAACGCCCTCACGTCTTACATCGGTTCGCGTCGTTTTCCCATACCGTACCACACGTTTTCCCGTACCGGGAAAAGAACTGCCCGATTCAACTGCAATTCAATTTCAATTAATCCGAATACGAACCCCCGGGGAAATGACCGAATGAATGAATGCTCACGGCTGTCTCGGCCGCCGGCAGTGATGAAGATCAAGGGGCTGGCGATCGTGCCCGTGGCGCCGCTGCGGTACTTTGCGTTTCTGGCGCTGGCGTACGGGGGGTCGCTGTGGCTGGCCAACCGCAGCATGCTGTACCTCGACTACCCCACGCAGACGCTCTTCAAGTCGTGCAAGCCGCTGCCGGTGTTCCTGACGGGCCTCATCTGCTTCCGGCAGGGCTACAGCGCCAAGCGCGGCATCCCCGTGCTCTTTGTGTGCGCGGGGCTCGTGGGGTTCACGTACTGCAAGATCCTCGCGGACAGGGGCTCGTTCTCGGGCAAGGGCACCGGCTGGACGGGCATCGCGCTCGTCTGCACGGCGCTCGTCGTCGACGGGGCCACGGGGTACTACCAGGACCTCATCTGCAAGGGCTTCTACAGCGACAAGGTCGGCAAGGCCCTGGCCCCGTGGCACCTCATGCTCTTTGTCAACATCTGGAGCGCCTCCTACGCCTTTGCCGGTTCGACTCCTGCTACGCGCTTCTTTTTTTTCCCCCCGGCAGTTAGTTGATTCCGGTATCCGCGCTCATTTTGCTCGGAGCGCGCGCTTCTTGTGTACTCTGCTGCATTGCCTCATACACCTCAACACTCGCGATTGCCTCCTCTCGCGCTTTTTCTGGGGTTTCTCGAGGTTCTCTGATTCCACATCCCCTCTCCAACCGCCTTCCCACCGCACTAACGCCGGTGCCCTCTCACACGCTTGCTATGCCTGTGCGATGCCGGCTGTCTTCGGTGCAGGGGAGGTTGTCTCTGGCGAGCTGCCCGACGTGGTGTCGTTTGTGCTGCGCAACCAGACGCTGCTGTGGTACATTGTCGCGTTCTCGCTCTGCAGCGCGCTGGGCCAGCTGGCTGTCTACTACGTCGTCGCCAAGTACGACTCGCTGACGTGCAGCATCGCGGCGGCGCTCCGCAAGTTCCTCGTGATCGTGCTCTCGATCTTCTGGTTCCGCCACAGCGTGTCGCTGCCGCAGTGGTTCTGGATCTTCGTCGTCTTCACCGGCATCAGCTTCGAGGTCCTCTTCGCCAAGTCCAAGGACAAGTGCACCGCCGACAAGAAGGACGACGACGTCGACGTCGCCTCGGAGCGGGAGCCCTCCTCTCCGCGCAGCCCCTCGTCGAAAAGGTTCAGGTCCGCTCCCCATGTTGTTCCTCTCTTCTCTTCCGTCTTTGTGCGGTTACCGAGCGTGCTCCTGTCCCGCTGCCCGCTCCGCTGCGGGCCCTGACGACGTCCCCTCGCGCCTCGCATAGGATCGAGCCCTTTGTGAGCAAGAGTTGCATCGTGTGGGCGCGCATCCTGCTGGTCAGCGTCGTGCTGCTGGCGCAGGTGATCTCGTTCCTGTTCTTCATGCCGCTCTCTGCCGACAAGCTCGTCCCCGCCAACGCCGCCCACACGATTGTCGGGCGCTCGCTGCCCGTCTCCGAGGCCAGGCTGTTCGTGTGGGCCGTTCCCGACCAGCCCCCGCCCGCCGCGATGCGCCAGACGATCGCCATCGAGGCGGCCAAGGCCACCGCGCCCGGCACTGTGCGCGTCTTCTGCGCGTCGTCGTCGTGCCTCGCGTTTGCGTCGTCGTTCGGCGACGTGGTCTCGGCCGAGCGCCTGAAGCTCTCGGATTACGTGAACTCGCACTCGCCTCTCGAGCCCTGGATCCGCCGTGTGTCGCCGCTCAAGTTCCACCTCGGCAGCGAGCGCTTCAAGAACGCCCTGCAGGCCGCCGTCGAGGCCGCCGTCCTCTACGAATACGGCGGTACCCTCGTCAGCGCGTGGGGCGGCACGTCGCCCGGCTTCTCCGTCCCCGCGCGCCCCAAGGACGCGGACCCCGGCGCGCTGCTCTGCGTCGACGTGGGCGACGGCGCGCGCATCGCGTACGCCGCGGGCCCGAGGGACGCGGCGCTGGCCGAGGGCATGCGGCTGTTCGACCAAGCGTTCCCGCTGTACCAGAGCGAGCGCACGGGCCTCGCGTACCCCAACCTGCGCCCCAGCTGCTCGGCGGTGCCGCTTGCGCCCGCGGCAAGGCTCTCGGCGGATGTGGAGGTGCGCGAGGGCGCCCCGGCGTTCGTGGACCCGACGCCCGGGTGGCAGCGCAAGTACGGGGCGATCTGGTACGACCTGCGCGTGAACAAGGTGCTCAAGCACACGCTGCTGGCCAACCTCGGCGACGAGGTGCAGTCGATGGCGGGGGCGCAGTGGGTGCCGCGCATCGACACGCTGGTCGAGCGCGACGACCTCAACGTCTCGACGCCGTCGATCAACGGGGAGCCGCCGGGCAGCGTGACGATGTTCATGAACGCCTGGTGGGGCGTCCCCGACATGAACTGGCCGCCGCCAGAGTCGATCAAGCCCGTGCTGGTCTCGATGCACATCATCAGCGCGCTGCACGCCAACTTCTCGCAGCAGTCGTGGCGCGACTACATGGTCCGCCACGGGCCCGTGGGCGCCCGCGACCTGTCGACGCTGGAGCTGTGGCAGAAGCTCGGGCTCAAGACGTTCCACAGCCGCTGCATGACGCTGACGCTGCAGCGGCCGCTGGCCCGCGACGAGCTGTCGCCCGAGTGCCCCATCCTCATCTCCGACGTCGCGCGGTCCGCGCTCTCGGTGATCCCCAAGCACGTGCGCAGGTCCGCGTGCCACATTACGGCCAACGCGCGGAACGTGTCCGACGGCCGCGTGCGGGTCACCAAGGCGTTCCTCAACCTGCGCGCCATCGCCGCCGCCAAGCTCGTCATCACGTCGCGGCTGCACGTGGCGCTGCCCGCAGTAGCCATGGGCACGCCCGCCATACTGATTCTGACCGAGGAGATGCCCGGCGGCGGCGGCAAGGGCGAGAAGTTCGCGTACTCGCGGTTCAGCGGGTTCCTCGAGCTGATGCACGTGTACGAGAAGAAGAGGAACACGCCCAACGCGCTGTTCGACTTTGACTGGGAGAACCCGCCGCCGAACCCGGGGGCCCGGGAGCTGCAGTTCATCCGGTGCCAGTTCCTGCGCCACGTGCACACCTACAACAACGAGATCTTCGACAGCATGCTGTTCTTCGACGTAAACCACATCTTCGACGCCTGCAGGAAGGAGTACCCGGGCCTTTGATGCGTACTCCACCCCTCTGCGACGGCCGACACTCAAGCACAATGAACCCACACAGAACACGCCCTATCGCACTCCCACAACGCACCCGCACAAACCGTACCTCACAGCAACAAACCACACATGGATTGAATAACGAACACGACTGTCGATGATCTCCGGTTTCGCCAGGGCTATCCCCACTGTCGCACAGGTGGTCAGCATTCTGCTGACCACACCCAGCCCTGCCTTTTCATTTTTATGCAAGACAAGGAGCACGTAGCAAGGAATGCTGCATTCCTGGAATTCTGATACTCTTCTCTGCAAGCCAAGCAAGGTTGCATGGGACCGTTTTTTCGTGGACAATTTATCTTCTCTCCTCTGTAATGAGAACAACGCCCACGGCAGCCACGATCTCATTGAGGACCAACGTTCCCAGCACCTCCTCGCGCTTTCGCGCGAAGTCCCCGCTGCTCAGAACCTTCACAGCCAGCCAGTCAGTCAGAGACAAGCTATAGTCAGACTGTGTACCCAGGCAAGGAACCTGTCTGCGGTGAAGAAGGTTACCGGGAGGATGAACCCCCTGTCGGCCACCGTCTCTGTCACGAGAATTGCAAACCACCAGATGAGCTTTGATGGTAAAGAACAACAGAACACGTACGCTGGGCAACCACGACACACTCGCAGTAGATGTGGAAGTCACGAATGTAGGTCATCGTGATCGTTGAGGGCAGCGCAAGGAACTCGTCGTAGGTCTCAGGGAGTCGCAGGCGCCTCTGCTGGTCGAAGAGGCCCCCGAGGATAATCCCGTACCAATCTTGGAACATGGAATGGACCCTGGAGAGTGGCAGGATATTCGTGCGGGCGTAGGTGAGAAGCGATCTAGCTGCGCTCTGCACGCCTGGGTAGATGCTCTCCAGCCCCTTCATCTCCGCTGCGGCGGTGTTGGAATAGGCGAGCTGGGCAGTGTGAGCAGAAGAAGCTCCTTGATAAGCCAGTGTACAATCCACGAGGGGTTGTCCGAGTTGAGCTGCGGGAGTACGGCCCTCTTGGTCTCCTCGAACATCGTGACGTCAACAATGACGTTTGTGCAGAGCATGCCGATGTTTGTAACCGTGTCCGCGATCGGGGGGAAGAACGACGCCGCGGGTATCACCGGGGGGACGCTCTCCAGCTCCTGCGGCCTGTTGTCCACCATCGCAGACACGAACGGGGCGCCCAGGGGAAGAAAGTAGATGCGGTAGAGTGTGCCGGGCATCACCTTCTGCGGGGAGCTGCACTTTTGTACTAAAAAATGCAGGCGGTCAAGAAAAAGGCATCACCGACGGTGTCATGGCGCACCCACCCCGGCGCCGGCAGTCCGAATGACGATCTGCGGGAGGGGGACACCACGAACGATCCCACACCACACGAGCTGCTTCTTCATCTCCCCGATCGTGAGCATCTGGTTGCAGAACAGCTCCAGGACTCCGCGGGTGCTCTCGTCCTCGCCAAACTGATAGAGAACCCGCATCGAGGGGGGCTCCGACGGGCTCCTCCCTGTGGCCGGCTCGAGTATCGCGTGCAGGCTGCTCTTCATTTGCTCTTTCGTAATCGGGTGCGTGTGTGCGCGCAAAGGAATAATCTGGCTGCAATTGATTGCGTGTGCAAAGGAAGATATTTCGCGAAAAACACTGATTGGGTCGATAGTTGGCCAAGCTCTCGCCCGCACACATCAGCATCGCTATCTTCTCAGCCTGCATCAGGCCACAGTGCTGGGGGTGGGATACGAAGAAGAGAGACTCCTGCGAGCAATGGCACTACAGATCCTTGTTAAGTACAAGGACAAGTGCACCGCCGACAAGAAGGACGACTGCTCTTATCAAACTGGGAGATCAAGAGTTGCGCTTCTTCCAGGAAGGGGTTGCCCACAGCAGCTGCACTCGCGGCACTCTGGACCTTGCCCACGAAGCCCCAGTCCCTCACCTGCTCGTGCAATGCCTCCTCTCCAGCCCCCGCCGTGGCATAGACGAGCACACGGAACCCAGCCACCTTTGTGGGCACGTCATCCGCTGCATCGACGCAGGCCATTGCCAGTGGAACGCAGTCAGCCGGCAGCGCGCACCTCACAGCGCGCTGGTGGGACAACAGGTTGCACAGCAACGTGCACAGAGACGGGCACAGGGCCTGCATGACCCTCGGGTAGTCCACAAAGCCCACTGCGCGAGCCAGCGCGCCCAGCGCGCCGGAGTCGAGCAGCATCGGGATGTGCTCGCGGACCCCAGACAGGCCCATCAGCACGTCGGCGAGCAGCTGCGTCCGCTTGACACTATGCTGGCGCGAATTGCGGCCCTCGGGCGGCAGCTGCAGCAGGCCGGCGATGTCCTGCGCCGTCTTTAGCCTCGTGCTCCCGGTGACCTCGGCCCCGGCGAGGCAGAGGCACACCAGCACCGTCGAGGCAGCGCGCGCAGTCTCGTGATGGCGCGACGCCAGAAGTCGGGCGAGCACAGCCTCACCGGGGCCGCAGCGGGCGATGGCGAGGAGCATCCGGCGCGAGACGAGGGCGCACCTCCACAGCACAGTGCAGGAGCAGCGCTGCAGCTGGTCGAACCCCGGGATCTGCTGCATGCAAGCTATGACGAGCTCTGGAAGGCACTCGGGGACATGCGTATCGACCCAGACCCCGCAGACTAGCTCCACGAGGCAGAGCGTCCTGCAGGCATCGTCTTCGGACGCGTGGCCAGCGGCGGCCAGTGGGACCAGCAGCGCAGTGCAGGCCAGCACGCCGTGCGAGCGCAAAAAGGACGTGGGGAAGTCCGGGACGTGCTTTGCCCTCACGAGCGCGCCCTCGAGCAAGCGAGAGAGCTCGTTCCTCGGGAATCCCGGCGCAGCCATCGATGGGCCGATGGCACCGAGCGCAGCGGCGACCGAGTCCGGCTGGTCCACGACGAAGCCAAGACTGTACGGCGGCTCCGACAGCGCCCGCACAGCGTCGAGGCTGCCGCTCAGGCACGCAGCTAGAAGGCAGCATCGGTGCAGGTGTGCACTGCAACGGCCAACTGGCATTCTGTTTACGGCCAGGGTATCTATCCCTAATTTCTCAGACTCCAGCAGACCTTGTTTGTCCGAAGGGTTGAACCCGGTTCAGTCGCTGAATCGCACTATGCCTTCACTCATTCTGGTTCCCGCTCAAAGTCGAAACAATGAAATGGGTTAATTGGAGTCCATAAAATCCAGTCAAGCACTCAGAACCCTACCTACTACATCAACACATTTGCTGTCTGGCCACAGCAGGCGGCCGCGCATCCTGCCAGTCACGCCGCACATGGGAATGCTGGAATGCACCACAGGTTCCTCTTTTTTATCACTTGATGAGCGCGAAGCTTCCGCAGTCGCTCTGGACTGTCTCCACGTAAGTCGTCTCGTCCTTGCCGTGCATGAGCTCGCGGACCGGGTGGTCAGCCGCGCGGGCCTGCCGCATGATCGTCCTGGAGACCGGCTCCCACGACGGCGAGTTGAGGTGAACGCGCTCCTCGGGAGACTCGCACACAATGTCGAAGGCCGTCCCCTCAACCGGCAGGAGCCCTCCGGAGCGCACTTTGTCCACCGCAGTGATGCGCGTCAGCGGCAGCACGAACCTGGACGTCTCGTTCGCTCCCAGCCAGCACACGTGCCTCCGGGCAACGTAGACAGTGCCAGCGGCCTTCTGGTGAATGCACGGGAAGGCCTCGACGAGCACGTCGTCGGGGAGCTCGGGGAACAGCCTGTGGAACTCCTGGTCGGCCTTGATGGCGCCCTCTGGCAGCGCGCACACCGAGAGCTCCGTCGCCTCCCTCCTGCGCCCCCTCGACACCGCCGAGCTGTTCCTCAGCCTCTCCTCCTCCAGCTTCGACGTCCCCAGCGCCTCGCTGAGCCTCGCCACCTCCGCGCTGGAAGACGGGCGTCAACCGTTGGGCGACCGTCCGGCTGTGCATGCGTACAGGAGGGCAGCGTTCTCGTCGGTGAGCCTGGCGATGTCGTGGTAGAGCTGGTCTCTGTCCTCGTTGACGTGGCGCATGGTCTCGTCCTTGCGCCGCGCGGCCTCCAGGGCGTCGCGCGCGTCCCTCTTGGCCTCCTCGAGCTCCTTCTCGAGCCTCTGCGCCCTCTCCACCGCGTTCTCGTTCATCCCCTTCATCCGCTTCTTCTCCTCTGCCCTCACCTCGGCCTGCCTGCTCTCCTGCTCGATCGCTTTCTGCAGCGACGTCACTGCGCGCGCGAAACGTCAGTGGGACGGGAACCGCCACGCCGTGTGCTCTCTGCTACGCAACGCTGCTGGTTTCTCTCGCGGAGCGCGGCCTCGAGCTCTGCCGTGCGCGTGCGCGCGCGGTCGAGCTCCGCCGAGGCCGAGAGCAGCCTGCCGACCGTCTCGTCGCGCTCGGCCTCGGCCTCCTTGGCGCGCCTCTTGAGCGCGTCCACCTCGGACTCCTGGCGCGCCATCTCGTCCTTGAGGGCGTCGAGCTGCGACAGCCGGGCCTGCAGCTCCTGCACGAGCGCGTCCTTGGCCAGCAGCTCCTCGCGCGCCGCGGCGAGCTCGCGCTGCTCCTTGGAGGTGAAGAGGTCCTTCTTCTCGAACGACGCGCCGATGCTGCCCAGCAGCCCCTTGCCGCTGCTCAGCAGCGAGTCGATGCCGCCGCGCGGCGCCGGTGGTGTTGCTGCCATTGCGCGGGTCGTGTTTCCCCGCACAGGTGCGGCAAGCAAGAAATCTGCGAGCTGGGGGGCAGAAATATCAACGCCACCGAAGAGTTTCTGGAACCCGAGTTCGAGTCCCCGGACAGACATTTTTTGTGGCACACATCTCTGTTCGGGTTGGTGCAGGTGGGTGCCGATTCAGTGGTGGTATGTAGTCAGCCCCACCGGCCGACTCAAAGGGCCACTCGGCGGCCGGGCTGGGGGTGGTTATGGCTTGCTGATGAGCGTTGCGTGCGTGCTGGTTGGCGGGGAGGGTGGAGTGCGTGTGCAGGGTGGTTGATGGGGTTTGGGTGCCTTGTGCGTGGGAGAAGTGTGTGAGTGGTGGTGGTGGGTGGGTGGGGGTTGAGGGAGTGACTGTGGGAGTGTGGGAGAGATTCCGAGTCGGGAGAGATATCAACGCGGGGGCGACACCACAGCAGCGCAGCCCCTTCAGCTGCGTCTCCTGAGGACCACCGCGAGGCCCACGGCCAGCGCGACGACGGGCACCACGACGAGGGCCCCGAGGATCGCGAGCGCGCCGTTGCTGGCGAACTTTGTGACCGTGACCTGCTGCTGCCCCTCGGCCGCCTTGTCGCCGCCCGCGGCCGTGTTCTTGCCCCTGGCGCCCAGGTAGAGGTACGCCGTCACGGTCTTCTCGTAGACCTCCTGCTCGCTCCTCCTGCGGCCCTCCTGCAGCGTGAACTTGACCTGCGCGGCCAGCGGGACCATCGTGCCGCCCGTGAAGTTGGTCGGCAGCAGCGTGAACGTCCAGCACGCGCGCGTCGAGTCGAGGCAGTCGCCCGGGGCGCCGATCCAGAGCCCGAACGCCGTGCCCAGCGCCGTGGCGTTGCCGCCGACGAGCAGCGCGCGGCCGCCGACCTCGAGGCCGACGAGCTCCGTGGCGATGGGGTGCAGCGTCAGGAAGTCGGGCACGTAGACGTCGGCGTAGACGTCGCCGCCCACAAAGAACCTCGACGTCTTGACGAGCCACGAGTCCGAGTTGTACGTCGCCAGCACCGGCGTCGGCGTCGTGACGTTGTACGCCTGCTGCGCGCACCAGTTCTCGGTCGTCTCGAGCGTGAAGTCGACGCTGAAGGGCCCGCCCGTCGAGAACTGCGGCTGGCCGTTGGGGTCGGCCATCTCGAGGCTGAACGACGCCGTGAAGTTGTCGAGCTTGGTGAGCTGGCAGATGGTCGTGTTGGTCAGCGTCACGCGCGTCCTCCAGTACTGCATCTGCCCGTCGGCGCGGTAGAGCGCGGGCTGCGAGACCTGCTGCAGATCGCCGTGGTGCGAGGCGATGACGAACGTCGCGGGGTCGATGACGAGGTTGTCCTCGACGGGGCGCGTGACGAGCTCGATGTCAAAGTACGTCACGCCCGCGAGGTCCAGCGAGACGAAGCTGCGCTCGATGTACGCCCAGAGCACGCGGCTGCTGGCCAGCGTGATGTTGGTCGTCACGCTCACCATGCGCGGCACGACGACCGTGAACTTGACCGGCGACTGCACGAGCCGCGTGCGCGACACCGTCTGCGTCCAGTTGAACTCCTCGTAGAACTCGAGCACGACGCGGAAGTCAAAGGCGATGTGGTCGGCGTAGTCCGAGCGCACGGGCGAGCCGTACGTCAGCAGCCTGTCCAGCGCAAACGTCTCGCGCCACACGTGGTAGCACACCTCCAGCGTCGCGTTGACCGTGAAGTTGATCCCCGCCGGCCCCGTGTTTCCGACTGCGTTGGGCACCGCAGAGATAGCGCGCGGGTGAGCACTGGGCCACCACACAAGCCGTGGCGAGTAGCCCGGCAAACGAGAAAGGGAAACAAACATCTCCCCTCCCCCCCAATACTAAAAAAACTGCAGTGGAAGAGGACGTACTAAAGTAGGGGGTCCTGGTGAAGTAGCGGTTCGAGTCGGCGGTCATGACGAGCTTGACGCTGACGTCGCCGCCGCTGCTGGTGACGTAGACCGACGGCGGCTCGGGGGCGAAGTTGTGGGCGGTGATGCCGACGTTGGGGCAGAGCCCCGCCGAGATCTTGACGATCTGGTCGTTCCTGTCGGGGCCCGGCAGCCCGTAGTCGATGGCCGGGATCGACGACACGAACCCCGCGATCGTCGAGTTGCTGAACGTGCTGTTGGACGACGTCATCTCCTGCGCGAGCGTGTCGGCGGCCTGCGAGGGCGTGCCGCCGCTCGTCGAGCCCGAGGTCAGAGTCACCTGCGCCTGCACCGTGGGCGCCCTCTTGCGGCTGCCCTGGTGCACGATGACCACCACGATGTTGGCCTCGGGCACCCCGGTCGCGTCGTGCACCGACTTGGTCACCAGGGCCACGATCTGCGAGTCGTTGTACTGCACCGCCACCGAGGGGTTGAGGTTGAACTTGACCAGGACGGGCACACTGGCGGCCAGAGTGCGGGCACGGCATCAGAATCTTTTTCTCCCAAGGGGAATGGGAATTCCCGGTGACACGTGGCAGGGGGGAACGGGGCCGGAACGTACGTGTTGGCGACACACCACAGCTGGAGGGGCGTCGTGTGCGACGTGTTGTTCGTGCACTGGCACTGCGAGTTGCAGTTGTCGAAGTTCGTCGCGCACTCGCGCTGGTCGATCTCGATCCCGACGCAGCCACCTTTGTTGGGGGGCAACCGTTTCAGAAACCGGAAAAAACCACCCCGCCTTCTACACACGCCCGCGCACCAGAAAAGTGGTGATCGCGTGGCTATTACTATAACGAGAAATAAAAATCGGCAATGAAAGAAAGAGAGCGCGCCGCTTCACGGGCACTCGCGCGCCACGTCTCACCCCCAGCCGCGCGAACACTCCCTCCGCGCGGAGACGCGTAAAAGGACAGCGAAATTAAAAAACCATCCCGAAAAAACCGCATTAAGAAAATCAAGAAGGGGGGGCGGGGCATCCGAACCGACGATGGTCTTGATGGTGGAGATCACGGGGCTGGCAAAGTTCCTGTACTGGCACGGGCGGCGCGTGCGGACCGTCCACGTGGCGTCGGCGTTGCGCGTGGCGACGAGCGAGACGTTGAGGGCCGACGGCGACGTGCGGATCAGCGTGAAGATCCAAGAGGAGGAGTTGGTCGTCCGGCAGACAAAGTGGCCCCTGGTCCAGATCTCCGTGCCGGCCGCGTTGTCGTAGACCACGCGCGTGTACGCGGCCTCGGGCCAGACGTACCAGATCTCCGTGTTGAGCTCCGCGGTGAGCGTCAGGAACGTGCCGCTGGGCATGTTGACGCACTGCGCCGTCGTCTCGGGCAGGCAGACGTCGACCTCGCCCTCGCTGCTGCTGCTGCTCACAGCCTGCGACCCCGACGGCACCGCGCGCAGCCTGGGCGACGCGCACACGTGGTCCCTGCAGACGTTGTTGTCGCTGCAGTCGCTGGCGGCCCCGCAGCGCTGCCCGATCTCGCAGCGCGCGCACTCGGACGGCCCGCCGCAGTCGACGTCGCTCTCGTCGGGGTCGCGGCGCAGGTTGAAGCAGCGCGGGGGCGCCTCGGGGTCGTTGTCCTTGTCGGCGGGGGCGGGGATCTCGGAGCGCTTGGCCCGCGTGGGCGCGTGGTCGACGCAGAAGCCCGCGTGCGAGCACTCGGCCTCGTCGGCGCAGTCCTCAGACTCGCGGCACGCGCGGCCCACGGCGCAGCGCCTGCACCCGTTGGGTCCGCCGCAGTCCGTGTCCGTCTCGCCGTTATCCAGCGCGCCGTTGAAACACGGCGGGCGGCGGTCGACGCTGGCTGCCGCGACGGCTGCTTGCGGGCGCCCCCGCCGAGAGGTGCGCGGGTGCTATTTAGCCCGAAAAATACATTTTTCTCTTTGGACGTTGGACTTACTCTAGAAATTAAAAAGCGGCCCCGGGCGAAAGAACGCGCGCGCGCACGATGCGGGGATTCGGGGGCGGCGGGTGGGGGCGCACCGGAGAGGACCACGAGGGCGGCCACGATGAGGCCGAGAGACGGTCTCTGGATTGTCATCACTCGAGGGGATTCGGGGGCCGGAAATGTTGGAAGGGAGGGCGAGGAATGTGGGGGGTGTGAGGTGGGGTGGGTGTGTTGGATGAAGGCGATCGGTGGCGGTGTGGCAGGGTACGGCCCCCTCAAGTGAAAAAGCTTAAAATAAAAAGAGGAGCGAAGCCGCGGTATTTCTTGGACACGTCACCGAATGTATCTGGCTCGGATCTCCCGTCACCACTCGCGCAGTGCGAGTTTGGGCGAGTGAACTGCGCGGGGCACGTCAAAGCCGCCGACCACACGTCACCGAGTGCCACCAAGACTCGGCGCAGAGGAGCTGCGCCGCGTGCGAATTCGAGGAGCAAACAGGGCATAGCGAAACACGAAATAACTGAGAAAGGGAAAAGCAGAACGCCAGTATTCACCAACCCGATAAGCAGGCAACCTGTGTGGGCACTGGCCAATTGTTTCGCCAAGGCCTACAGTGGCTCTTGACAGCTGGGGGACGCGCCTGCCTTCGAGTCGTCCACATCAGACCTGAGATAGACCTCCTTCACAGGAAGCATCAGGGCAGCTGCGATGACAAGGAGGGCAACTGATCCCGCGTTGAACCAGGGCGTCGGCACTCTGGGCGCCACCAGCAGCGACGCCATGAGGCCGAAGTTGCTCAGCCACGAGATGACACTCGCACTGACGTCCTCTGGGACCGGGAACGACAGCTCAGCTGCCAGCTCCATGTACATCGGGGTCATCGTCCCGTAGAACATCCCGGCGATGAACGCGGCCAGCCCGACGCTGATGGGACCCGATGGCAGTAGGGGAGAAGCGCGGAAGATACTGGGCACCGCCAGTACGACCCAGCATAACCCGGAGATACTGCCGAGCAGCGACACCAGTATCACCGCCTTCAAGCACCTAGGCAGCAGAGTATCCACAATTCTCCCACCAGCACACCCTCCAAGGATGGCTGAGGGGCAGCAGGGTGAGTGGTCGTTGACTAAGAGTGCGCCGTGCCTGAGATGGTCATGCAGAAGCCAATCCACCCGATTTGAGTTTCCGATAGGGTGGACTCCAGTGTGAGCTGAAGGCACCCGCCCCACGCGGTGAAGACGCCCATCTGAAGTCCGGCCGAGAGCATGGTGATCACCACTGATTTGTTCTTCAGCAGTGTCACCAGGTCTATCGCAGACCCTTCAGGCCTCTCGCCCTCCGTGGTTACCGCGGCAATCATTGGAAGCTCGCCTTCCGCCTGAACGAGCGGCTGCCTCTCCGAGATTTCGGGCTGCGGGGCTGCCTTGCTCTTGGCTTCGAGGCGCTGCCTCGCGTATGCGGCGGAGGCACTGGGCGGCCTCGAGGGTCCAGCTCGCAGGAACAGGGCAACCATGAGGAATTGAACGACCCCGAGGGCGGCCTCGATGTACACGAGCTTCGGGAAGTCCGCCGCCTCGTGGACAACGAGGGGGCCAATGAGGTACGCAGCAGCGAGGCTGAGGCTGGGGAACAGCACGGCAATAGATGTTGCTGTGGTCCGCTCGTGCTCGGGGAACCACGTCGCACTGAGGAGCGATCCAGAGGACATGATCGCAGGACCCGCGATGCCGTTGACGACGCAGGACACGTGGAGTATGGGCCACAAACGGGAACGCTCTGCGAACCGAGAAAACAGGCACGGGATAATTCGGAGCAGAGCGCCCGCCATGACCGTCGCAGCCCCAAGAAGAATGCTCCAACGCAGGCCTCGCGGGCGCGACAACAGCCACATCACGGGTAGGGCGGCGACGAGGTAGGCAATGGCGGCCCAGTTCAGCAGCAGGTCAACTTGCGCAGCCGTGATCCCGAAGTAGTCCTCGGACGCTTTTGGGATGCTACTCAGAAGCTAAATGAGCGGCGGCTAGAGGATGTCGCGGACGGACCTGGAGAAGGTCATCCAGACGACGTTCTGCCCGAGCGTGAAGAGGCAGAAGACGGAGAGCACGACCCATCGTCGCCTTTCGGGGGCGAACTGAGCAGCAGGCTGACCTCTCGAGTCCATGGATAGCAAGCAAGAGGCACAAAATACTCAGCAACGAGTCAGACAGATTACCCGCACCGAAAATCGCGTCATAAGATATGGCGGTGATTTTTCACTCTTCAATCAACGCTCTGCAGGCTAACTTCGTTGATAGCATAATCGCGTACGCAGCTGCGACGTGAACGCGCGTTCCCAGGTAATGGAAGTCACCCAACTGTGCACCTAACTGTAGAAGGGAGAAAAAAGCAATAGGTGGTGGGTGCTGGAATATTCAGTGTTCATTTGCTGGCGATAGGCGAGATCCAAAAGCCCTACACAGCCCCGGGCTGCAATCGCACGTCCCAGATCTGGGAGCACTGGCAAGTAGAGGAGAACGACAGAAACCTGCACGGGAAGTCGAGCGGGAACGAGCACGTCAGCGCGTTGCACAGCGACGACGGTCCCCAGTGCTGCAGGGTAACGAGCTCCCTGACGTTGTCGACAAAGATCATGTACTGCACGAACGTCGATACAGGGCACCCGCAGTTGAAGTTGGTGCACTCCGACACCGCTGGCGAGCGCTCCCACTGCGAGGGCGGGCCGCGGAACCCCTTGAGCGTCCCCTTATGAACCTGCATCGTCAGGGCCCTGCGGACGGGCGACTCGACCGAGTTCTTGGACGACAGCACAAACATAACGTCCGAGCCTCGCGCCTGAAAGGACACGCGGAACGCCGGAGTGGACGGTAGCTCGAACGGGAAGAAGCTCTCCTCTAGGCCTGTCGGTATCACGAGGCACACGCCGGTGGCCTTCTCGAAGTGCATCAGCGGGCGCTGGAGGAACGCGTGGTTGCTCTTCTTCGTGTCTTGCACGGCGCTGTACAGGGGCCTCTGCACTATGGCGTCGATCTCGCGGCGCACCTTGTCGGGCACCGATGTCTTGCTCGCATCGGTGTTCACGAATATCTTCTCGACGTAGTCGAGGGGCACGAAGCCCGGCAGGTGCCCCTCGATTACGGTGTGCGAGTCCGACGACGCCCACAACTCCTGGATGTGCTGCAGGCGGACATCTGTCGCAGCCATGGATCTGAGCACGCTGACACGCGCTATCCACTCGAGTGCTGCCGCCTGCTCCCACCCGCTCACCGCGCCGTGGAACACTGCCGAGTAGAAGTCGTCTTTTGCTCCCTCCTCCCACGGCTTGGCTTCGCCACACCACGGCCTCTCCAAGTGCAGTTCAGCTGCAAAGCAACTGTCAGCGCCAGCGGAGGGAAAAGCACTTCGTACGTTGTGAGCAGTACCACTGTTGGTGATACAGAATTGCCCCGCAGGGAAGCATGTAGAAGTCCGGATGCTGCATCAGCGACCGGTGGAACACGATGGCCACCTGCGCGTTGCCGTATTTCCCGTAGTGCGGGCCGATAGTCGTCTGAACCGTGTCCTCTGCGCCGTTGCCCTCGTCGACCCAATAGCCGCTCACCGGATAGCCCTCAAGAAGGTCGGCGGACGCGGTAATGACATCGTGAATGGCCTCGAGTACCACGGTGAACCGGTTGTTGTCCTGGATCATCTTCCTCGCACCTGCCTCCGCCTCGGCCAACTTGTCACTGTCGACTTTGTTGTGTACAGCCCTCTGATAGGCGTTCAGTGCCAGCAGGTGCATTGCCGTCTGCCCCGCGCTAGCCTTGTGCTTCAGGGCATCGATCTGGATGCGGCCGCGTTAGAAAGACGAATGAGACCATCAATCGCACTCTGATTGGGCTCGTTTGGATGATCCGCTGCTGGATGTACAGTAGGAGGAACTGCTTGACAGCGCTGTGGGTTGCGGACTTGGAGTCACCCATGGCTGTCGCGACCTCCGGGCGGAGCTGAACAAACTTGAGCACAAGCTCCGGACTGCCCCAGACAGCGAACAGCGTGGCGAGGGAGGGGACTGCGCGCAGCTTTGTAATCGACACGAGCGCCGCGGCGCTGCACATGTGCACAGGCCTGAGGTTCTCGAACCACTCGACAATCTCCTTGAAGGTGTCCGACGACGTGTTAAACTGCCCTCCGAGGTGCTTGAGCAGCGATATCCTCCACTTCTCGACGTTGCGCTCAAAGTGCGGGAAACGGTCTTCCCTGATGTGCAGGTTCGCCACGGGACACGGCGAGAAATACGGCGGGAGATGGCTGTACGCCTTGAGGTGCTTGGGCGTCGCGTTGGTGCACCAGCTCTCCGCGGAGCACACACCGCGCACCAGCGGTATGTCGTCGTGGAAGAAGCTCTGCACGTGCGCCTCGCTGTAATCGCAGCACTGCGACCCCTGAGGGCACTGCGCGCCGACGTGGACGTAGTACTTGACGTGCTCCTTGTTGCCTATCTTCTTGCACGTGGGGCCGAACGGGCACACGTGCACAAACTCGGCCATGTGCGACTTGCTCGACAGCAGCCTGCACTCGAAGGGCGTATTCTCGCACACGTTGCTGCCGTGCGGGTGCAGCATGAGGTCCATGTGCATCTTGTCGTGCACGAGCCCGCAAGAGTTGCCGCGATCGCACTGTACACGCCTGTCGCTGTCGGTCGAAACGTCCGTCGACGCCCTGGGCGAGCGCCCCTCGTCGTCGGAGAGCAGCCTCGACTTGCTGGGGCACCTCGAGAGGACCTCCTCGTGCATCTCGGCCTCGATGGCCTTGCGCGCCCCGTGCATGCGCTCCTCAAAGTAGGAGATGTACCAGTAGGACGTGGGCGCCAGGTGCCCGACGCGCTGGCACAGGTCGGCCCGCGCACGGTCGACCTCCTCCAGCGACACGTCGTCCGACGACGCCGCGGTCAGCGCATCCTGCAGCGCTCGCTCGCAGGCCTCCTGGACGTCCTGGCGGTTCTCCTCGAACTCCTCGCGGAAGCGCACCGCGACGCGCATGGCGATCTCCGTGGGGTCCGGGGAGACGCCCGCGCTCGAGGTCTGGCCAGGCGGGCACAGGCTGCTGGCGATGGCGCGCGACCACGAGCGCACGACGTACTGCAGGTGCACCGGCGGGATGGGCGTGTCCTCCGACAGTCTCTTCCAGTCCTCCTTGAGGCCCTCGACCAGGCGGTCGGCCTGGGCCCACGCAGCAGCAGACACCGTCGCTCGCACGCGCAGCGAGCTCGCCATGACGGCGGACGGCGGCGCGCCGCCCGTGTTGATCGCCGCGCTGAGGCGCTCGACAGCCCACGGCAGGCGCGCCCCGGGCATGAGCACCGGCCTGCGCCCCTCGTCGCGCAGGAAGAAGGGCACCGCGACCTGCATCGCCGAGCGCACGGCGTCCGAGGCGTCGGCCGTGTACTCGAACACGCGGGCGCCGAGGGCCTCGAGGACCGCGCGGGCGCCGTCGTCGCCGTCGGGGAAGGCGAGCAGAGGCATCGGGCGCTCCCACCCCGCGAGCACCTGTGCTGCGCGCTGCACGAGGTTCATCGCGTCGCGCGCGACGACGACGACGCTCGACAGCGACAGCGACAGCGCGGCGAGCTCTGCGCTGTCCGCGCACTCGGCAAACGCCAGCACGGTGCGCCCCACCTGCGGCCAAATCGCCCGCGAGCGAGCAGAGGGGATCAGAGACGGATGGCGAGGAGGGAGGGGGAGGGGGGGCTGATATGGAACCCCCCCGGACCTTGGGACGGTCGACGACAGCGTCGACGGCCCACAGGCCGCGGGTGGAGGCCGAGGTCTTGTGGCCGCCCGGCGTGAGCGGGAAGGGCTTGGGCGTGTCGGGCAGGACCGAGCCGAGGGCGCCCTTGAGGAGCTGGTCGAGCGACGGCAGCGACGCCGAGACCACAGAGACGACGGTCAGCGGCTCGTCCCCCAGCGTGGACGCGAACCCCAGCGCCGCGCTGCTGTACGCCGCTGTCGGCACGACCGACCTGCACCCGCACCACGTGCTCGCGAACGTGCGCTTCTTCTCCCTGAGGCGGCGGGGCGACAGCGGTGAGCCGGCAGCAGTAAGGGGGGGGCGCGCAGATATTTCAGGGATGATATCTCGCGCGCGCACTGGCGGAATGAGCAGTTGGTGACCAGCGACACGACGCTTTTGTCGTCGGCAGACCCGAGCGAGACCGAGGGGGGGAGGGCGAGCGGCACGATACCGCACTCGGCCTCGGCTGTAGGGTGGGCGCGGTCAGAAGCGGGAGTTCGGGTTTCAATTCGCCCAAGACAAGAGCGCCGAGCGTCGCGCGCTCGCGGGGGAGGGGGTGCGCGCGGGGGCCGCGGGCAACGCACGATACACGACCACGAGGTCCGATGCAGCCCGCAACGACATTGGGGTTGCTTTTGGTACTGTACCTAGAGATATTCCTCACTGCAAAATCTGTCGGTTGGCGAAGTGCACAGAAGATCTCCGATGTTACACAAACTGGACACTACACTGCGGGGTGCAGTGTTGCAATTGACCAACTCAGGGCTTCATCACGCGGACAGCACGAGCGATCTTCTGGCGGCACACGGGACAGTCCTTCATCAGTGCAGCGCAGGCACCGCACGTGCACATGTGAGTGCACTCGAGGAACACCGTGTCCGCTGCCTTGTCCATACACACCACGCACAGCCCCGAGCTCTGCTGCTGCTGCTGCATCTCTGGTGCCTCCTGCTGCCCGCCCTTCTTCTTGTTCCTCTTGTTCTTCTTCTTACCGCCGGTAGGGGCTGCTGCTGCCGCTGCTGGGGCTGCCTCCGGGGCATCGAACACGAGTGGTGACTTGAGCCGCTCGAGTATTGCACGGACGTGAGACGGCTTGCCGGACGCGCACTCGCAGAGCAGCTGGACCATCCTGGGGAAGTGCGAGGATTCAGAGGCGAGCAGCCCCAGCAGAGCATCGAGCTTGGTCAGGTCGGGCCTGCGCCCGTCGAGCCTGAACTGCAGCGGCACAACGCCCAGCTTCTCAAGAGCCGTGACCATCTGGCCCTTGAACGACGGGTTGTCGAGGAAGCTGACAAAGACCGCCGTGCAGTCGGGGCTCACCTGGTTCCTGTACTTGAGGAACATGGGCGCGAAGTACTCGCCGTTGACGACCTGGTTCTCGCCCTCGTCCGTCACAACAATCAGGAACTTGACGGGCTTCTTCTTCTGCAGCAGCGGCAGCAGGACAGCGGCAGGGGCTGTACTGCAGTCCGCGTTGACCGTCTCTGTGACCTGCAGTACCTGTGCAACAGTCCTGGGCACAACAGGCGGTGCAAACACCTACGAGCACTTGGTGGGTGCAAGCAATCAGAGGCACCAGTGCGGGTACCTTATCGTTGAAGAACTGCAGGTCCGCGCTGGTGACGCACGAGAGGACAGAGCCGATCACTGTCGCGCAACGGATGGCAACCTCCATCGACCCCGAGGCGTCGCCTGCGCAGAGCACCGGGGGCTCCAGGGCGACGTGGATCTCGCGCAGGCGCTCCTCTGCGATCGGCAGCAGCTCGTCGGCGATTTCGCGGTGCCTGCTGCGCAGGTACAGCAGGCGCTCCATGATCTTGCCGTAGGGCATCTGCCTGGGGTGCTCGCCCGCGCGCAGGCGCTTGAGCAGCACGGCGTCCACCTCTGGGCACGCCAGCTCCTCGTGGTACCAGATGAGCTGGTCCACCGGCATGTAGCTTGCAATGCGGCTGCCGGTTGAGTCAGTCCGCAGAGCACAGGGAGAACAGGGAGCAGGAGACGGCACCAGCGGACATCGGGAGGCAGCGAGGGGACCTTGGTGCGCACGAACGAGTAGGGCAGGTCGTACCTCGCGCACACCTCAGCGACGTTCTCAGCGCTGATCGACTGGCACGCATGCATCGCGGTGCCCTCGCGCGGGGGCTTCCCGAACATCACGTCGAGGAACGTCCCCGCGGGCTCGGGCCTCGCGCGGACCCTGCCCCTGCCCCCGCCCCTGCCTGCTGCCCGCCCGCCGCCCGCATCTGCAGCGTCGCTCTCGGCCGCTGCGAAGTCGGTGTTGGGGTTGAGGTGCACCATGTCGGCCAGCTGCACCCACGGCTCGCGCGGCATCGACAGCGCCCAGGCCGACAGCGTGGCTGCCGGTATCGTCCTGACCCACGCGCGCACGCGCTTGGCCAGCGCGCCCGAGAGCGACCCCACGTCGTCCTCGCGCTCGAGCTCGTTGATCTGCTCGCGGAGCTTGCTGGCCCGCGAGGCCCGCGCGGTGGCCAGCTTGGCGCGCAGCTGCCGCGCGCGGCGCGGGGCGTCTAACATCGCCAGGGCAGCCAGCACCTGCGGCAGCGAGAACGCCTCGTCCCGCGCCAGCAGCGCGTCCGCCAGCTCGTAGTCCCTGCGCGCCCACGCGGCCGCCAGTATGCGGGCCCGCGAGGCCTTGGGGATGTCGGCGCCTGCTCGCGGTCGCTAAGTACGGCAGAGAGAGAGAGAGAGAGAGAGAGAGAGAGAGAGAGAGAGAGAGGAGGGCACCTTGGTGGAGCAGGAGGAAGAGGACGGCACAGTACTCGGTGTGGGAGGAGGCCTGGGCGTCGTGGTGCGCGCGCAGCGACGCGTCGGGGTCCTGGAAGAGGCGGCGTATGGCAACCGAGGAGGGCATCGCGGTGCGGTCCATGAGAAGCTGTGAGTAATTGTGTGACCACAAGCAATTGGGGCGGAGAAAAACAGGCCACCCTCGAAAATCTCGAAGAATCAGCCGTAAGTTGGACGCTAGTGTGGGTGAAATTCCACTAGTGAAATTCCACTACCCGGGAATCGAAGCGGCCTTAGATAGGCCCACTACCGACCATTCGGGAGGGACAAGAAGAATGCCCTTGTCTGCGAAGGCAGAGAGACGGTGAGTGGCCCAGAGTGCCAGCTCCAGCCTGGCTGATGCGTAGGGAGTGGATTATGGGGCTTTCATGTCAGTGTGATCAGTGAAGGTCCCTTTGTGATCGGTAGAAACACAGTAATCTGCGCCTTCATAATGTTACTCAAAACACTTTGGCACGGTAGGTGATGATACTATTGCTTTTGTAACAGGTCGTGTGTGACCTCAGGTCCGTGTCCTGACGTCGGGATATTCTGTCCGAATTTGCCCAGGCGAAGGATTTCCGAGCAGAACCGCGTCATTAAAATCCTACGGACCCTCGTCTCGAGTCAACTCATACTGCGAGATTCTCGCGAGACAATTGATCGCGGACGGCGAATGACCTCGCAGAGTTTCGCCTTGACTTTTTCACTTCTTTATTCCTTTCCTTTCATTCAAGCCTCAGACACAAGCCTCCCCTCTCTTCTTTCCTAGCCTCAGACACACCCCCAAGACATCAAGACCGAACCAAGCCTTTATTTCCTCGCGGGCATCGCCCGTCACAACGTGTGCAAGCAGCCCTATTACACTTTTTTTCTGTTTTACTGTATTATGAAAGTCCGGACACATCACGGCAGTCCGGTTTTCTTTCTTATCGGCGAGTTGCGAACACTGTTTTCAAACCCCCCCCATACACGCACAAAACAAAAGTGGTGCTCTCTGACTTGGCGGCACCGTTTGATTCAACACACTCAACCCAGAACCTGCATAAATGAACTGCCCACCTCCATATTTTTCTGTAGAACATTGAACGACAACCTGCCGGTAGAAATTTGCTGTTTCGGCTTCTCCTCTTTCTCATCATTCTCCACTTGACTCGAGAGCAATTTGAGAAAGGCGCACAGAGTTACACAGAGTTCTGGCGAACCTGCACCAGAGGTGCAATACTCAGCACACATAATCAAGCGACAACCGAGAAAACGGTAGAGACACGCGGACGCGAAAGGCAGGTCAATACGATCTGTTTCATGGGTCTACGACTCGAGAGATCCACACACATACCGCTCATTTTCACCAAAGAGAACAGCAGAAAAACAACGCCCAGGAGATGGCAGCAGCTGAAGCTCGTTTTGGCCCTGTGGAGGTCCGTGTGCTTTCCTCTAAACCGCATTCCTCTGTGTTCTCAAGCTGACTGAGCGTACTGCAGACTGCGTTCCTCGGCCAGACAGTCGGCCCTCCTGTTTTGTGGCTGCAGCTGCGCCACAACGGACTGTGCACCCACAACTCGTTCCTCGACGCCTTCGCCCGTCTCTGCGCCCTGCATCCTCTTCTCCGCTGCAAGAGACTCTGGAGCGATCGCCAGAAGCGCTGCGTGGCCGTGGGTCCCGACCCCATCCCGTCGGAGCTGCCGGTGGAGTTCCACGAGGGCTCGTCCAGGGACATCTCGTGGCTCTCGTTCACTCGGCGCGCGGGCACCAGCTGGACGCCGGCAGACGAGTTTCCGTGGGAGATCGAGGTCCACGAGTCGGCGGAGGCTCCCGGGGTCGTGTGGCTCGTCATGCAAATCAGCCACGCCATCAGCGACGGCATGAGCCTCATTATGATGTTCAGCGAGCTCTCGGCGCTGCTCTCGGGTCTCGACGTCGAGAGGACCGAGTTCAACATCCCCAAGCCGCTCGAGGAGCGCAGGCCCCAGCTGTGCGTGTCGGACCTGACCGAAGAGCAATGGGCGAGCGCCATGAACGTGATGGGCGCCGCCAGGAAGGCCACCGAGAAGAGGATCGAGCCGATCATCGTATCCGAGACAATGGACGCCTGCGTGACCTCGTCGCTGGCGGCCGCGTGCAAGCGGGAGCACGTCACCGTGACCGACGCCATCGCCGCCGCCCTGCTGATTGCCTCCCCGGCCGAGAACGTCGAGATGATCCAGGCGATCAGCCTTCGCAAGCCCGGGGAGCCGGTGGCCTTCTGTCTCGACATCTCCGCCGCGTTCCTCCCCCTCGTCGACCCCTCTGGCTGCTCGCTGTGGGACACCGCGCGCAAAGTGCACCGCGCCCTCAAGCATTGCCTCGAGTCGGGCGACAGCAACCATCTCAGCACCCCGGGAATCGTCAAGGCATATTGCGCCGAGTCGGAGGGCGCGCGGGTCCCGCTGAGCAAAGAGCCCATGCACACGATTCTCCTGAGCAGCATGGGAGACATAGAGAGGAGGCTCAACGCGCGCACGGGCTCCTCGGAGGGCGCGTGCAAGTGGGAGGACTTTGCGGCGCTGGCGGGCAACCCCTACATCGCCGGGTGCACGTTCGTGTGGGCATCGACGATGGGCGGAGTCCTCCGCCTGACGGCCACGGACATGGCGCCTCCCAGGGCTCCCGAGGAGATCCGCTCGCTCGTGGGCCGCGCGTTCCACCTCCTGGGAGCTGTGGCCGCCCCGTGAAGCGCTTGCAACGCAGGCTCGGCTATGCCCACTCTCACAGCTCACAGACCGCATTTAACGATTGCCAAAGTCGTTAACAGCCGACAGTTTCAACCCGTTGTTGTTCTTTGAGTAAGTGCGAAAAGAGAAGCAGAACAGCGCCCGAGATTAATCGATAAGATATTCCTCTTCGTACCGCACACAGGAAAACTGCGTTTTCCGGTGACGTTGAGGGCGGAAAAGCAGAGTAATCGGTTGACAACCTTTGAATAGCACCTCGAAATGCGCCTGTGTATTCTGGTGACCGCGGCCGCGGCTGTGCTGGCGGGGTACTGCGCCGTGTACCTCTCAGAGCCTCTGTGGCCTCACAGCGGGCCCCGCGTCGTCACGTGCGCGTTCGGGCCCTCTGATTCGCCGACTCTGCTGTCGTTCACAGTGCACCGCCGGAAATCCGACGGAGTGCTCGTCGTCGACGCCCCCAGGGGCCTGGACGCCGTCGCGGGCATTGGATACGCTCACGCCCTCGACCGCGCAGCCCAGATGCACGTGGCCCGTGTCGCGGCGACGGGGCGGGTGTCGGAAATGCTCGTGGCCACGCCAGAGACGCTCGCCTTCGACGTAGCGATGCGCAAGTACCGCCTGGCGCTTGTCGCAAACGAAACCGTTACGTATCCCAGCAACGCTCAGCCAAGCATCACACCATTTCAATTCACCAAAGAGCGGTTGTCTTACCACGACTCTTGGCCGTTCGTGGAGAAAGAGTGCGCGGATGTTGGTAGTGCAACACCTGTGATGGCCATTGACACCTCGCTGTCCGCACAGGTCGCTGCTCTGGACAAAGGGGTTCTGGACCAGCTCCGCGCGTACACGACAGGGGTCAACAAGGCCTTCGCCGACAACGTGCGACCCGTGGAGCTCGCCGCTCTGCGTGCCTCGCTGCCGCCGTGGACACTGGAAGACACCATCGCCGTCACTCGCATGGCGGACATCGACGGCTTGCTGCAACTCAACTACGACGCCAAGGTGGCCCTCGGCACCATCCTGAGAGAGGCCGAGAGTGCCGAGGCAGGGCGCAGGACGCTCGGATGGCTGCTGAGGGGCGTCGTTCCCGAGGACCTCTTCGACGAGGAGCTTGCGAGGGCAGTGAGAGCCGTTGGGATCTACAGTTTCAGCGGCGCTCCCGACACGCCTGCAGCCACCACCGCGAGCAACAACTGGGCCGTCGGCGCGGCTCGCTCAGCCACAGGCCACGCTCTCTTCGCCTCTGATCCTCGTATGCCCAACCAATTCCAATTGAAAACTTGACGGAAACGAACGTTAAGATCTGAGGGTCGACCTGCTGCCACCGGTGCTGCAGGAGCTCATCATCGAGACCCCCGAGAACTACCTGGCTGGGTTCGGAATCCCCGGAATTCCCTGTGTGCTGTTCGGCAGGACCAAGCACATCGCGTTCGGCATGACCTACGGCTTTGCCGACACCACCGACGTCTTTGTCGAGAACTGCGAGGGCAGCGCCTGCGTTTACGACGGCCACCTCGACCCCGTCACGTGGCACACGGAGGCCGTGCTCCGCCGTGGGATGGAGCCCGTGACCATCAGGATGGCCTTCACACGCAACGGACTTTTGGACCTCGGCGACCCTGTTGTCGCCGACGGGTCCCAAGGTCCTCAGATAGAGAAGGGCTTCTATACTTCCTTGGCATATCCCTTCTGTACGTCGTGCTCACCTGTGGACCTGATTGTCTCACTGCCCTGGTGCGCGTTTCTCCAGGGAGAATGAAGGAAACGCGGGGAATGGACACCGTGCCGAAGGTTCTGTCTGCGAAAACCGTGCAGGAGGCATCAGATCTGCTTGGCAGGATAGAGATCGGCCTCAACTGGGTCACAGCCGACACCGAGGGCAGCATTGCGTACCAGCAGAGTGGAGCCATTCCCGTTCGTTCACACGTGTACGGCAGTCAGCTCAGGAAACCTCACATGTCTAATTGCCCTTGCCAGGGGGATGCCCATTCGCAAGGGCTGGGACAGCACGTTCTCGTGGAGTGGCCAGTTTGTTCCAACAGCAGATCTCGCCCACCTGGTCAATCCGCCAGAGGGAGTCATCGTCACGGCAAATGGTCGTAATACCTTCCTGTGACCTCTTGCTGACAGTACATGCCTCAGACGAGTGGAATGTCCGCGGGAAACAGAGAGTCATAACTTACCACTTCGGGCACTGGAGAGCGGACAGGATCCGTGCACGTTTCGCAGCCATCCCAAAGCTCTGTGCGTGCGACTGTCCCCATTCTAGCTTATCAACAAGGTAACAGCTATTGAGGACATGAAAGCAGCCCAGACGGACGCTGGGTCACTGCAGTGCGAGGAGCTCATGGGTGTTGCGAGGGACCTGCTTCAGCCAATAGCAGCGGACCCAATAGGGAAATTGCTGCTATCGTTCAACTGCACGTTCACCAAGGGCTCGCAGGCGGCAACAGTGTTCATTACGTTCCACCGCACGCTCTTCACAGAAGCACTGGCGAGGCTCGGGGGCAACCGCAGTGTCTGGAGGGCTGTCGCCATGAAGCCCAACGTGGGTTGGCTACTACAGCACCTTGTGCTCGAATATCCTGCAGAGCTCGACCCCGTTCTCTGGAGAGGCGAAACGCAGACACAGTTTTTCCTGCGCTCAGCGAGGACCGCCATCGCTTCGTTCGGAGGAAAGGAGATCGAGCCTCATGGGGCCAAGTTCAAGGCTGCCAGTCCGTCTGGCCTTTTCCTTGAATAACGCAAGTTCTGACTTTCGTGGGCAGATATCGTGTTTCTGGGGACGCTGCCGCTGTGGATGGGCCTCGACAGGGCAGTGGAAATCGGTGGCTGCACAGATTGCCCACTCGCATTGGGTGTTCACAGCAAAGAAGATGGCTTCGTCCCAGAGAGCAGGATTGCAGCATCGATGAGGCTCGTTTGTGATCTGGCCAAGCCGAGGATGTATGAGAGCATCGTCAGTGGTGGGCCGTCCGGTCGCCCACTGTCACCGTACTACACAAGTGAGCTCCGCCGCTGGGAAAGCCTGACGTACAAAGCTGTGGACCTGGACTCTGACTAAGGAAACAACACTCTTGCGCGATAGCAGATAGGAAGAACTCGTGATGACTGAACTCGTTTCTGAGTTGTCTCATTTGGGATGTGTGTCGGCTCGTGTTTGCTTTGCATGGATGTGCCGCGTTCAGCAGGGTAGCAGACCCACATTGAAGCATCAGAGGGCGCTTCAAGCATCCTCACTGCCCTTGAGTTGCGACAACTTGGCCTCGAGCTTCTCGTTCTTCTGGCATTCCTGTTCATATTACGATGTGGCGTTAGTGGGTGGCCTTCAAAGCCAACGAGTACCTCAAGGAACTCCTTTGTGATACGGTGGAACGCGCGCTCCTGCTCAACCAGCGCCTGGAGCTTCTCCTGCAGCTCGGTGCTCTGCAGGGGGCGACACGCGAGTGTCAGTGCTGTCGAAGGCATTTGGGATAGCGTGACCTTCTCCCTCTCTTTCGCGAGGTCTGCCTCCTTCTTCTCGTTGCTCTGCTGGACCTGCTTGGCGATGGCCTCCATCGACTCGACCAGCTTCTCCTTGTTGGCCTTGTCCTTCATCGCCTTCTCGTAGTTGCCCGTGATGGACTCGATGATCTCGACCTCCCTGCCCAGGCACACGCGTGTGTCCTCGAGGCGGTTGTACGTGCAGTAGTAGCGGCGCGTCTCGACGAGCTTGGTGGCGACCTGCTCGTACAGCTCGACGAACATGCGCTGGTACTGCGCGAGCTCGGCCCTCGAGGGCACGTCGTCGATCTTCCTCTCGACCGTCGAGATGTCGCGCGTCTTCTTGGACCACAGCTGGCGGATCCTGGCGATCTTGTCGAGGTCCTTCTGCAGCGTGTCGTTGATCAGCTCGATGCGCTCCATGTCGTCGTCCCCGTACATCGACTTCTTCCTGCGCTCGATCTCCTCACGCAGCTGCGCCATCTGCCGCTTGCAGTTGGCCCTGAACCTCGCCTCCTGCCCCTTGAGGCTCTCGTTCAGCGCCACCAGCGCCCGCAGCTGGTTCAGTATCGTCGCGTTCTCAGGCGTCTCGAGCTGCTCCAGCTTGCGAATCTCGGCCACTATGCGCCTGTTCAGCCGCAGCTTCTTGGCCAGCTGCGTCTCCAGCGCCGCCACCTCCGCCTCCCTCTCCGCGTGCTTCTTCCTCATCTGCTCCAGCTGCCTGCGCACGCGCCGAGAGTGCCGTCAGCGGGTCCGCCAGAGCCGCTGCTGAGTGGGCTGCCGTGCGCACGCGCTGGCCCTGTCGATCTCCTTGAGCGTGTGGGCCGTCTTCTGGCGGAGGACCTTCTCGGCGAAGTTCTTCTGGCCCTGGCCCGACTGCCCCGCGGCCGCGGCCGCCTCGTCGTCGCCCGTGCCGTACCTGCTGGCCGCGTCCTGTATGTCCCGCGTCTCGATGTACGACCCCACGACGCTGCCCGCCACCTTGGCCCCGGCGCCGTCTGCCAGCGACGCCATGCCGCTCAGGTACTCGTCGTCCGTGTCGCCCGCGCCCCCGCGGCCCTCGGCCCCCGCGTCGGGGCCCTCGGACGACTCGGCCCGGGGCTTGAGGCGCAGCACGCCGTACTCGAGCAGCGTGTGCTTGCAGCTCGGCTGCGTCTCCTTGTGCCGGCGGAACTTGCGCTGGGGCCTGTACCGCGCCCTGACCTCCGCCATGAACGCCTCGGTGGCCGCCTTGGCCTCGTCAGCGGCCTGGCGTCACCGTCAGAATTCTGAGGATATCAGCGGAATCTCCGGGCGAAGATTTTGTACGGTGGGAGTGGAGGTGGGAGTGGAAGTGGGGCTCGAGCGCGGGGAGGCCGCAGGGGCGGCAGCGGCGCTCGTGGCCACCTCCTTGGCGAAGCGGTACTCGCTGAACGCGCGGGCGGTGTCGCCGCTCTCGTTGCGAGTCTCGATCACCTTCTTGATGAGCCACTGCACGACGGGGAAGATGCTCTTGTAGTCGTGGCCTTGGCGGTGTCGCGAATCAGTGATTTCCAGAACCAACCGGAATCAATCGACTGGGATTCCCGCGCATAAAATATCGCGGGGGACTAGATCCGCGTATCGGGCGGCGTGCCTTGGATCTGGTGCGTCTGCAGGGGGAACGGGCACTTCATGCGCACGAGCGCGCGGACGACAGACTCTCCGATGCGGATCTTCTGCCCCGTCGTCGCCGTCTCCTGGAACACATCGACGTCGACGTCGACGTTGCTCGCACTGATGGCCCACGCGAGCCCTCCGAGGACCTGCGCACCGTCGGTGGGCGTTGGCTGGGCCGAGAGGAGGGGGGCCAGCTGGCCCGCCGTTGGCTGGGCTGCCGGGGAGGGGCGGACCTTGTCGAAGGGCGAGATGCCCGTGATGCGCGCGCGGAAGTACCCGCCGGTCAGGAGCAGCTCGAGGATCTGCTGGTAGCACGCCTGGGACTCGGCATCCAGAGGGCGGGCGGACTGGTCGCCCGAGCGCTGCGACATTGGTTGCTGCTGCGCGGAGGCGGAGGGTGCGGTTCAGGTGTGGGGAAAACGGCGTATCGCTCTGGCGAAGATACACGAATCAAGAGTTCTAGATATCTGACACGGGTGGCTGAGGGGGGATGCCAATTACACATTGCTGGAACTAGATCTGTGGGTGGTGCTTTTCAAAATGAGTGGGCGCGGGGCCAGGTCAGGCTGTGGGCCTGCTCCATTGGCTGACCTTCAGCGCCTTGTTCACGTAGTACTTGCGCCCGTTGGCGTCCCTCTCCTCCCAGCCCGCAGGAAGCGGCGCATCATCCTGCATCGGAGCCTACCGCACCGAGTCAGAGAGCCGGGCCACCACGCTCGCAGAGCAGAGAGCGCAGGACGCACCCTGGGAGACTCGGGCGGAGGGATAGAGTCGGCTGCGGGCCGCGACCACTGCGTCTTGCGCAGCGTCTTGTTATAGTAGTATTTGCGCCCAGACGAGGCATCGGTGACCTCGTCCCACCCCGGGGGCAGCGCCTCGGCGTCGTCCATGTCGTCGCTGTGCATCAGCCCCGACGGCTTCTGGCCGCCCTTGTGCACCGCGACCTCCGCAGGCCGCCTCGGCGATATCTGGGGCGCCATGATCGCTGCAGCAGCCGACGCGGGCTGCACCGCTGCCGCAGAGGTCTGCAGCGCGGGCACGGCCGGGGCCTCGGCCCTCTTGCCGGCCTGCGCCTTCTCAATCGCCAGCGGCGTGCAGTCCGACGGGAGGATGTTCTTGGCGACGAGCTCCTCTGCCTTGGGACGCCTGCGGAAGAAGTCGAGGAGCCTCGACTTGACCGACTGCGTCTCCTTCTCGGGCTTCACGGGGCCGTCGGCGTGCTTGTGCGGCTCGGCAGCGGTCAGAGAGGCCGCCGGGACAGACGGCGCTGCAGCCGACGCGCTGTTCGGGGAGACTGGGCCGCTTCCCGGGCGAGGCGAAGAGTTGGGCGACGGAGACCCGGGCCTGCACCACTGCGAGCGCTTCTCCGCTCGGTTGCTGTAGTAGACCCTGCCGTTGGCGTCGGTCTTCTCCTCCCAGCCGGGCGGCAGCGGCGGCTTCTCTGCATTCGACGCGCGCTGGGGGGAGGGAAGGCGAGGGGAACGCAGGTCAGTGCGAATTACGGGCCCTATACACCCCCTGCTCTCAACGTACAGGACGCTCCCACTGGGTAACGCGCAGGGCGCGGTTGTAGTAGTACGTGCGGCCCTTGGGGTCGGTGCACTGCTGCCAGCCGGGCGGCAGGTCGCTGTCGCTCTTCTGCAACTCGAGGGAGATCTCCCCGCGCACCGTCAGCGACCTGTGGAACGCCGGCGCCTGCGCCTGCGCGGCCCCGTCGAGCTTCCCCGAGCTCGTCGACTTGGCGCCCGGCGCCAGCACCAGCGAGGCGTCCTCGGTGCTCCGCGAGTGCTGCAGCTGCGACGCGCGCACGACCGGCGGGGTGTTGGTCGCCAGCGTCGCCGGCGGCGGCACGTCGACCACACGCGAGGGCACCACCAGCGACTGCGGGCGCGTGCTGCTGCGCACAAACGGCGGCGGCGGCATGTCCGCGCCCGCAGACACAGGGGGCGCCGCGGGTGCCGCCATCGGCGGGGGCGGGATATCCACGACGGCCCCCTGCACCGCCGGCGGAGGCAGCGAGGGCGGCGCGATGTCGTCCGAGACAGAGGCCTTGCGCGGGGTCGGCGGCGGCGGCATAATGTCCTCAGAGACCGACGGCTTGCGCGGGATCGGCGGCGGCGCGATGTCGTCCGAGACGGACGGCTTGCGCGGGACGGGCGGCGGGGCTATGTCGTCCGAGACCGATGGCTTGCGCGGGACGGGCGGCGGCGCGATGTCGTCCGAGACGGATGGCTTGCGCGGGATGGGCGGCGGAGCGATGTCGTCCGAGACCGACGGCTTGCGCGGGACGGGCGGCGGGGCGATGTCGTCCGCGGAGGCTCGGAGCGCGGAGGCGTCCGCAGGCGGGGGCCTGCACAGCGGGGGCGGGGGCTGCACCCTGCCCACCGACGGCAGCGCCGACGAGCTCCTCGCGTGCCCCGGCGCCGGCGGCGGCGGGACCCCGAGCGGCGGCGGCCTGATCTGGTCGGCCCCGGGCGACGACGACAGCGCCGGCGAGTGCGCGTCCCGCGGGCTCTTGAAGTCCCTCGGCGGCATCAGCGGCGGCGGCGCCCCCACGGGCGACAGCGCCGACGCGGGCGACATGGCCGGCGACGGCAGCGACAGCGACGGCGGCGTCGGCGTCGACCTCTCGCACGGCGGCGGCGGCGTTGCGCGGCCGCCCGAGAGCGGCGGCGGGGGCTTGTTCCTGGGCGACCCGCTGCCGCTCGAGGGCGGCGGGGGCTTGGTCTTGCCCGACGAGGTCCTGCGCAGCGGCGCCGGGTGCTCCGCGGCCTGCGGGAACGGCACAATGTCCGGGGACGTCGGCGAGCCGGGGCCCGCGGCCAGCAGCGACGGCGGCGGTATGTCGACCGTCGCGTAGACGGCGGGCGGCGGCGGCACGTCGAGCTCGGCGGGGGCCGGCGGCGTGGCGGCGCCCGACGACGTGGCCCACGGCGAGTCGCTGCCCGCAGAGCACGCGCCCTCGGACCGCATCGTGTGCGACTTGTGGTGCCTGTGCGTGTGCTTGCGCTCGTCGTCCGACGGCTCGCGCTCCCTCAGCGACCTGCACTTTTGCTGCGACTGGCCGCTCGACCTGTACAGCGACGCCCTCGCATCTGTGCGCGTCGTCGCAGTGACGTTAGTCCGACCCGACAATTAAAAAACGCCAACACGCGCGAAAAAACGGCGCCCCAGGGCCCCTGAGCGCGACGCTCGCTTCCATTATGACGCCGCGTGACACTGGCGGGGAAGAAAAGCGCGGAAAAGCGACAAAAACGCGCCTTTGCTCGAGCCCCTGCTGCGCGACCTCTGCGGCTCGCAGTCCCTCGCGGGCAGCGGCGGCGGCGCGTCGTCCTCGTCGGCCCCGGGGGGCGCCGCGTCCTCGTCGGCCTCTGCCTCGGCCTGCGCCTGCTGCGCGGGCCTCGCGACGGGCCTGGGCAGCGGCGGCGGGGGCGCGTCCACCGGGGGCGGTATGTCGGCCGCGTCAAACGGCGGCGGCGGTATGTCGACCATCTTGCGTGGGGGGTGCGCGCGTCGCGAGGTCCTGCGGGCCTGGTTCCGTCACTGGTGGGCCCACAGGCACCCTTGGGCGGGGGGAGGGGTGGGTGAGAGGTGTTGAGGGGCCCCCGGAGAAGAGGGAGGAAGGGGGGGAGGTACTGTGGGGCCGGGGGGTAGGTTTTTTTTATAAAGCGAGGTGCTGGATGAATCTCGGGTGATTAGAATTGCCAAGCGGGGACAAAGGTGCTCTGGGAAAGCGAAATGTGGCAAACCTGTGTCAGGAGTGCCGATGCGGGCGGGAGTGGATGCCGCGTGCACCACGGTCGCTGCGGAGGCTCGGAATGCGGGAACGGCCCGTGCAGAATCAGGAATAAAGTGCGAAAGCTGATTTCTTGACTGCCGAGAAGAATATCTCGCCCTGTACGCACGCACCGCGGGGTGCGAAATTGCACCGCCCCTGATCTCTACTTGCCGGGTCTTCTCCCGCCGTATAGCGAGCGCACGGGCTGACTGCGCTGCAACCTACTCTGAGTGGAAGTAGCGGTAGCGGGGGTCGATGCGTTGAGGAGGTGTCCGAACTGTGGGCGCCACAGGCATCGACCGCGTTTGGGGCACACCCGGCAACCCGCCGAGGGAACAACTTCGCGGTGTGTGCCCCAGACGCGCGGACCGTGGCATCGGATGCACCCCCGCCGGGGAGGAGGATATGCATTGTGACGTAGCGCGTACGTGGCCAGAGTGCTATTTGCGTCAGGGGAGAATCTATTTTTCTCTCAGAATAACAACACAACCACTGCAAGACAGTCAAAAGCAGGAACACACTGCAGCACACCGACACCGAGCATGGGTCTGCGTCCCTCGCTGTGGCTGACTGTTACGACGTGGCCTGTCGTGTTCGTTCTCGCTGCCGGGCTCGCGATCCTCGTCGCGATGGGCGTCGAGTGGCGTATGAGCGCCACCGACATGTGGGACCTCACGAGCGCCGCTCGCCAGAGGCAGGCCGTCGCCTCGATCGACGCCGAGGTGTCCTTCGTCCGCCTCGCAGCCGAGGCGCTCCCGCAGTCGGACCCCGTCCTGATCAACCGCGCCATCCCTGAGCACGTGCGTTAGACGTCCACTTACTGAACAACTGCCCCCCCTTCCTTTCCCTTCGCACGCCGGTGACAGTGACTGATGGGGACACTTGCGCTCTCCCTCTCGCTTGCTCGCAGAGCTATGACCCCACAGCGCTGCTGCGCCTGTACAACTCGCTGTCGGTGTCCAAGCACGGCATGAACATCAACTCGCTCGGGTTCTACAAGCCCGTGCCCGCACGCGGCAAGACGGCCAAGGTGCAGTGGCAGATGGCGACGGGCTTCGAGCAGTTCTGCCCCAGCTCCGCCGGGTACAGCTACACGTTCTGCGCGAGCGAGAACGCCACGTACCCCAACTTTGTCTGCTGGTGCATGACCCCCGCCGGTGTGGTCAACTGGAACAAGCCCGGCTACAACAACAGCGACTGGGGCATGAGCCAGGAGTACGTCGAGCTCGCCGAGGGCAAGATCAAGGAGCTGTTCCTGCCCGTCCAGCCTCTGCACGGCAAGGTATTGTTCCTCCCTCACACAGGGCGGACGTTCGCCAGCCCTAGCGCTCACCGGCCGGTGTTCTGCAGATGCTGATTTCGTACTACCGGTCGTTCTACGCCAACGCCAACGACGCCACGCCGTTCGCCGTGACGTTCGCCGAGCTCTTCGTGCAGTCGTTCAGCAAGGAGATCGAGGAGATGCGGTTCCTCAACGACCTGGGTGTCGTCTACGTCGTCGAGGTCGACACACAGGGCATGATCGCCTCGAACGAGGCCAACGGCGTCTCCACAACCGACGGCCAGCGCCTCTTTGTCCACAACAGCACGCGGGCCGTGCGCGACACGTACAAGGCCGCGCTGGCCTGCGCCTCGCCCAACGGCTCGGGCAGGGACTCTGTCGGCGACTGGCTGGTCGGCGCGACGATCTACTCGACCGACGCGGGGCTCAAGTGGCTCATCGTGGTGCTGGCACCCAAGGACGAGGTCTTCCACAAGGTCTACAAGACCATCGGCATCGTGGCGGGCGTCTCGGCCGCGTGCCTCGTCGTGGCCTCGGGCCTGTGGATCCCGCTGATGATCTGGAAGGTCAAGCGCCCCATGGACGTCCTGCGCCGCGGCGACAAGGGCGAGGTCTACAATCTGCTGCAGGAGAGCGTCATGTTCGACGAGATCGCCAGCGTGGCCGAGCGCGACGGCAGCCAGGCCAAGGCATGAAGGCTATCGATGGGACCGACTAGCAAACGCCCAACAAACGACACTCACACCACAGTTCGAATCGGCAACTAATCGAACAATTGAATATTCCGGTTTCCAATTTCTTCGTGATCATTTCTACTGGGCGCTCGGCGTGTCTGACTCCTCGACGCAGTCTCGAAGCGAGGCTCCTGCAAGGGCTGTGGCGAGCGACCGCTTGATTCGTGTTCGCTCCAAGTCGTCGCAGTCGGGGCCAAAGACCTGGTGTTGGCCGGACTCAGAATGCGCGGGTACTATGGGGGGACAGTGCAGAGCTCGAACGTTGAGCAGGGCAGCCACAGCCGCGATGCGGGTCTGCATGTCCGGGCAGGTCACGAGGTCGACCAAGGGATCGACGCCGCCCTCCTCCTGCACCGCCTTTCGCCCAATCTCCATCCGCGCGATGTTCTGTATGGCGCCCGCGGCGTACTCGGTGGACCTGCCCTTCTTCAGCCTGCTCGCCATCGTGTCAGTGCCACGTCATTCGCAGCGCGCAGAAAGAGGACCTGAGGAGACCGACAAGCGGCTTGGTGGCGCCGCACTCGACGAGGAGCGCAGCCGCGCCGACAAGAGACGAGCAGTTGTTGAGGATCCCGGCGACACGCTCGACGACGCTCTCGTCGGGGTGCGTCAGCAGCGCGGCGACCCGCTGCATGGCGTCCGGGGCGGCGTTGAGCACTGACGCCTTGCCGACGTCGATCGAGGCGATCGACTGCAGCGCCCCGCAGGCCGCCAGCCTCAGCGCGTCGCTCGTCCTGTCGCCGAGCGCGCACACCAGCGCCTTGGCAGCGCCAGCCGACGCCGCTGCCCGCCTCACTCCAGGATCATTTGGCAGTGTGCCCGTGTAAAAGGGCGATCAGAGAGAAAATTGATATTTTACACAGATATTTGTGTCTTTTTGGTAGTGACTGGAGAGGCACAGGAATGGTACTAGAATGTATGTACTTAATCAGTTGAGGACAATGCATGCTTGTGTGAGATACAGTTATAACATCAAGCAATAAGGGTCCCCGCACCCCCCAAAGGTCACTTTTCCCACATCTGGTTAAAACTATTTGAAAAACGCCGTTCGCTCCCTCCAAAAAGTGCGCCAACACATGTGACAGCTCCCGCGCCCTCCAGTCAGCACTCTTATCAGTTTCGGTAGAAAGAGTGGTGAGGTGAGACGTCTCTGACGAGCCATTTTCTTCACTCTGTTAAGAGTGCTAACCACAGAGAGTGAGCTGGAGTGTGGACCAACCAGCACTCTTAACCTCTCTGCCGCTAGGAGAGACTGATAGGGCCACCACGGAGCTCCCTTCACAACAGCTCCGTTAAGAGTTACAGCCATGAGTGGCACAGCCTGTCGCAAAGGGGACCAAAAAAGGTACGCCAAATCGGTATTAATCGGAAAATTATTATTCTCATGGGTGATCCTGGAGTGTGCTTCTCCTCGAAGCACAAGTTGAGAAGCGCTACAGCCCCATCATAAAAATACGCAACAGTATGCAACGACCATTTCGTCACGCATATAACACGTGAGATATGACATCACGGCGGAATTTCCGTGGTGACGGACCGTTTGCGGAGTCTGCGAGGAGGGAGATGTCGGCGTCCGACCGGGCGGTGGGCGACTCGGGGGCGCAGCGCCGCGCGAGGAGGCCGGAGAGGACCTCTGCGTGGCGCACGGGCGCCCGGGCCCTGTTGCACGCCTTGCGGGCCGCGATGCGCACCGCGCGCAGCAGCATGCCGATGCTCTCGGGGCGCTCGGGCTGCCTGGCGAGCTCGTCCTCGAGCCAGGCGAAGAGGGCCTCGACGTCGTCGGGCTCGGGCTTCCTGCGCGGCCACAGCGAGGGCGTGAGCGGGCGGGTGGGAGCGGGAGGGGGGGGCGAGGGACGCGCTGCAGGTTGGGACTCTTGGCGGGGTCCGTGTTCTGGAGGACGAAGGAGCGGAGGGCGTCGTCCTCGTCGGGGCCACGCCGAGGCAGCTCCATGGCCGAGGCGATAAATATGGCTCTCGGATTCGCAGGTTGGAGCAGGCGAATCTCCGGGTTCCAGAGTCTACAGGAGCACCTTTTCGGAGGACAGCCCCACAAAGGAACACACTGTCAATTGCACATTGCTGTATTGTACTTCGCGGTCATGGACGTGCCGCCGTTCATCTCCTCCTCCGAGGAGATTCCCTGTTCGCTGTTGGCAGCATGCCGGACTCAGCCCAACTGCTCGTCATGGCCCAGGCGGCCGGGCGGCCAGGAAAGGAAGTCGCGGGGTCTCTGCGGGCGATTGCAATGACTGCGGTGGCCTCGGAGGGGCTGCAGACTTGACTCTCTGACGCGTAGGAGACAGCGTCAGTGGCTGCCCTGCCGCTGCCTTCAACGTCCCATCCTCCTGCTGCGCCTGCAAGTATGCCTTCCCCTCGGGCAACGAGGGCCTCCTGGCCGACACCGGGGGCATCGGCGAGGCCATCGCAGACGTCGGGGGAGGAGGGGGCAGCAGCGACGAGATGAGAGCTGCGGCTGAGCCGTCCTGCTCGTCCCACGCGTGCCTTGCAGGCGCTGCCAGCTTGCCGCTGTCGCTCTTGTGCTTCGTTGTCAGCAGCGTCGGGTGGTCCTCGCACGACAGGAACACTGGTCTACCGCGCTCGGGCGACTGATCCGTGCCGGCCATCTTGCACGAGCTCCTCGAGCGCCGGATTCTGTGCGGCTCGTCGTCGGTGCTGCCTGCGGTCGGCGGGCGGACAGCGGGGAGAGTGATCTCGCTGTCGTCCTTAAACCTCGGTACCAGCATCCGCATGCTGACCGTCTTCCTGACTTCGATGATTGCCGCGGGCTCTTCCGGCCCCTGGGGAACCTGCGGTACCGGCGAGGTCGTGCTCTTGGCGACCCCCGGAAGCTGGGAGCGTGACCGATGGTGCGACTGGATAAATTGCTGCGCGTCCGATGCCGCCAGGCGCTCGCGGAGACCACTTATGCGTTGCCGCAGAGCGGCGTTCTCCTCGGCCATGCTGAGCAACACGGGGTCCGCATCGCAGGAGCTGCCCAGGATGCTCGAGAGGCGTGCCTTGAGCTGGTCGCGCTCATTTGTCGCCTGGGCGAGCCCCAACTCGAGGGCGTCGATGCTCTCGTTGAGGCGCTCCATCAGGTGGGAGTCCATAACACGGGGTGCTGTAGCCTCGCGGGGGTTGGCGCTCCTTTGAAACACGCGGAAGAGATCCTCTCGCTGTTCTCTCTCCCGTTTGAGCTCGCGCTCCAGTTTCTGCGCAAGTCCTCGTTGAGAACAACGGAGCTCCCAAGCTACGAACCTCTTTGTAGACCTGAAGCGAGTACACTTGAGCCTTTGCTGCGAGCAAGGCATCGGCCCCCGCCTGCTCAGACAGGTCTATTCCCGCAGCCTCCTGCTGCTGCTGCATGGCCTTCACGGCCTGTTTGTGGTAGAAGTTCTTCTCCGCGGTGACCTGGTCGGCACGGCTGATGGTCTCCGCCAGATCCTGCTTGAGTGTGCATACCTCGGCGTCGAGCTCCTGGCATCGCTTTCTAAGGGTCACAGTCTCCGACTCGAGATGCTCCGGCAGAGGCGAGGGAGAGGGCGCTCTTTTGGCCTCCTCGAGTTTCTGGTTTGTCGGCAGTCATCGACGGCTGGAGTGTGAGGTTGGCGCACCTTTGTGAAGTCGTCAATTTGAATTTTCTGCTCCACGATCTTCTGGGTCTGCTCGGCGCGCTGCTTCCTCAGAGAGAAGAGGACCTCGCTGTGATATGATGAGAAAGTGGGAATGCGTCATCCTGAGGGCGGTACTTTATCTCGAGGATCCTCAGCTTTACCGCACTGCAGTCTACCTTACCTGGTGTCTTTCATGAGACTCGTTTGATTACAGTAGTCTCACTTTTTGAAGAGAGGTCCTGGATTAACGACAGCACCCGGTCGACCTCCGGGGCAATACGCCCGCACGCCTCGTGCTGCTCCACAGGGGCTGACTTCTCCGGGGCTGGCGACTCCGAGGGGACTGGGCCAGTCAGCCTGGGGGGGTCAAACGTCCTTGATTTGAGCGAGGCTGGCAACACCTGCACCAGCTGCTCCATTTCTCTCACACCCTTGAGCGGGAACTCGCCCAACTGGGTGTATGCCACATTGAGCAAGCTGTCACCTATCTCCTTGCGTGTGTCCCCGCTGATGAGGATCTGCCCTCCGTGAGCGCAGGCCGCAATTCTGGCTGCTCTGTTGACATCTCTGATTGAATGGGAGTCAGGAGTTGAGGGCATATTCATAATTGGCTCACGGTCCAAAGTAGTCGAATCGTCCAGTGACCCTGTCCAGTTGTGCCCGAACTTCGCCGAAATGCACACCTATACTCACTCGTCAGTGAGCACTCAATTTGGAGTGCGAACCCATGCGAACGCGAAGTCCCCGGAACATCGGGAGGCCGTCTGACGAGAGTACCTCGTGTGCATACCCATTCCTCAGCAACAGAGGAGACCAGTCCGCGGCCATAAGAGACTCCTGAGATGTGTGGTTAAAAACAAAAAGACACAACGCCATTCATTGCTGACCTGTACGAGAACACACCAGCACACCGCGTCCATGGGCCTCGAGAAGGCTGCCATAAGCGAGTCGCCCTCGGTTTTCACCTCGTACCCACCCACTGTCCTGAGCTTCTCACGAAGAATGCGGTAGTGAAGGTCCATGGCTCTGAGACCCTGATGAGATGATTGAAATAATGTGGTTAGCTCACATTTGCATGACTTTCTGGTCATGCTCCCACTGAGGAGTGCTCTGCTCCACATCGGTGAATGCAAATGCAACGACTCTATGGAGTGCTGAGACAGGAAGAATGCGCATGCATGGTATACCCAGTGGGATGGGGGATATCCCCCTTCTTCGGCTTCCCGAGACTCGCAGAGCTCCTGTCGGTCTCTGTCTGTGCACTGGTCGTCTGCCTGAGCTTCTCCGAGAGAACAGTGACTTCGGCTTTTGTTGATATCAACTGAGCCTCGAGCTCCTTGTTCCTGTCGGTTTGTTCCACGAGCTTCGCAGTGCACTTGAGAGTCTCTCCCTTGAACTTGTCCACCATCGATATCATTCGGTCCATCTCCTCCCTGTGCCTCTTCTCTGCCTGCATGCAGTCAGGTCTTATTCACAGAAGATTCATGAATAGGAGGTACATCTGTTGCTGAGGCCACAAGTCGCTCGAACTGGGCCGACACGGTGTCCTTGGCAGCCGCGGCGTGGCTACACTTGGCTACCTCTGCCTGCAGGGCCTTAACCTGTCTCTCTGCTGCCTCGCGGGCCTCCTCGTGCATCGTCGCGAGGCGCGACTCCTCCTCGAGCTCCGTTTGCAGCGTACGGAGATCTCTCTCGAGAACAGTGCACGACTGCGCCACAGACCTCGCCTTATGCAGGTCCCTCTCGAGGCTCCGCACCCGCATGTCGAGCTCCCGCGCCCTGAACTCGGCTGAGAGCAGCCTCAGTTTGGCGATGACCTCCGCCTTCCTCGCCAGCCGTATGTCCAGCGCCTCTCTGAACGCCGTCACCTATTGCTCGTTTGAGAACGGATGTGATCAGTGGCGTCAGGACGACATTCTCTTCCGAGGATGAATGCACCACGCGAGTGGGGGCAGGCATGCTACGTGAACGCCGAGGGCGGACTCCGGCATGGTTCTGGCGGGTCGACCGTCTCGGCGAGAGACTGCGGGCGCGCGTGGGGGGAGAACGCGAGCCCGAAGACAGAGTTCTGCGGATAAATCCGCGGGAGGCTGGGCGCAGACTGGAGTGGCGGGTGGCCGGTCGCGGGGCGCCGGGGACCGCAGGGACACAGGGCAGGGCTCCCGGAGACCTTCCGCGCTGCGAGGGGATCATCGGGGTTGTTCCCAAGGAGGGCGACTGGCTGGTCTCGCAGTTCCAAAAATAGATGGGCATATCTTGTGCAATCTGATCCATATCGTACACAGAAAAATATAGTTGGATGGGCCCACGTTTTGCCGAGGGGCCGTTGGCACGACGCAAAGTGTTACCATCAATTGGGATCGCATTTTTCGCAATGCCGGTTCAGTCGGGGCCATTTGGGGGTTTACTGCCTCGCATCGAGTCTGTGAAGGCCCTGTGGAAGCCGAGCTACCATCAGTTTGCCAGCCCTTCACTCCAATGGCTGCAGCAGCTCCGGAATTGCGTTACAATAACAGCATCAAACATTAACCGCTCTCTGTTTTCGGAAGGTGCAGCAGTGGAAATGCGAGGGGCCCTTTTCCAGATATCAAAATCGAGGCCAGAAGCCGTTGGCCGGGGAACCCATTCTCTTAACAAGCGCGACGAAGCTACACCACAGACCACATCACTCACAACACACACATCGCAGCTCGCCACAGACCAATGCGGTCCCGTATGACCATCGTTCTCTGTCTTCTCGTGGTGCCGTTCCTGTGTCTCGCGTCCACGGAACCTCAATCAGAGGGCAAGTCGCTCACGTTCACCGCAGAGGGGCCCATCGCCATAGACCTCTCTCTGCTGGTCAGGGGCAACGTGACCATCGTCCACGCTGGTCCCGAGGTCGACCCCAACTCCGTAGTGGTCACGTTCACCGGCGACTTTGAGGAGGGTTTCAATTTCGGTGCCATCGACAGTTGGGCCACTCTCGCAGACGGCAAGCTGTCCGTCGCGGTCTCGGACACCAACGTAGATGCTTGCCGAAGCGCCGGCCTGGTCGTCCGCCCTCTGGCTGCTGTTCTGGCGTCTCTGGTCGTCTCGCAACGCAGTCCGGCACTCGGGGTCGGTGTGGCAACTCTGTGTGCAGCGAGGGCCGTCCTGGGTGCCCGGCCGAGGCTCGTCAACGTTCACATAGCCGTCGGGAGCTCTGTTGTGATCACCAACGTCGACTCCAAGACCCTCGACGGGACGACGGACACCAGGGTGACGACAACGAACCCCTTCCGCCCGGAGCCCTCCGCGCCCGTCGCCTGCTGCATCCCCGTCGCCTCTGACCCGACGGCGGCATCGGACCCCAGCGGCCCGACCTCCTCGTGCAGAGACGGGCTCAAGGCCAGCGAGTGCCAGGCCGTCGGCGGCACCCCGTTCCAGTGGGCGACGTGCTTGGGGCTCTCGCTCGACCAGTGCCCGTTCGGCCAGGTGCAGGCTCTCGGGGCGTGCTGCACCCCACTGGCGAGCATTGTCAACGAGTCGGGGGTGTTCCCCCGAGACTGCATCGCCGACGTTACCAAGTCCAAGTGCACTCTGATGCAGGGCGTCTGGCACGCGGGCTCGCAGTGCTTGCAGGCCAGCGGAGAGCGTCTGTGCCCCGCAGTCGGCGCGTGCTGCCGGGGCGCCGACACTGCCGTCAACATCACGTGCGCGAACAACATCGTCCAGGACAAGTGCACGCCGCCCTACACGTTCTTCACGGGCGTTTCGTGCAGCTCGCTGACACAGCAGCAGTGTCCGTCGTTCGGGGCCTGCTGTCTTACAGCCAATCAGTCATCTTCTGTCCGGTGCATCAGCCCTACTATCCCTGACCGTTGCAAGGCCCTCGGAGGCACGTTCACCGCCTCTACGCCCTGCTCGGCCCTCTCCGAGAAGCAGTGTCCACTTTCCGAGATCAGAGGTGCCTGCTGCCAACGCACGACAGACGCAGACCCATCAGACATAGAGTCGCCCTCATGTACCGACAACACGACGAAGTCAGGCTGTTCGCTGCTCGGGGGAGCCTTCTTCCCCGACGTTCCCTGCTCGTCGTTGTCTCAGGATGCCTGCCCGGTTGTCCAGCGCCTCGGCGCGTGCTGCAGCCCCCACGTGCTGTCCGAGAGTGCCTCCAGCCTCGTTCCGGTCGACTGCATCGACAGACTCTCGGCGCCACGATGCAAGCTGCTCCAGGGCCAGTGGCTTGCCGGCAAGACATGCGCTGAGGTCGAAGAGCGCTGCCCCGTGCGCGGGGCGTGCTGCAGAAGGGACGGCTGCTTCAACAACATCACGCAGGGTCGCTGCGACGGCCAGTTCTTCACCGGAAAGGTCTGCGCGGGCCTCACCTCCGCGCAGTGCCCCATCGTGGAGAAGCTCGGGTCGTGCTGCCTCACGGGCTCGCTGGCCACGCTGTCGCCGCGTCCCCGCTGCGTCGAGCCCGCAACGTCCGCGCAGTGCAAGCAACTTCGCGGGAGGTTCTTCCTCGGCACGCGCTGCGAAGAGCTCCCGGCGTCCACGTGCCCGCCGGCCCACCAACGGGGCGCGTGCTGCTCGACAGTGACGACCACCGCTGGGGTGTCGACGGCGGCATGCAGAGACGGCCTCACGGACACGAGCTGCGACCTGTTGAGCGGGAGGCTCTTCGCGTGGAAGAACTGCTCTGCGCTGACGCACAACGAGTGCCCCGTCCCGGAGCCCGCAGGTGCGTGTTGCAGCCCGCGGTCTATCTTCACGGACCAGACGGGCAACAACCAGATCAACTGCGTCGACCGGTTGGCCGAGCGGCAGTGCGCGGCCTACAAGGGCGTGTGGCACAAGGGGCAAACGTGCGCCGAGCTGAACGAGACCTGTCCAGAGGTCGGCGCGTGCTGCACCGAGGGCCAGTGCATCGACCGCTCCACGAGCACCAAGTGCAGCGGGCACTTCTTCCCGCGGCTGCTGTGCTCCTCCATCAGCGCCAACATGTGCCCATCGATTACGCAATACGCTGGCGCCTGCTGCCTGACTTCGCTCGGTGCCCACTCGCCAACGACTGGAAGATGCGCACTGGTCCCGTCCGAGGCGTACTGCAAGGAGCTGAGCGGCGCATTCTATGCCAACTCGACGTGCGGCGACCTGTCGGACGACCAGTGCCCGGAGACGCCCATCACGGGGGCGTGCTGCGTGCACAGAGTGGACTCTTCCGCGTCCGTGCACAGCGCGACCTGCAGGGACGGTATAACCAAGTACCTCTGTGTGCTCTCGAATGGCGCATTCGCTCCTCTCCGAAACTGCTCGGATCTGAGCGCAAACGAGTGCCCGGTCCCCGAGCCTCTGGGCTCGTGCTGCAACCCACAGCTTGCAGACGTCTCTGTTAGCTGTATCGACTCGACGACAGCAGCCAAGTGCCGAGCCATGAGTGGTGCCTGGAGCAACGGCGGGACCTGTCTCAGTCCCAGCGGGGCCGAGACGTGCCCCCGAGTTGGCGCCTGCTGCACACCAGAGAACTCAGCGGCGCCGTGCATCAACAGGGTGCCCGAAGAGAAATGCAAGGCGGCAAGCGGCCGCTTCTTCGTTGGTTTGACCTGCAGCGATCTGACCGCGAACCAGTGTCCCATTCTGGCAGAATGGGGCGCGTGCTGTCTGGCCGACAACAAGAGTTTGCCCGCTTCGGCAAGCACGAGCTGTATTAGCCCAGTCAGGAGGGATCGCTGCACGGGGCTCGGAGGGCTGTTCCGCGAGGGTAGGGCGTGCTCCAACCTGTCTCTAGCCGAATGCAGCCCAGCCATAATTCGCGGTGCGTGCTGTCACCGCCAAGCTCTGGCAACGCATATAGCAGCTTCGTGCGACGACAACGTCTCGCAGGACCTGTGCAGGTCGAGCCAGGGGGCATTCTACGCGGATGCCACGTGTTCCGGGCTGCCCTCGGATGTGTGCCCAGTGCCAGAGCCGCTCGGCGCGTGCTGCAACCCGAAGATGGCGCAGACGAACCAATCAGGAACTTACCCAGTGTCGTGCATCGACAAGCTGACCTCGCGGAGGTGTCGGGCGCTCCAGGGCCAGTGGTTCGCCGACCTGTCGTGCCAGGACATCAAAGAGAAGTGTGCGCCCAACGGCGCGTGTTGCAGTAAGGAGAGGGGATGCCAGGACTCGGTCCCCAAGGACAGCTGCAACGGGAAGTTCTTCGCAGCCATGTACTGCAACAGCCTGTCGCCCAACCAGTGCCCGTGGGTCATCAGCGACAAGCGCGGCGCGTGCTGTGTCGCCAACTACTCGCAAAATGGCACGCTCGTCTTCAGTAGCTGCATTCTCTCCACAACGGAGGACAAGTGCAAGCATCTGGGCGGTCAGTTCTTTGTGGGGACCACCTGCTCGGCGCTCACAGAGAAGCAGTGCCCATCGCCACCGCCAGCTCCGGGAGCGTGCTGCGTGCATATGGCCACTAGCACAGCGAATCTCGCAACCTGCAGAGACGAGGCCACCAGTAGTGCGTGCAAGGAGCTGGGAGGTCAGTTCTTCCAGGGGACCCGGTGCTCGTTCTTGTCCCCGAACCAGTGTCCTGTCCCCTCACCGACCGGCGCATGCTGCAACCCGCGCATGAGCGTGGTCACTGGCGCTGGCATGCTGCCGATGGGCTGTGCCGACGGCCTCGTGGAGGACAGGTGCAAGAACCTGCAGGGAAGTTGGAATATGGGCCGCAGGTGCGCCGACCTCAACGACACGTGCCTGAAGCTGGGGGCCTGCATCACCAGCGACTCGTGCCGCAACCAGGTCCCCCAGTCGCAGTGCAGCGGTCAGTTCGTCGAGGGCCAGTTCTGCTCCGCTGTGACATCTCTCCACTACAACGTCGTACCTCCAGCGGGTGCATGCTGCCTCTCGCGTGTTTCTGGGTCGGCTACCCGCTGCACTGTCACGAGCACTGCGGTGGACTGCGCCAGCCTCGGGGGAACGCACTTCCTGGGTACGGGGTGCGGGAGCCTGTCAGGCGAGCAGTGCCCGGACGTGATGACGCGGATGTTCGGGTCGTGCTGTGTGTTCACGTCCAACGTCGACACCGCCTCGTGCTACGACAACATGACTGCGATGTCATGCAAGGACCTCTCGGGAGTCTTCAGCCTCTTCGGGATCTGCTCGCAGCTCAGCAGGAGCCAGTGCCCTGTTCCCGAGCGGCTGGGAGCGTGCTGCAGCCCCAAGCTGACCATAGTTAACGGCTCGGGCACGTTCCCCATCGATTGTATCGACGCGGTCACGCAGGACAAGTGCAAGAACCTCGAGGGGACTTGGTTCGACTCAAAAACTGTGCGTCATGTCCACAACGCGCTCTCTGCTCGCATATCTGACTTCTATCTCTCAGTGCAACGAGGTGCGCAAGCTCGATTTGTGCCCGAGGGTCGGAGCCTGCTGTAGGAACGGGCAGTGCGTGAGCCCCGTGGTCCAGGCCGAGTGCAGAGACATGAAGTTCTTCCCCGGTCTGCTCTGTGGGTCGGTCCCCGCCGACCAGTGTGGAGGCGGGACTGGCCAGGGGGCCTGCTGCCTGCCGAACCGCACTCTCCAGTGTGTCCAACTCCCGACGGCGGAGCGTTGTAGCAATTTGGGTGGCACGTACTGGCCAAGCAAGATCTGCCAGAGCCTGACAGAGGCAGAGTGCCCCTCGGAGCCCACGGGGTCGTGCTGCGCTGTGATGGAAGGCGGCCACAAGTGCCTCAGCTCCCAGACCCTCAAGCAGTGCAACCAGTACGCCGGCAAATGGTACCAGGGTAGAAACTGCTCGGATATGTACCTCCACGTGTGCCCTGTGCAAGGCTCGTGCTGCATGCACGGCTCCACGGGTGTGGATTGCGCGGACGAGATTACGCTCGAGTCGTGCCAGCACATGCAGGGCAACTGGTACGCGCACCTGACCTGCACGACCCTGGGCAATGCGTGCCCCGTGCTCGGAGCGTGCTGCACGAACCAGCCCGGTTCAGGCTGCATCGACGACGTGACCTCGGTGTCGTGCACGGGCAACAAGACGTTCTTCCCGGGGCACAGCTGCGAGAGTCTCATTTCGACGCAGAGATGCACCGCCGCCCTGCCCACGGGAGCGTGCTGCCTTCACTCTGCCGTCCTCGACTCGAGCCCGCACACGTGTCTCGACAACGTTGCCAACGCTCGTTGTTCGCTGATGGGCGGAACATTCTTCCAGAACCAAAAGTGCAGTGGCCTGGGCGACAAGTGCCCGCTCCTGGGCTCGTGCTGCGGCGAGACTCCGAACAGTAAGGGCTGCACTGACGGTGTGTTGCCTGCCAAGTGTGATCGTGTGCGCGGTGCGTGGAGCAAGCTGCCGTGCTCGAACCGCTCCGAGTGCCCTCGGCTCAAGTTCGGGGCCTGCTGCGGACCCTCGCAGCTGACGCCGTCTGCGGCCTCTTCGTGCCTCGACAACCTCGTGGAGAGGAAGTGCTCTGCGCTCGGTGGCTCATGGTTCTCCGACGCCGTAAGCAGCCTCCCGTGAGTCTCAATGGTTCTAACTGCGCACCGCAGCACTGTGCAGACCTCGGAGAGAGGTGCGAGGCGCTGGGTGCGTGCTGCATCGGCCCTGAGAGATGCGTCTCGCTCGTATCGAGGGCGAAGTGCAAGCTGCTCGACGGCACGTTCTCCCCGGGCCAGAGATGCACGGACCGCACGTGTGTCGCCAGAAAGGGCTCGTGCTGCAACGTTACCATCCGCAGCGTTATCGACGGGCGCTACACCATCTCGCACTGTACGGAGAGCTGGTCTGCCCTCGAGTGCACTGCCAAGAAGGGAAGCTGGACCACGGGGGGCACCTGCGACACGGTGTGCCCAGAGCGCCCTGTGGTGTACGGCACCTGCTGTATTGAAGGCAAGTGCACCGATGCGTCGACGTACACGCTCTGCAAGGAGCGCAGGGGCGTTTGGGCGGCGAACAAGAGCTGCTCTCAGGTGACCGCGGAGGAGTGCCCAGGGAACCCCGACGCCGCCACGGGGTCGTGCTGCCTGCCGAGTCGCCTGGACTGCCTCAACAACCAGGTCGATGACAAGCTGTGCACTACGCTCGAGGGCACCTGGATGCCCGGGGTGTTCTGCAACGACACCAAGGCCTGCCCTCCTCTCGGGTCCTGCTGCTCGCTCAAGAACGGGGCCTCGCGCTGCGACAACTCCATGAGCATGGACGAGTGCGCCCAGCTACAGGGCCAGTGGAGGAGCGGGCAGTGGTGCAGCGCCAGCTCGTGCTTCACGGAGGACCCCAAGGTCGGCGTGTGCTGCCACCCGCGGACAGAGTGGCAGCCAACGCTGGGCGAGGTGTCGCTGGCGCCCCGCTGCCTCGAGAAGTTCGACCAGCTGCGCTGCTCGATGGCCAACGGCACGTTCTTCGCGAGCATCCAAGACTGCGGGCAGCTCGACGCGAAGCAGTGCCCTGAGATCGGCGCCTGCTGCTACTGGGACCCCGATCAGCACAAGGTGTGCTCCGATAACATGCCGTCCGACGCCTGCCGCGAGCTCGGTGGCACGCTGTCGCCCGACACCCTCTGCCCGGCGTCGTGCTGAGCGCCCGCACTCCTGGCCAGTGAGGCACCCTCGGAAAGTGTAAATAGGAATGGGCGGTGAGGCTCTCGGCAATGTTGTTGCTTCTCCCCTTCCCTATTGCGAAGTCGGGCCAGCAGCGGGGGGCGCTGACGGCGTCGTGGACGGCTGCGGAGAGGGGATCCAGAAGGCGACGTTTGTGCACGCAGAGGCGACCATCATGTACCTGGGGTTCCACTGCACGACGCCGACGGGCCCCGCGTGGCCCTGCCACACGGCGACCTCTGGCTGCTGCGGGGCCCCCGCGGGGGCGGCGGCGCACGACCACACGTGGATCGACCCCTCCTTGGACCCGCAGAGCACGTACTGGCCGTCGGGGCTGAACGTGGGCTCCGTCGGCAGGCGGTGCGTGTCGACGAGCGTGGTGATCGACTTGACGACCTGGTAGCCGAACGAGTCGATGAGGTACATCGCCCCGTCGAGCGTCGCGGCCACGACGAGCTTGCCGTCGCCAGAGAACCTCACGGAGCTGATCTCCGAGGGCGCCGACGAGGGCGCCTGGGGCAGCGCGATGCTCGTGAACGGGCCCTGGTCGGCCTTGCGGGCGTCGTAGAGGCGCACCTCGCGCCCCGACCCCACGCCCAGGACGAGCCCGTGCGGGTCGTACGTCGCCGAGGGCCGGAAGCCCGAGCGCACGCGCATGAGGCCCTGGCAGGCGTAGGCGCGCAGGTCCCAGAACCTCACGGTGCTGTCCATCGACGCGCTCACAAACGTGTCGTCGATCGGCGACATCGCAAGCGAGACGACGCTGGGCGGCCGCGCAGCAAGCGAGTCGGCATAGGGGAGCGTGTGCGTGCGTGTGTGGGAGGGCCATGCGCACCGGTCCCTGTGCCCCTTGAAGTAGCGGAGGTACGTGTTGTCGTGCAGCGACAGATACCTCAGCGACTCTGGGCACGGAGAGAGAGAGGGCGTGAGGGGGGTGGGAGGGTCCCCAGGCGGGGCAGACGCACCGTCCCAGCCGTTCTTCGACGCGCATATCACCGAGCTGTTGTGGTGCGTGAACTGCAAGCCAGAGGCGTCAGACACAGAGTGAATCCTGGCGCTGGGGGGGGAGAGATGCGGTGCCTTGACGAGGTCGACGCCGTATTTCTTGCTGAAGACCGTCCTGTGCTTGCTGCGAGTCCCCCCTGGGGCGTCAGAGCAGCCGCCCAGCCGATGGGGGGGAGGGCGAGCGAGGCGGGGGGGCGAGAGGGAGAGGGCTGCGCCGCACGTCCCGCTGCTGATCTCGTAGACGCGGATGGTCTCGTCGTCGCCCGAGGACACGAGGAGGTCGCCGTCGTCGCTGAAGTCGAGTGAGTTCACCGGCGCCGTCTGAGCCGTGGGAGGCGTGGGAGACGAGGGGGGAGGGGAGGAAGGGGAGGCAGGGAGGGGACGGGGAGTCAGCGCGGAACAACGGCGGAGGTGGGGTGGCTGGCGGGCCGCACGTGCTCTTTGAAGACCTTCCCGATGGTCATGGAGCGCACCACCGAGTCGTCCAGCTTGACGCTGCCCATATGCGCGCGCGCTGTCCACCCCACAGCAACAAATTTCAAGAAGATAGACGGATCTGTCTGGGGGAGGAAAAGAGATACGAGATATCTGCCCATTTCCCGGAAGTACAAAAAGAGGGAACAGGAATTGAGCTATCGCGCTTCATAGAGTGTCATTGTTGTTGCGCAGTAGTCTTATAGGTCTGACAGTATACTGTGGCACGGTGTCAAACTAGGCGCTGGGGTCAATGTACGGGAGTCTCCGCAAAGCAGTGCTCGCACACGAGTTCTCCAGACACTATGTTGTATCCTCCCTGGGGCGGTGGCCAGTTGCCGTTAAGAGTTCTGCCGCATGCTGCCTGTGCGGTGCGGTGTGGTGCGGGGATGAGAGCTGGGCCACTGTCCAGCGGTGTCAGAGGGTACCTGAAGGACCCGCCTGCAGCGCCGGCAGACCAGGTGGTGCGGGTGGTAGGTCTTCCCCATAGCAGCCACCACGCTGCCCTCGATCGGCAGACCGCATGCCTCGCAGTAGGACCCTGCCAGCACAGCACACCCGCCAGCCCCACAGTCAGTAAGAGGGTGGAGCCAGCAGGGACTCCTGGCGGGGAGCCGCACCAAACAGTCGCAGGTCGCAGCTGTTGCAGAAGAATTTGCCTGCGTGCGCAAAAGAGGTGGGCGCGGACGTGAGGGGCCGGCGGAAGACTGTGAGAGTGTGGGAATATGGTGCAGTGTCACCGTAGCGGGAGACGAAGTGGCCCACGAGGGGCTGGCGGCAGAAGTCGCAGACAAAGCACGCAGAGTGCCAGAGGCGCTGTGCTGCCTCGATAACGCGGCCCGCTGCAGGCTGGCCGCAGCCGGGACAGACAGGCAGACTCGCCATCTTGTTTTGTTCTCAGGAAAAGATTGCCATATCTTCTGACGCATCAGAACCCTGCGCAAGGGGATGTTTCTCCGGTCCGCTAGAGATTTGCCGTTGAGCACCATCTCTCGGTCAGCGCCAAGGGTCGGTCTCGTGATGCGTCCTTGGATGAGCCCGAAATATCTTTGACACACAATTCAATCTAGGGAGGAATGTCAGCGTCTTCTGGGCTTTTTCTGGAGTGTTCATAATTCCGCATTCAGTCGTGTCTCTTCGTTTCTGTCCATTTTTCTTTTTCGCAGCGGCAATGGCGGACCTGTTGGTGACTGTGGCGGTGAGCATGTGCTCGATGGTGGGAGCGCTGCTGATCGTCGATGGCATCAGGGACATAGCTGCGTCCTTCCGCTCGTGGAGATACCAGCGCCGCCAGCGCAAGCGCGAGAAGAGGGCGAGGCGCCAGGCAGCGGCCCTCGCAGCGAGTTCCACAGATAGCCAGCAGCCTCCGCCATACAGCATTGTGGAGCGCCTCGGCGGGGACGACTAGCGGACTGCTTGGCATTTCATCGTTCTGATTACGCCCGACTGGCATCTCGTGCGGGTCCGAAACACAGTACCTGTCAGAAGATCGCACCACGGGTGAGTGTGCAGTTGCTCCTTGCTACTTGGTATCCCTGGTATCCCCTCCGGTGCGGCTGCATTGGTGTCCGTACAAAGCGGGCTTTATTGGTGTGCGTGAGTCTGTGCGTTGGAGGGGGTGTGCGTGACAGTTCTCTTTTGTTCAGGTCCAGAACGGTGGCCGTTTGTCTTCCGGTGTCGCTAAACAGATGAGTACTACATCGGCGTCGCGGGGCTCATGGGGACGACCCCGTCGAGGTTGCCGAGGACCGGCGGGATCTCTCCCCGCTGCACAATTGGCGGCTGGCCCGTGATCTCGTGGTCCAGCATCTCCTGCAGGTCTCGCTGGTACTGCGGGTGGAACTCGGTCATCTCTCGGAACACCAGCTCTGCGGCGTTGGGTAAGAATCAGACTATGTCACAATGAATTCAGGAGGGCTGTGAGTGGCTTCTTGTCCCTGCGTACCTTTGATCCTCGCCGCCGAGGCGTTGGTGAGGTCGACGTCGTACTTGAAGGGGCTGCGGCAGACGGGCTCGTCGGTCGGGTCGTGCAGCGACGAGATGTACGGGTGCTCGAGCGCCTGCTCGATCGTGCATCGCTTGGCGGGATCGAACTGCAGCATTCGCTCCAGCAGGTCCACCGCCATCGGGTTGGCCAGCGGGAACAGCTTCGGCATCGGGACTCGCAAGGTCTGCGGCAGCTGCTTCACAAACTGCTTGGCCTTGGCGTTCTCGAGGTGGCTGATCTCCTGGTCCGACGGCGACCCGAGTATGGAGACAATCATCGGCAGCTGTAGCCAGTCTACACGCGCTCATTGGTCCTCTCCACACGGCCCCGGGAAGGGAGGAGTTGCACGGCACGTACGGTTCTTTCCGGGGAACAGGGGCCTGCGTCCGAGCAGCTCCGCCAGGATGCACCCCACGGACCAGATGTCGACTGTTGAGGTAGCGGCCAGGTTAGTTGTTATGCACCCGAGGAGACGAGGACTTACTGGGCTTCGAGTAGGTGTCGCACAGAAGAACCTCTGGTGCGCGGTACCAGCGAGTGGTCACGTACAGCGTCATGTGTATGTCCTTCTGCTGTTCCGAGACTGCGGTGTGTCAGGCGTGAGGCCACAGCAGGAGAGCATGGGAGGGGGGATCTGGCATACCAGCCCCGATGGGCCTGCTGAGTCCGAAGTCGCAGATCTTGGCATCGCAGTTGGCGTTGATGAGGATGTTGCTCGGCTTCTGCGGCCGCGAGAGATGAGTCCGGAGGAGCGAAATAAGGGAGATAGCTGACGAGGTCTCGGTGGATGACGTTGGCGCTGTGGATGTAGCGCAGGGCGCGGAGTATCTGGTAGAGGAAGTACTGCACGTGCTCGTCCGACAGCGGCTGGTCCGACCGGATGATCTGGTTCAGGTCCGTGTCCATCAGCTCCGACACGATGTACCTGTGCCACGTTGAGAGCGCGCGCACGATCCATTGCCGCATACGGCAGGTGGTGTTTGTGAGGCATTGTCTTGAGAGACGATCGATCGAGGAGGTCACTTACACGTCGTCAAAGTCCGCGTAACTGCGCGGCCTCATGATGTCGACTATCTGGACGATCTGAGCGCCCGGGCGAAGACTTGGTGAGGCGCCAAGGGGGTGCTGGGACGGGGGTACGAGGGTGCACCCGCACATTCTCGTGGCAGAAGTGCTTGAGCAGCTTGATCTCGCGCAGGAGCCGCTTGGCGTCCTCCACGTTCACAAACGCGTTGGTGATCTTCTTGATAGCGACGTTCTTCGGTCCCTCGACCGTGTCCAGCCGCGCGGAACTGGCGAATACCGGTCAGATGCGCGCGCGGAGGCGCGGCGGGTGATTTTTTTATCTCGCGTGCGAACCAGACGATTCCGTAGGCGCCCGTGCCTATCGCCTTTATGGGCGTGTACTTGTTGTCGAGGTCGAAGTTGCTGCCGCAGATGAGGTACCTGCTCATACCTCCTCCGCGGGGCGTCGGCGTGAAACACGTCTCTCCCATGGCAGCGTCCGCCATCTCGCAGGGGCGTCGTATTCCCGCGCGATTACGCAAGTTCCCGTGTGGCTCTCGACCGGCTCCCAGCGGCTCCCGCGCGCGCAGCACTCGCCCCGCGGATCGCGACCCGAATTGCCTAAAAATTTAAATTTATACGGAATATTATCCAGATGAAATATCCCGATCGAAATCACCTTTTTCCGCCTGTGCCCCAAGTGCGACGGTTCCCTGTGCGGTTGCGCCTCCGCGGATGCTGTGGGCTCTTTTCGGGATCGCTCTGGTGTTCGGCCGAGTGGCGGAATCGCGCATAGTCGGCGCGTTCGTGGTACCCCACGGGGGCTCTGCCCTCGACCCCGAGTCGTTTGCTGCCCGCGACCCGGCCGCGCGCGAAAACGCCCGCGCGCTGCACAACTGCGCCGCGGCCGCGGGCCTCGACATCGCCGCGCTGAAGCCCGACATCATCTACCTCAGCAGCCCGCACGGGATCGCCCACAGGGTCGACGTCTCTCTCTACGCCAACGACAAGGTGTGGCAGCGACTTCCCCCCTGCTGCTGGGCTCCGCCTGTGGCGCCTGCGTGGTGTGTGCGTGGTGTGGGTTGGCTGGGGGTGTGCCGGACCGTGTGTTGTTACTGTGGGTGGGCTAGTCCTTCGAGTTGCGGTGTGGGTCGGCGTGCTGGCGTGTGGGCGGTCTCCCTGATGGGCTGGTGCCGTGGTATACAGGCCGAGGGGTTCGCTCCGACCGACGACGAGCGCGTGAAGGTGAGCATCGGGCCCATCGACCTAGCGCCGGACGTGGCCGCGAGCCTCGCGCAGTACCTCGGGAACCGCGGGCACAACGTGTCGACGATAACCGCGTACTCGGCTGCCGAGGCCGCGCCGCTCCGGTGGGGCGAGGTCGTGCCCCTGTGGTTCGCCCGCCCGGCTCTGGCGGCCGGCGCCAAGGTCGTCGTGGCGACGCAGCCCACGCGCAGGATCGACGACACCGCGGCCATGGTCCCCGAGATGCTCTCGCTCGGGGCGTCGCTGCACCGTGCGCTCGACAGCCTCGAGCAGCGCGTCGTCGTCGTCGTCTCGTGCGACCTCGCGCACACGCACGACCCCAGCGGGCCCTACGGCTACAGCGACGCTGCCGCCCCGTTCGACGACGCCGTGGCCCGCTGGGCGCGCGAGGGCGACAGGGCCGCGCTCGTGGCCGACGCCAGGGCGTACGTGAACAAGGCGCTGTCGTGCGGGTACCTGGGGCTCGTGACGCTGCAGGGAGCGGTCGACGAGGCGGAGCACGGGCAGTGGAAGTCGGCCGTGTGCGCTGTCTCGCACCCCGAGTACTACGGCATGATGGTCGCCACCTTTGTGAGGTCTGCGTGAGGTCAGTGCTGAGCGCACAATGCAAAGTATGATAACGTATCCATGATCCACACGGCCAGCTGCCAGGAACTGCGAGGTGTGCACTGACTGCCCACCCGAGCGGGCCAAGAAAAAGATCACGTAGAGTATTCTCAGTCGGATCTGTTCTGTGTGCCTCCTCGCTTTGCCTCTTGGTTGGGTGCTGCTGTATTCTAAGTGCGACGTGAAAGACGAAATCAAAGACGCCTGCGGTAACAGGAGAAGGCTCAAGGACTCGGCGAAGTGCCCTCTGTCTGATCGGAGGAGATAGCAAACCGTGTTCAAACGCCAGGCCATCGAACCGGACGGTAGAGGGTATTGTCTTGCCAGTCCGGAAGCTCCGCTCGAACACTGGGACAGCGTGGCTAATGTATCTTGTGGAGTTTGGTGACCGCGACGACTTTGACAGTCTGGTCGAGCACGGCCAGCGTGCCCAGGCCCAGCATATCAGGGTTCCAGTCGACGGACACGATCGGCTGCGAGGCAACATCCGCCCCCTCGGCCAGCCGCAGCAGCTCGCCGGGCACGCCCTCCTCCTTCCCGTCCGGCGTCGTGCGCACGCGCTGCTCGGGGTACGAGTACCTCCACATGCCCAGCGAGCCGTTGCCGCACGAGACCGCGAACAGGTCCCTGTCCTGCGGCAGCGGCCTCACGCACCACGCCGTGGCCCCCGAGGCCCCCAGCGTCGCCGACTGCTCGGCCCTGGCGAACCCCGCCGCGCTGTCCTTGGCCCTGAGGTCCCAGCAGCAGAGCTTGGCCCCCAGCCCCGCGCTCATGAGCTTGTTCGGCGCGATGTCCTTGCGGTCGAACGCGAGCCCGCAGACGCCCGTCGGCGCCCGCGCGCGGAAGCTAACGGCGCCCGCGCGCAGGTCCCACAGCGCGACGTCGCCCGTGTCCCACGCGGCGGCGACCACGCGCTCCTCGGCCGCGTGGCACGAGCCGAAGGCGACGGCCCAGCAGTCGCCCGAGGCCGCGGCGCCCGGCGTCAGCTCGGCGACGGCCCTGTTGGTCCGCGGGTCCCACACGCGCACGCAGCCGTCGCGGCCGCCCGTCGCGATCTCCGGCGCCCCGGGCCCGCCCGCCACGTCGCCGCCCGCGCCGTCGACGGCGTTGACGATGCCGCGGTGCGCGCCGGGCACGGACCACGCCGGCGTGGCGTCGCGCTCGAGGTCGAGGACGCTGACCTTGCCGCTGAAGTCGCCCGCCGCCAGGAGGACCTTGCCGGCGTCGCCGCGGCGCGAGGCCGCGAGGGTGCACGCCTTGATGGCCGAGGACGTCGCCGCCTCGAGGCGGACGGCGAGCGAGCGCGAGGGCTCGAGCTCGTAGACGTGGACGGCGCCCGTGCCGCGCGGGTGGCCGCCGACGGCCACGAGGCGGGCGCTGCGCGGGATCCAGCGCGAGTCGTAGGGCGTGTACGTCACGCTCTTGGCCTGCACGACGTGGACCTGCGGCTGGTCCTTGGTCCGCTCGCTCATCGTTGGCTGCTCGCGCGTTGCGTCTTTGTTGTCGGATCGGATTCTCTCGCTCTGATACGCAAATCTTCTCAGCATCCCTTCGTTCGATTTCGTCACCGAGTTGTAAGCAAGCCGGTGGCATCCTTTTTTTGCTGTTATTGGCTGGGCAAACCTGTTCTATGAAATGCGGAGCAAGTTCTGCGACCAAGCGCCCACACAGCAACATTTTTTCGCATTTTATAAAATTTCGCAATAAAGACGTGTCTCTGCACAGGAGATGGCCGCACCCGACTGCTCTGACGACCCCCTCGACGCGTTCGACCCCGCCCTCTTCATCAACAAGGCGTACACCGAGCGCGAGTACGCCTTCGGCCCGGGCCTGACGGTGACGCTGGCCTCGCTGGCCGCCGCCTCGACCGACTACGACCTGACGGGCCAGGTGGTGTGGCCCGCCTCGCTGCTGCTCTCGTGGTTCCTCGTCTCCCGCCGCGGCCCGCAGCTCCGCGTCCAGAGCGTCCTCGAGCTCGGCGCAGGCGCGGGGCTCGCGGGGCTCGTGGCCGCGAGGATGTGCCGGCGGGCCGTGCTGACCGACTGCTCCGGTGTCGTCCTCGAGGTGCTCGCGCGCAACGTCGCCGCGGCCGTGGGCCCCGCGCGCGTCTCGTGCGAGTGCCTCAGGTGGGGCAGCGGCGAGCAGCTCGACGCCTTCGCCGCGAGGCACGAGCCCTTCGACACCATCGTCGGCGCCGACATCGTCCACTGGCGCAACGGCACGGACGAATCTCCCATCTCGCATCTGGCATCTCCAATGCCGTCATTCGCCGCCGTTTTTCGAGACGGGATAAATAATTTTTCTTCAAGGGGTTCAAAAAAAAGTACTGACGTTCGCGTTCCTGTGCGTTCCTCAGGCATCGAGCCCCTGTTCGAGACGGTCCAGAGGATGCTCGCCAAGCACGACGGGGCGCAACTCATCCTCGCGCACCAGAACCGCGCGACGCTGACGGACAGGGAGTTCCTGTACGGCGCGGCAACGAGGGCCGGCTTCGTCTACGAAGAGATCCGAGGAGATGCGCTGAAAGCCGTTCTGCCCCCCGACGGCGGCGGCGTGAATGAGACAGCCCTGAACGACTGCGTGATCGTGGTCTTCCGCAGAGCACAGGCGTCGTGAGTGGGCAAGTGGCACACAAGAAGGGGGGGGACTCCAGTTCCGAAGATATTTCTTGTTTTTCCCGCTACCAGATTCCGATAAAATCTAGATTCAGTGTGGCTATCTGGCGGTTATGTCTAAGACCAACGCCCTCCTGCATTGGTGCCAACGCCAGACCCAGGGCTACAAGGGGGTGGACCTCACCAACTGGTCCACCTCGTGGCGGGATGGTCGGTCCCCTCGCCCCCGCTTCCTGCTCCCCAACATTTACAAGTCCCCCGTTTTTTAAAGGCACACACTTCTGTGCTCACCGCGTTTTTCCGCGTTTCCCGAATAGGGCTGGCCTGGTGCGCACTGCTGCATAAGCACAGCCCGCAGTCGCTCGACTACGCGTCGCTCCTGCCCGAGAACGAGATGCAGAACCTCGAGCTCGCGTTCTCCGTCGGCGAAACCCTCGGAATCCCGCGCCTCCTCGACGCCGAAGGCACGCACCCGCACGCTCGCTGCCACCCCGTGGGATCGCCCCCCACCGCAGCCCGTGCACCTCTTGTGCACTGGTGAGCCGCGCCAGTGCACCTGTTGACCCGCTGGTCTTACAGATATGTTTCCCGTTCCCGACAAGATGAGCGTCATCACCTACACGATGGGCTACTACAAGGCCCTCAGCGGAGGTGAGCCCCCCCTCCCCGCACGCCTGCCGCGCCCACCCTGCGTGGCCCGCACTTGCCCGCACTTGCCCCCACGCGCTTTTCCGGTTTCTGACGTCACCTGGGGGTGCCACGTGGCGCGTCGCCTGGTCCCCGCAGAGGTGCCGGTGGCGCCCGTCGCCACGCCGCCGCCCATCGCGGCGACGCCCACGATGGCGTCGCGCTTCTCGCCGCCGGTGGAGGTCCCGCAGACGCCGCTGGTCTCGGCGCCCGAGGAGTCGCCGATGCGCTGCAGCGCCGGGCAGCTCGAGGCGGCCGTCTCGGCGTCCTCGTCCCCCGCCATCGTCCGCGAGGTCTCGCCCGCGGTCCCGCACGCGGCGCGCGCGTACAGCGCCGACTACGCGGCGTTCATCAGCGCGGCGGCCGCGGCGACGTCGGGGGAGGTCCGCTCGGCGCTGCACGGCGCCATGTCGCCGTCGGCGGCGGCGTCGATGGCGTCGCCCGTCTCGGTGGCCGCGGACGGCTCGGAGGTGTCGGCCGCGCTGGCGCAGGCGCTGGACCCGCCCAGGGCCGAGCACCACCACGCGACCCCCGTGTACGAGTACGCCTTCGTCATGCCGCAGGTCCCCGCAGGCCAGAGGCCCAAGTGCTCCAAGGTGCCCTGCCGCGCTGTGGACCCCCCCTC
>CACRSC010000023.1:322810-350636 GCA_902651635.1 Mastigamoeba balamuthi
CCCCCGTCCGCGCTCACGGGACACTTGCGCGCGTGCAGTGCTCGAAGACGATCGCGGCGACGGCAAAGGTCGTTGAGGCGCTGGGGAAGACGTTCCACGAGTACTGCTTCGAGTGCAAGACGTGCCGCAACCGTGTCAGCCCGCGCGACTTCATCGCGGTCGATGGCGAGATCTACTGCCAGCTGCACGGCCGCCCCGCTCAGCTGCAGCGCCGCGCGAGCGCAGCCAAGCTGCTCAGCGTCGCCGACGTGCCGCGCGCGGTGCCCCGCACGACCTCGCTGTCCTCCCTGGCCGTGCCGTCGCAGGCCTCCCACACGGGCGTCTCGCTGATGAAGAGGTCCGAGGGCAGCAACGTCGCGGTCTGCCACGAGGAGAGCGCGCCGGCGTCCAAGGACGACACGTGCATCGCCAGCGCTCCGCCCCGCGACCGCGAGGCGTTGGAGTCGGCCGAGCACTCGCTGTCAGCGCCGCCCTCTGCTTGCGTTTCAGGCTCGGAGTCCACCACCCCCGTGCCGTCCAGCTCGCCGAAGCTCGTCACTTCGGCGGACGCCAAGCCCTCTGTGGGTGCGGCTCCTCCCGCCGAGCACAGCGACGAGCCGCCGGCTGGCGCGGATGGACTCCAGGTCGATGACCACGAGTGTGCGCCGGGCGCGTCGACCCCGGGGGCCAGCGCGGCGGAGCACAAGCTGACGGGGCTCGAGTCCGACGCCGAGCTCGAGAGGATCGCAATGGAGCAGGCAAAGGCCGAGCTCATGCGGGAGAGGAGGACCAAGGTGGTGAGAAAGGTGCGCCACGTCAAGGCCGCCGTCACCAAGGAGCCGCACCCATCCGGCAAGGATGACAGCCAACAGGAGGCTGCCGCGAGTGTCAGTGCCAGTGCCTCGTCCGATTCTGCCGAGCCCGCCGCCACGCAGACGGACAGCAAATGCGTCGGCGATCCGGCCACAGTGCATTCGGACGTGGCCCCAGAGCCCGCACACGAGGACTCGCAGGAGCGACAAGGCGGCCACGACAACGCCCCCGAGGTGCGCGCGGTGGAACAAAGGACTGGGAGCGAGGCGGCCGAGGCGGGAGGCGAGTCGAAGACATTGCAAGAGTGCGCATCGGGCGTGAATACCGGCGCGGCAACGGAGGGCGGGCAGCCCGAAGCAAAGCCCATCTGCCAAGTCGCTGGAGACGCTGGCGAGACCGCTGCTGAGCCCAAGCCGACTGCACAGGCGAATACAGCGGAGCCTGAGCAACGCAAAGACGAAGGCAGCGCCGACGCACCTGCGATCCACGGGGCCTCGTGCATCGAGGAGCCGTTCATCACGCCTGCGCAGAGCGCGGCGCCTGTTCCGAATGCTGAGGCAGCAGTCCAATCTGCGTCCGTCGCGGCCGAGGCTGCGAAGCTCAAGGCTGCCGAGGAGGCACTGCGGCAGAAACTGGAAGAAGAGCAACGGCGGCTCAAGAAGGCTGAGGAAGAAAGAAGAGCTGCCGAGGAAGCCCGGCAGAAGGCCTCCGAGGAGCACGCGAGGCAAAAGCGCGCAGAAGAGCAGGAGCGGATCGAGCGCCAGCGTCTCAGCAAGCTCGCCGACGAGAGGCGGCAGAGAGAGCAAGACGATGCCGAGCGCAAGCGGCTCGAGAAGCAGAAGGCCCAGGAGGAGGAGCTCCGGCGACTGCAGAAGCAGAGGGAAGAGGAGCTCAAGATGATCGAGCAGCTCAAGGAGCAGCAGGAGCGGCTCAGGCAGGAGGCCAAGCAGGACCAGGAGGAGCTGCGTCGGCTCAGGGAGCAGCGGGAACAGGAGAGGCTCGCCCTGGAGCAGGCCAGGGCCGAGCTGCTCGCCCAGAGGAGGGAGGCAGCAGGCGAGGGGAAGGCCGCCGTCGCGAGCGAGGCGCAGGCCGCGGCGGCCATCAAGCAGCTCAGAGAGCGCGTGGCAGAGCTCGAGATGCAGGTCACCGTGGCCAGGGAGACCTCGGAGAAGCTCAACGCGCGGCTGGCGGAGGCGCTCGGCGCTGCGGGCGAGCAGAGGCGGCAGGTGTCGAGCCTCCGCCTGCTTGTTGTCGGGCTCTCGGTCGCCCTGACGGCCGTCTGCATCGTCCACATGCACACTCTGATGACCAAATGAGAGGCGGGCACTCAGCCCTGTCCGGCACCTGTGCGACCACACACTCATGCAACCACCAAGCAAAGCAATTGATAATTGTTGTTACCCGCGCAAGCACCTGGGCGCAGCCAAAGGAGCCGCACAGGACTGCAGGGCCCTGGGGGGCCCCCTGTCAGCCAACCCTGTTTTCTGACTTGGGGAACTTGATCGACATCTTCGACCTGACCTCCTCGTCGCTGTCCACCGGGAACGTCTGGGACACCGCAGCGGCAACGACCCGTCAGCTGCGAGCCGGGCGGCGGAGCACGGGGGGCGGGAGAGACGGGCGCACCGCACGGAACTCCTCGTACGTGAGGCTCTCGGCCCCGCGAAGAACATCGGCGGCCAGTCGCTCGTTGAGCTTGTCTTCAGTGCCGGTGGCCTGCTTGAGCACCGCGAGGACGTCCTCCCGCGACACCTTGCCGTCGCCGTCGACGTCGTACAGCCTGAACAGCACTGCCGAGCGCATCGTGTCAGGGTCAGGAGAAAGGAGGGCAAACAGGATGGGGAAACTGGGCGAGCAGAGACCAAAATAACGAGGGGGGATTTGGAAATAAAGCAGCAGGGGGCGCGTGAGCGGCAGGCGCACGCTTGATCTTGTCCTCGACGGGCGCGTCGCGGTGGAACGGCGCGAGCGCGTGGCAGAACTGCTTGAAGTTGATGAGGCCGTCGCTGCTCGAGAACAGCTCGGCGACGCGCTCGCGCAGCGGGTTCATGGCGAAGTCCGGCACTTTCATCAGGTCGGTCCGCGCGACGCTGCCCCTGCTCTCGCGGTCGAGCTTCTGGAAGCGCTTGAAGAGCCGCTTGATGTCCTTGTTGCTCACTGTCTCCCCCACGGGGGCGCCGCCCCGTTCGTTGGGTTGAACCGCGAGGGGGCGGGGACTGCGTGGGGGTGAGGGGAGGCGGAGAGGGACGCACGGTAGCAGCACTCCTGGCGGATCTCCTCGACCTCCTCCTCCAGCAGCGTCGACTCGTGGGCGCCCATTCTCTGCTGATCGCTGAGCGACTGCTCCGGTCTGCCAGACGCTGAAAAATCTGGCCGATACAAATCTCCTCCACGTGTCTGTGTTGACAAGGCTGTTTGCGACACAGCACCTCTGTAGAAAAGGCTCTGATCCCTGCCGCAATGGGCGAGTATGACTGGCTCCTGGAGTTACCCCCGCGGTTGGCGAAATATCTCCAGGAATATCTTCACCGCAGAGATTGGAGTATCAGGACACGCGAAATGCTGTCGTGCCACCGATGCGGTAGCAGCGGCCACATGGCGCGCGACTGCCGCGCCCCCAAGCGCTGCGACCACTGCCACACCCCGGGCCACCTCGCCCGCGACTGCCCCTCCCGCGTCAACCGCCTCCGCTGCCACCGCTGCGGCGCCCCGGGCCACTACGCCGCCGACTGCCCCTCGGCCTCTGCCGCCAAGTGCCGGCGCTGCGGCGCCACGGGCCACATGCAGCGCGAGTGCCCGCGCGCCAACAGCGCTGCCAGCGCCCTGCTGCGGCGCGAGGAGCGGGAGCGCGCCGACTTTGAGCGCCGCCGGGCCAACTACGTGCGCAGGCACGGCGGCGCTGTGGGCCAGCAGTGCGAGGGCCCCGCCGTCGCCGTCGCCGCCGCCGTGGCCGCCGCCAGCGCAGAGGGCGCGTGCGAGGAGGGCCCCAAGAGGCTCTTCGACTTCTGGGGCGGCGGCGGCGGCCGCGACGGCGCCGAGGAGGAGCGCCAGGAGCCCGCGCCCGTCGTCGCTGTTGTCAGAGCCGCCGGCGACGGCGACGCCGGCAGCGCGAGCGGCTCCGACGCTGCGACCCCAGAGCCGGGCAGGAAGCGCTGCAGGCGAGAGGAGGGGACGCAGGAGCCGCAGGGGAAGCAGCAGCAGGGGGAGGAAGAGGAAGAGGATGGCAAGGGGGACCGAGGGCACGAGGAGGAGGCGGGGCAGTCCCTGGGGCTGGGCTCGCTAGCTGGCTACCAAAGCGATTAATCACGTTGTTTCTGTGGGGGTTTCACTGCTATCTGCACACGGATGCTGCTCTCTTGCTCTCTCGCTCTGCGCTCTTCGGTCTGGTTTGGCACTGCTGGTGTGCTGCGGGCGGGGGCCCGGCGGTGACTACCATACGGCCGGGCCCCGCCACGAGGAACTTCAGGAACGCGTCCAGACGAGTTGTGTTGCATCGCCGTTGAGGAACAGCGATCGCAGGAGGCCCTTGGACTTGAGCGCGTCGAGCAGCACCTCCGCGGCGCCGTCGACGATCCCCACCTTCTGCGCGACGTGGCCCGTGGTCTGCGAGAGGAGCGCGCTGGTCAGGGGGGGGAAGACGCGAGGGGCAGCCACCGCTGGCTGGCGTACCAGAGCCACGACGCAGACGCCGGCGACCTGCGAGCTGTCGAAGAGCGAGAACACCGCGTCCAGCAGCCTGGCGGTCTCCTTGACCTCCTCCTCCTCTCTGGCCTTGGCCTTCTCCCTCTCGAGCTCGGCCGTGACGTCAAACGGCACTCGCCGCTGCGTCTTCTGCGCCGTCATCGTCGTCGCGATCTTGCTCTTCGGCGGGCTCCGCAGCTCCGGCGTGGTAACCAGGGGCTCGCACCCCACGCCCAGGCCAGGCGTCCCCGGCGTCTTGGGCTGTCGCGCGGGTGCGCCCCCTGCCGTTGTCCTCGTCCTGCTCTGCTCCTGCCAGCGCAACACAGGCACGCAGAAGTTCCATTTTTATTCAGAACGAGAACAGGAGACCCTCACACGCAAGCGCCGGCGGGCGCTCGCGCAGGTGCGGGGCGGGGCCTTGGCGCAGCGCCGGGCGGGTGAGGAGGAAGGAGGACGCAGGTACACAGTAATTCAATCCGGTGTTCCTTGCGAGGGAAAAAGCTACTGTGGAATGTGTGAATACCTTACGGACAGTGCGCGGCGGTGACCCGACAAACTGCGGGACGGGGACCGAAGCTCGCTCAGCGGCGTTCGGTTTCAGCTGGGCGGGTGTCTGGGAGACGGCGGGCAGCACGGTGGCGCGAGGGGGCTTGTGGAGCTTGATCTGCGCCCGGGGAGGCGACGAGAACGTGGGCATGCTCACGCGTGGCTGCAGCTGCAGGGGCAGGGACGCGGCAGGCACCAGCTTGGACACCTGGGACTGGCCCACGCAGTTGGCGTCGTGGCGATACGCTGACCACATTGCGCACGGTGTCGTTTTATCTGTTCCCGCGCTTCTACGGAGTGTTTTTCAAAAGAATCTATCTCCCAGAGATACCGAACTCAAATCAGCAAAAAGATGTTATTGCCGCTCTGATTTGCCGCCCAATTCAATCGATTGAGTTTTATTCCCGGGATTGCTCGCGCGAGCTATGAACAAGCCTGTCGGACGCCAATGGAAGACACCGGGGCGGCGGTGGGGTCTGGGAGGGAAGCGTCCCGGTCAGGACCACACGGAGGCACTTTGGCGAGGACGCTAGAGCAGTATGACAACAGCGGCGATGCCGCCGACCACGAGGACGAGCACGAGGATCGCGACGCCCACGCAGATGGCGATCCTGATGATGGTCTTCTTGTGGCGCCTCCAGAACCGCTTGAACACGCTCCTGCTCTCCCTGTGGAACTCCCTGGCCTCTTCCCTCATCCTCTCGGCCCTCTGCCTCAGCCCCTCGACACCCTCGATGTTCTGAAACCGCGGGAGAGGGAGGGAGGGAGGGAGGGTGTTTGATGAGCGCGGCGCTTGGTCGGCGGGGGCGGCGGGGGCAGAGGGGAGGCGCAGACGTCTGTTGCGAGCTTGAGGTTGCCGTGAAGGAGGCCAGCGAGGTCGTCGGCCTCGCGCTGCAGCTGGGCCACGCGCTCGTCGCGGGGCGGCGTGCCGACAACGGGGACCTCGAGGGTGAGGGTGGGCGCGGCGCTGGACCTGCTGCTCATATCTGTGCCCTGTGGCGTGTGGCCTCTGTCGTGAGCGTGAGCAAAAAAAAAAAGCGTCGAATTTCCGAGGGTTCTCATGCGTCATCGGACACGTAGGGCGCGATTTTCGTATCTCTGGGTCCGAGAGGGCGGGCGGGAGCAGATGGCTCGAGGCAAAGATGCAATGCACTGTTCAAGGTCCCGCTGCGCGTTCGTGTGCTGGCGCGCGCTGGCCAGTTCCGCGATCGGGTCTCGCCGGCTTCTTTATCTCGTGCGTGGGGGACAAAAACGGCAGTTGGAAAAGGGGACGGTGGGCTCTTGGGCAGCAATCAAAGTGAAATTGTCGTCCGGGCGGACACCCATCGCCCGCCAACACCACCCCCCCCCCCCCNCGCGGCCGGGGAAGTTCCAGCGGCCGGCGGGGGCTGCGCCGATCAACAGCGCCGAGTTCTGGGAGACGCGGTACCGCGAGGGGGGCAACAGCGGGACGGGGTCCTACGGGCTCAACGCGCAGTACAAGGCCCGGGTGCTCAACGCCTTTGTGCGCGAGCGCGGGGTGGCGAGCGTCATCTTGGGCGTGGGCGACGGCAACCAGCTGGCGCTGGGCGAGTACCCGCGGTACACGGGCGTCGACGTGAGCCCCACGGCGCTGCGCAGGACGGCCGCCAAGTTCGCAGGCGACGCGACCAAGAGCTTCTTCGCGCTCTCGACGCTGGCGGGCGTCCACGACAGCGAGTGCGTGCTGTCGGCCGACCTGGCCATGTCGCTCGACGTCGTCTACCACCTCGTCGAGGACGAGGCGCTCGACTACTACATGTGCGCGCTGGCCAACTCGGCCAGGCGCTACCTCGTCGTCTACGCGTGGCCGCCCGCCTGGCAGCGGCCCTACAGCGGCATCCACATCCGCGACGTCGACTTCCACGCGTGGATCCTCAAGTCGGCTCCGTGGTTCCGGCTCGTCAAGCGCCTGCCCAGCGGGCCCGGCGACTCCAAGGCCGAGTTCTTCTTCTACGAGAGGACCTCGGACCCCAGCGCCGCGTCCCCCACAATGCCCGAGCCGGAAGCACCCCCCGCCTGACGTCTGCCGCTTGTGCCTCTCCCTCCTCTCCCCACCCGCCTCCACTCTCCTGCAAGCCAAGCCATTTTTGGGCTGAGTGAGGTCCCGCCAGTGAGAGGGTTGGCTGTGGCTGGTGGAGTTGTGCCCATTCGTTGTCCTCGGGCGATGCGCGAGGCGTGGCTATGGCGATGCGGCCTCAGTGGGCCGTCTGAGGTGCGTGTTCCAAAAGGGTGCACCGGATTCCATCGGGCTGCGGTCGGTGGGGAACAATGTACTTTGGTCCATTTCCGCGGATACCGGCTCGCCGGTAGAAGGCAATCCAAAATAACACAACGACGGCCAGAACATTCCACCGTCCTTCTTCACAGCTTTTCGTAGCCCTGCAATCCCGTGCATCCGGAACTGCCTACCTCGGGCCAATGAGAAGCCAGCACTGCCCTTCTCGTTTCACCCTTCTCCTCCTTCTGCACATGTGCGCCAGCAAGTCCTCACAGCCCACGCATTCGACGCATGAAAGGCAGTGGAAGCAGAAGCAGTCGTTCAGCTGCGGGAGCAGACGCGATCACGACTCCTGGTTCCGTATCTCTGGTCTCTGGTTCCCCACAGGAAGCAGGATAGGCATCTCCGTTGCCTCTGGGGACACCCCGGAGGAACTCTGGGATACGAGCACAGAGGCACCTCTGCACGGGAGTACACACCGGGGTGTGATTCGACTGGTGAACGCAATGCCGTACACGGCGCTACAATTTGGTTCGATGCACTGCGGTCTTCAGCCTGTGCCAGGTCCCTGCTGATAAACTGAGGTTTTCCTCCGCCTTCGCTCCATGCGGCCATCTACCACGGGGAGGAGGAGCCACTCAGCAGCCAGGGCGCCCTCATCGCGCCCGTCAGGAAGGCGCGAGGCCATCACCCACCCGTGTGACGATGCCCTGCGTCACGAGATCGTGGTGTTCGAGGCCAACCAGTGCCTCCCCAGTGTCCAGGTTCCTGGTGAGTTTGGAGCCCGTCCTGTCAGCGCTCTCCCCCGAGTTGCTGCACTGCGGCGTCAGAGGCTGAGGACAGCGACTGCGGGTCGCCCTGCCCCCAGGAATCGTGGGAATTGTCCTATTGCCCCGTCTGAGCACGTCGCCGGTGGTACCTGCCTCGCCGGGGCAGGACCGACCCGAGGGGGTCGTCCCCTGGGCCCGCCGGTCCGTGCTCTGAGCCCCGGACGCAGTGCAAGCCCCTCGGGCGTGCGCCAGGCGACGGCTCTGGGCTCGTGCCTCGGTGATTAGCCCTTTCAGGCTGCTGGAGGGGGGGAAATACGCGATGGGCAAAACGTGCATTGCACAGCGGCGTCTGCGGTTTGTCTTCGGACCGCCGAATGGACCGGCCTGTGTCGAACGCGGTTTTCACCACGGAAAAGCCTCAGAAATGAACGGGCAATTGCCAGTCCATTGTCCGAGACAGAAAGAACACTGCCGGCGGGTTTTCACGGGTTTTCACGGAGTTTCGTTTTTTAACTGGAATAGCAGCCCGCTGCTTTGCACGAGCTCCGGGCAGCACTGGTAGCGTAATACACACAAAGAACTAGGGGAGCAGGCCATCCCGCCCCCGCTGCGCGTGCGGGCAGCCCTCTCGTGGAGGGCAGCTGGTGGGGGGCACGTGGAGACGGGGGGCTGGCCTGCCAGCCCGGTCAGTAGTCGCCCAGGACGCGCCTCCTGAGCTCCTGGATGAGGTGCAGCTGCATGAGCTCCGCCTGCTCCAGCCGCCTCAGCTCCTCGAGGACCATCTGCACCACCGCGTCCTTGGCGCTCTGCTCGGGCTCCTCGGCCGGGCTCCCGCCCTCTTCCAGTTCGGGCGTCGATGACGTCAGCTTGTTCCTCTCGTAGTTGCACAGAAGCGTGCAGTCTTCCTCGCCGTTGCGGTAGATCGAGTGGGGCGCTGCGATCCGCACGGGGCGGGGCACCACGATCCGAGACCCGTTGGTCCGCAGCACCTCGTTGCGCTCCCGCGGGCTCGCGCAGAGCGAGAGGGCCTCGGAGAAGGCCCGGGCGACGACAGACCCGCTGGCGCCGCGGATCTCGACGCCGATGACGACGCGGCCCCCGAGATGCGTCCGCGAGGACGAGCAGTAGCTGGGATGGGGCGGGGGCGGGGGCAGGGTCAGTTTCCGGAACCAGGCGTGGGCGGAAAACGGGCGCGGTGAGTCATCGGTGCTATTCGATGGACCGCTTTACTGCGACAAAGGACTATTTTGCCCCCAATGGGCCGTTTCTCTTCAAATGGCCCCAAATGACCAAAATTCGCAGCCAAAAGCGGCAGCGAAGGCAGCGAAGCCTCGGCGGGGGTTCGCTCACCTGCGGCACTCGTCGAACACGAAGAGCCTGAGGCCCGCCCTCGGGAACGCGGGCGCCGCCGCGGTCGCCGACGCCGCGAGCCGCACGACGCGGTGCTGACGTGCGCTCTCCCTGCAGGCGCTGCAGTGGCCCAGCGCTGCGCATTTCGCAAGCCGGCCGGCGGTTCCGCGTGAGTAAACTTCCGTGCAAAACGCTGCTGTTCTACAGGCATTGAGAGCGCCCGACGACCCCGAAAGCCGGCGGGGGGCGAATGCGTGCGGGATGGCCGGCAGTGCGTACCGGTGGTTCTGGACGACTCCGGGTAGGCGAGGGCCTTGTCCGCTGCGGCGTAGACGTCCTCGTCCCTGACGCCCCTGGCGGCCATCCACTGCGATCCAATCGCTATGGTGACCTGTCCCACCGCCCGTCAACGACCGCCAACGGCCAGAAGCCCCTGGGGGGCGTGCCCCCCGCGTGGCGTGCGGTGGAGGGGGCAGGGGAGGAGGAGGGGGCCCGTACGGTGGCGAACTTGGAGGGGTACAGGCGCGACTTGGAGACCAGGACGGTGGGCGACCGCAGCGACTCGGTCTCGTCGCTGAACGCGAAGGCACCGGCGTACGCGAGGCCCGAGGCCGCGGGCATGGCGATGCAGTCGTTTGCCATGTGGTGTGGGTGGTGGTGGTGGTGGTGGTAGCTGCGGGTGACCACTACAGAGTGCACCTGTTCCGTGTTGTTATTAGTGTGGCGATGACACCCGAAATCTGCATTGCACGCGAATCGGGTTGTGCAGTTCGGCCCCTTCTGACGGAGAAGTCACACATGCGCCGCATCCGGGTCTGAATTGCACTGCTCCTGTCTTGATCGCATGGCCCGAAAATGTGCTACGATTTCCTCTGTGTCCGAATGCGGGTCACCAATCGGGAAGCTCGCCATTGAGCTCTCGAAAGAGAAGCCGGTTTCGGGCGATGGAAGCCGAGAAAAGTGAACCTGCACTGACAAATGCAACTCGCGGTCGCAAAAGGCGCGTTAACTGTTCTTCTCGCCCTGCAGAGCGAGTGCGGGGGCCGAGTCCCGTGGAAGATGCAAAGAGCACATCTGAATGTCGGACAGCCGGTAAAACGGTTTTTGAAGCACTCTTACATTGTGTATGTACGGTACAGCTCTTCCGCTTCTGCCGTGTTGTGCGCCTCGCTGCTGACTCACGCCTCGCTTGATCTGTTTTACACGAGCCTTCCCTCAGTCCTGGCGACGAGCTGCCTCTTGAGCTCCCCGATGCGGTCCAGGGTCCTCCTCTCGGCCTCCTCCATCTGCTCCAGCTGGCGCATGACCATCTGCAGCACGTTCACGCACTCGGGGCGCGGCCTTGCTGTGGCCGCTGCCACCGCTGCCACCGCGGCCCTGGCGAGGCTCGCCGAAGGCACCGCCGTGGGCTCGAAGCTGGGCCCGGGGGAGTTCTCGAGCGTGTCCAGCACGCGGTAGCATGCCCTCTTGGGCTTGGGCCTGACCACCCTGACCTCTGCCTCCTCGGCCTGCGGAGCCGCAGTCGAACACGTGGCTGGCAGCCGAGAGCACAGCGCAATCGGTTCGGACATGACTTCGTAGGCGCGCCCCGACGAGCCCACGAGCGCGAACGACACCTGGACGCGGCCACCGAGGTGGATCCGAGACGAGCTGCAGAGCCTGTCGACAGCATGGCAGAAGATGAGCCGACGAATGTGGAAGGGGAATACTGACGAGATGCATTTGTCCAGATGGAACACGCAGTCGCCCTCGGGCGTGATGTCCGGGCTGCCCTCGCACAGCGCCCCCAGGCACACCACGCGGCCCTTCTCGGCGCTGCGCGCGCACCTCCGGCAGTGGGCCACTGCGCGGGAATCTAATTTGAGAAACTTGATGTCTTCCGACGGGCAGCGACGGTCGAACCTGCACCTCCGCCGAGCTCCATCGAGACGGACGCGTTGTGCACTGCCGCCCACACGTCGGTGCTGCGCAGTCCTCTCTCCGCCATCCATGCAGCCCCGATCGCCAGCGTCGCCTACGCAGGAAGCGGGGATCGCTGCTGTGAGTACTGCGAAGTGGAGGGGAAGAAGGCAGGGCGGGCAATTGATGTGCGCTGCGTACGGTAAAGGGCTTCAGGGACACACGCTGCTGGTGATGGTTCAGCGTCAGCATGGGGGCCTGGTGTGCCCTGGTGGGCGCCACAGCCACAGCCGCGACTCCAGGTGCCTGAAATGCTCCGTTCATTTCCTCTGAGTCTCTCTCTCTGTTCTGAGCTTCTAGATTCGAGGCAATTCGGGGGTTGTGGCGGGCGTGATACTCGCCGACACACCGCACTTCGACCCAGCTTTGCGTACTTCTTTCACCTCGCGGGATTTGTGAGACTCTCGTCGGTGTCTTGTTTTGGGTCTGGCGCCATTCTAGTGAAGTTAAGATGGGGTCTCGGCGGAGGCTCTCTGGGCTTCTGTCTGGCGAGGAAATCACCACCAGCGACCCCCCGCGCCCCGCCGCCCGCTCTCGGGCTCGCCCGGGCCCCGCGCGGACGATCTCGGCTGTTGGTACGGTCCGGCACAGTTGAAAGGCAATCAATTCGTCGAGATCACATCACTAAAATTAGTCTTATTCGCAGATAGCAGCGAAGCGGTCCTTTGTCCCTGTATTTCTTCGAAGCAGGGAGGGAGAACAGCAGGAACAAAGAAGCGGCGAGGCCTCTTGGGCGGCCAAAGCACTGAGTGTATTTCTACTCCGGGGGCCTGCAGGAAGGGGCCCGGAGAGGGTGGTGGTGGTGGAAAGAAAGCGTGCTTTCTCATTGGCTGGCAGCAGCGGGCTCGTCCGCGCCCAGGCCGCCGAACATCGCCTGGGCCATGCGCCTCTGGCGGTCCTTCTCCTTCTGGCGCAGCTGGGCCACAGTCGACAGCTCCTTCTTGGCCAGGACGTTGGCGGGGTCCACCTCGAGCACGGCCCTGAGGTCCGCCTCGGCCTTCTCGTAGTCCTTGGTGCCCATGTGCGTCTGCGCGCGCCTGTAGAGCGCCTTGACGTTCTTGGCGTCGATGGACAGCGCCGCGTTGAGGTTGTCGAAGATCCTGCTGGCGCTCTGGTTCGTCTTCTGGTAGCACAGCGCCAGGTTCAGGTGCAGGCTCAGCTTCAGGTCGTCCACCTGCTTCCTCTCCTCGGGGCTCAGGTCCGCGATGCAGTCCAGGTAGCTCAGACCCTGCGAGTACTTGAGGCTCGCCCCAGCGTAGTCCATTTCCCTGTCCATAGCCAGGCGTCAGTGGAGAAGTTCCAGAATGCCCTCGTGGGTGCGCGCTCGCACTTGAAGAGGATGTTGCCCTGGTCCTTGCGCTTCTGGCACGCCTTGATCTTCTCCACCTTGGTGCGGGGCTCCCTCTGCAGTAGAGGTCACCCTGGGTAAGTGCTTGGCGACGGGGTGGGTTGTGCCCCCCCCCCGTGGCTGCGATTACCTTTGCGGCGGTGGCCCCGTCGGTCGTGGGCTTCCACTTGGCAGCCTCCTCGGCCAGCCTGCGCTTCTCCTCCTCCTGCGCGACGAGGTACTCGTGCCACTTGGGCGCCGCGGCCTTGACGGCCTCGCGCAGCTTGGCGTGGCGCTCGCTGAGCTCCTCCAGCGGCGGCCTGCTGTCCTGCAGCCAGTCCTGGTCCGCCTGCAGCAGCGCCAGCACCGCGTCGTGCTCGGCCGCGCTCAGCACGTCGCTGCCCTTCTTCTCGCCCGCGCCCGCGCGCGTCTGGTAGATGTACAACTCGAGCTGGTCGTGCGCCCGCGCCCGCGCCACGCGGCGCTCCTCCTCTGCGAGCAGAGCCTTCTCGGTCTCGACGGCAGCGGCGAGGTCCGCGTCCGAGAGCCTGCCGGCCGGAGCAGCGACGAAGCCGGGGTCCGCGACGCTGTAGCCCGCGACGACGAACTTGCCCCGGACCATCTCGGCGATCAGCGCAGCGCCCGTCGCCACCGACGACGCGCTGTCGAGCGACCGCGAGATGGCGACCGCGGGGGCGTCGGGGGCGGGGGCCGCGCCCGAGGCGGCGTTGAAGTCAGTCAGCGCGCGCACGACGCACTGCTGGACGAGCGGCGAGCGGAAGCCGCCGCCGATGGCCTCGATCGACGCCAGCGACGCGGTGCTCGCGAGCCCGGCCGCCTTGAGGGCCCGCACGGCGACGTCGCCCATCCTGGCGAGCACGTCCTTGCACATATCCTCGAGCGCGGCGCGCGTGAAGGGCAGGCGCAGGTCCGTGTCCTCGCAGAAGACGTCGACCTCGAGGACCGTCTCGGGTATCGTGCTCAGCACGGCCTTGGTCTTCTCGCACGCGGCCCGCAGACGCGCCATCGAGCGGGCGTTGCGCGAGGCGTCGAGGCCCTTGAGCGCCTTGAACCTCTCGAGCGCGTGCGCGCACATGCGGTCGTCGATGCTCGAGCTGCCCAGGTCGGCCTCGGACGCGCTCCCCAGCACCACGAGCGACTCCTTGCAGAACTTGACGACCGACGCCGACGTGTACGCGTGGCCCTGGTCGATGAAGAGCACCACGCTCTCCTTCTCGGCCACGCTGCTCCCCAGCGGGTGCGCAAACCCGTACGCCATCGCGGCTGTCCGTGCTGCCCCGTCAGCGAGCAGTGCGGCTTGGGGGGATGGACGCACAGCAGGTGGTGTCGTTGGCGATGGCGACGAGGTCGAGGCCGGCGATGCGGGCGGCGTCGGCGACCGCCTGGCGCTGCGCGTCGCCGAACGACGGGGGCACGGCGACCACGCACGACGACAGCTGCGCCCCGGGCTGCTGCTGCGCGACGTACGCCTCGGTGTACGCCCTGAGCTTCGTCAGCATCATCCCCGCCAGCTGCTCAGCGCTGTACGACGCCTCACCCATCTGCCGACCCCCAGGGGGTCACGTCAGAAGACAGCAGAGAAACAAGGACACACAGAGAGCATAGAAACAGAGACAGAGACACGGAGAGAAGAGAGAGGGACAGGAGGCGAGGACGTACGGTGAAGCTGATGCCGCCCTGCGGGGTGGCCGATGACTGGACGGTGCACCAGGCCGTGGCCGTGGCCTGGTCGGCGGCGAGCAGCCTCTTGAGGTTCGCAGCGCACATCGCGGGCCTCCTCACCTTCTGCGCTCAGGGAAGAGGGAGGGGAAGGGGGTACAAAGGGGGGGCACTCAGTCTCCGTCGGGGCCTCCCTGTGGGGGGGAACTGCGCAGTGGTCACGCCGCACGCACCGTCGTCACTGCCTCCTCGCCCACCAGCCTCCCCTCCTCGCCAAACGCCACGAGGCTCCTGTGCGTGCGCCCCCCGAGCAAGTCAGAGAGATGTCCCCCCTCCCCCCAGGCAGCCCAGGAGAGCGGCTGGGATGCTGTGGGGGTGAGAGCTGCCCCGGCTGGGATGGCGCACGGGGTGAGCTGGTTGCTCAGGTTGTTGGGCACGATGCGGGGGAGCGCGTGGCGCTGCTCCTCGGTCGTGTCGAACGACACCGACACGACGCTCGACTGCGTGCCAAAGTCTGTCCCGTCGGGCGCCGCGGGCGTCAGGGCGGGAGAATACCCGCGCACACGTCAGCGGGTGTTGTTGCTTGCTGTGTTGTGATGCGGACCGATGCCGACGATGGCCTGCGGAGGGGCGGCCGGAGAGTTCGACGGCTGGGGAGACGTGCTCGCGGGCGAGACCTCGGCTGCGGGCGAGGCCGCGGTGGGTGCAGGGCTCGTTGTGTCCGCCATCAGTAGAGAGAGAGAGAGAGAGACGGGTTGTTCGATAAGATACTGAGAGATAAAATATCTTGGGGGAGAAAATATCTTCGTGTTAATCACCCACCTGTAGTTAAAGAACTGCCCGAAGGGTTCCTCCCTGTAAAGCTAAGCCCCGCAGGCGCACTCCGAACTCGCCTAGAGTATCGCCTTACACCGGCAATGGAGGTGAGCTCCGATTTGCTCGCTCTCTCGAGCTTTTCCCCGCGGAATGTCCGCGGCATTTCCGCTGTGTGCATTCTGCTTTTTCTTCGGTCATTTCTATTACTAAACCCCCCGGGCCTATGGAGAAGGTCATCATCACCGGCAACCGCCCACGCACGGGCAGCAACAGCCAGTCCACCAACGTCGTGGCCTCGGGTACGAGCCCCCCTCCCCGTCCTCGGCGCAGGCACTGACATAAGCGGCAGTGGTGGAGATGGGGCTGGTCAAGGAGGAGAGCCTGGAGACCAAGAACACCGAGCCCCTTCTGCTCCTGCAGCCGCAGCAGCACTCTCACCGCAGGCACGACGTGCAGCACGCCGTGTCCCGCCCCACGCCCACCCGCCAGATGCCCCACTTCACCCAGGGCCCCCCGATCATGCAGCCCCGCAAGTAAATAGGTCCCTGCTGTGGTGCCCCCCTCTAAGGAAACTCGAGCTGAGCCAGCTCCGGGGCAGCCAAACGACCAGCGTCTGTGAATAACTGACAGAAGCAACGCCACGCGGCAATGGGCCAAAAACACAATCTCGACGCTGTTTGTTCCGTTTAGTCTGGACCATCAGACGTGGAGACATTTTTGGGCAGCCTTCTCCTGCCGGATCTCAAGAGAGGGCAGAGGGGACGGGAGGGCTGGTCATCTTAGAGCTCCTTCTTCTCCCCCTCCTCGGCCTCCTCGTGCTCCTCCTCGTGCTCGGGCTCGGGCTTGGCCTCGAGGGCAGCCTTGGCCTCGGCGGGGAACTCGAACGGGGTCTTGGCGTGCTCCTTGACGAAGTTCAGGAGCGACGACAGCGTGCGGTCGCCCTGGTACTCGACGGGGGTCTTGGTCTCGCCGGCGGGGAACAGGAGGATCGTGGGGAAGCCTGCGCGGGAATTTGTCAGCAAACTCAATTGAAACAGCGGAGAGCGGACCCTGGATCTGAGCGGTGACGTCGTTCTCGGGGACGTTGACGCGGGCGATGCGGAGGGTCGAGACGGGCTTGAGGAGCTTGCCGAGCTGCTCGTAGATGGGCGCGAGCGCCTTGCAGTGGCCGCAGTACTCGGCGTAGAACTCGATCAGGACGTCGCGGGTCGCGTCCTCAGAGACCTCCTTGAACGTCTTGCCGACGACCTCGAACACGTCGCGCTGCTCGTTGTCGGCGGGGACCTCGGCCGACTTGATGAACGGGGTGGCCTTGCCGGCGAGCACGTCGCTGACGTGCGCGCGGAGGTCCTCGAGCGTCAGAGCCTTCTGCTCGTCGAACGGGAACTTGCTGCCCTGCTACAGTCGGTGTCAGCACCAGACGCACAAGCGCAAAAGTCACTCCGGTTGCGGCTCACCTCAGACATGATCGAGGCCGAGGGGACAACGTTGCCCGAGAGACCGATGTACTTGGCCTGGCCCCCGTACTTGGCGCTGCGAAGGCCGGGCGGGTCAGCTGCTGCGGGCACGGAGGGAGAGGACACAAGGGACGGGCGTACGTGTCGAGCCAGATGAAGAGCATCTTGCCGGCGAACTCCTTGGCGAGGGTGGTGACGGTCTCCTTGACGGCGTCGTTGTCCTTGCTGGGGTCGATGCAGAGCCAGAACATGGGCATGTGGAGCTCCATGTACCTCTGGTAGTTGCTCGGGCCGATCTCGTCGAGCGGCAGCAGCGAGAACAGGTTGGCCCACTGCAGCAGGCCCTTGGTGTCCTGCGCGGTGACGTCGTAGGGGTACTCGGCGTTGTCGGCCCTGCGGAAGAGCCTCAGGGCGATGGCGTCGGCCTTGGCGTCGGCGGCCAGCAGCGCGGCCTCAGTGACAATGGCGAACGAGACGGGCGACGTCATCTTGCCGGCCTCGGCGACGCTCTTGAAGGTCGCCAGCGACAGGGGGCCTGCGGGGGACGTGCGTGTATGCGAGGGGTCAGCTTCGGTCACGAGTTGCTTTGATCGCGGGAACCAACAACAAAAAGGAAAGAAGTCCCTCAGTGTATCATAGGCTCGATAGTTTGTCAATCTTGAAGATCAGTCCTATCATGTATCATCAGGGGGAGTCCACAGTTTTCTTGCCCATTCAAAGTACACGCATGCGCGCGCGAACATTTGGCGGCACAGTCACAGCAGACCAACAAAAATTATGGGTCGCAGCGCAAAAAAATGCCATCGGCGCTCTGAAAGAGCGAGGCGTACCCTCGGCAGTGGCCTCGACGGCGGCGGGGTCAGCCGCGCCAGGGAAGTAGGCGATGACGGCGACAGTGCTGCCCTTCTTGAACTCGGCGACCTGCTCGGCGGTGCTCAGAACAGACAGCGCAGGCTGCATCGCCCTGCACAGCCGCGTGTTAGACCCAGACCAACAGCACGAGCCTCTCCGTCGCAGTCCCCCAGCGGGGGCAGTGGCGGCTGCCGCCCCTTGTGCGGGACTGCTCCAGAGAGCTCTCCTCCCCTCATCTCTCCCCCAGAACAGAGCGTACTTGTTGATGAAGGCGGCGATGCCCTCAGCCGTGCGCGGGCCGTTGAACTCGACGGGCTTGCCGTTGCTGGGAGGAGGGAGCGCCGAAGGGTCAGCGACCTTCGAGGCAGGGCAGTGGGCGAGCAGGAGGAGAAGGGGTCCGTCTCAAACGGCCGAAATTCAAGCAAAGATGCAACAAATGAGCGGCGGGGGGGGCCGTACAGGAACAGGCGGACAGTCGGGAAGCCGCGGACGCCCTGGGCCTGCGCGGTCTTCTCGTTGGTCGTCGCGTCGACCTTGGCGATGACAGCCTTGCCCTTGAGCGCCTGCGCAATCGACCGTGTGAGCAACCGCCAATTTAACACGTGGCAAAAGACGCCTCGTGGCAATATTGACGCGTTCGTTGCCCTCAGGGAGGGTGGGGTCGAGCACGCACCGTCGCGGCCTTCTCGTACTCGGGAGCGAGCGCCTTGCAGTGGCCGCACCACGGGGCGTAGTACTCGACCATGATGACGGGGTTCTTGGCGACGGCGTCGTCGTGGGTCTCGTCGGTGAGGACGACAACGTCGCTCGGGCCCGCGGGCTCGGCCTCCTCCTTGTGCTCGGGCTCCTCGGCCACGGCGGCGACGGTGAGCGCCGCCAGGGCCAGTGCGATGTACTGCCACTTCATCGGTGAGGGCGGGGTGGGTGTGCTGTCAAAATGAAACACAACCGCAGCAGAGGATCCGACTGCGCGCGGGGCGTGATGTCAAACCAGGGTACGTGGCCGCCAAATATCTCTACGGCGGGTTGACCCCGTGCATTTCCCTTCCCCCTGCAGAGTGCACCTCCTTCACACAAATGACGTCCTGCCCCGCTGCGAGGCAATTGTTCGCCGCGAGAAATGTAGTGCGTATGCAACCCTATGTTCTTTATAAATCAGCCTGATGGTGGTATGCAAATTACCGCAAGGTGAGTCTCAAAGACAGGTCACAACCAGTCACACTAACCGTGGTAATACAGTTGATGCGTGGCTACGCGGGCTGGCCAGCGCGAGGGTCACTCGTTGGCGGAGATGGCTGCAGCCATCGCGTGGCGCTGCGTGTCGGGCAGAATGTGCCGCTCGATGTCCTGAATGTACAAAATGGCGCGCTCGAGCGTGACCGCTGGCGACTGCGGCGTCTGCGCCTGCAGCAGCGACACCGAGTTCAGCAGCCTGCCGATGTGCAGGCACCTCGCGGGCGGCTCGTAGACGGCTGAGAGTCTCTCGACAAACAGCCGGTACGACCCGATGTGCGGGACCGTCGATATCGACGAGGGCGTGCACAGCGCCTCGATCAGGCGCGGGTACGACCCGTCGATGGGGTCGCAGCGGTCCTGCAGCGTGCGGAACGCCTTGAGTACGGTCTTCTCGACCATCCCCCACGCGGTCCGCAGCGACAGGACGTCCTGCGACGACAGCGCGACAACGATCGCGAGGCACCCGTGGTAGTCGCGCATGTTCCAGAGCGAGTCCGCGAGCTCGACGAGGAACGTGAGCGCGTTGGACCGCGCGGACTTGCTCAGCTGCTGGACGACGAGCGTGACGGCCCAGAGCACGAGGTGGTCGAACTGGCGCGCCATGCGTGTGCACGCCTCCTTGTACTTGGGCAGCACAAACGCCCTCTTGGTGATCCTGCGGAACATCTCGGTGTGCACCCACTTCATCGCCTTGGCGAAGCTCAGCGGGCTCACTCCCAGCGGGCTGAACGCGTCATCCTAGAGACAAGAGCAGCGAAACGAGGCAACATGTCAGTCGCGGCCGTACGGCGTGCGGGCTGCAAACGCACCGATCTCTTGTGGTCGCTGACGTAGGACAGCGGCGGCGGCGACACGGGGGGCTGGGCGTACGCCACCTCGGAGAGCTTCGCCGCGATCTTCTGCGCGGTGAGCTTCATCCCCGATCCCTCCAGTTTTCTCGCGAGATCACTCGTCAGCTCGGCCATGTCTACACAGAGAGAAAAAGAGTGAACATTGGTGGACCAAGAGGCGCACGGTCGGTCAGGAGCGCCGGGGGGAGTGCAGAGCAGCGCGTACCAGGGTCTCGGAAGTCCTCAGGGTAGTTGGCCAGCCAGTCGTCCACAGCCTTGCAGGCGCGCAGCTGGCCCTTCCTCGTGCACAGCGCGGCGTTGTCTGCATCGGTGGGCTCCCCACCAGCGCCGGGGTTTCCGATGGGGACCTCGGGCATGTGCGTCCCCGTGGCCGCCTCCTGCAGCATCGACAGCAGCGCGCGCGGGGAGACGAGGCTGAAGTCCCTGGGGTGCGCGCAGAGCAGGGCGTCGAGGACGTCGTTGGCGTCCTCGTCCATGCGCAGGCAGGCCCTGACCGTGGCCTTCATCCGCTCGCGCTGCTCGTCCGCCGGCTCCAGCGACGGGCGCACCCACTGCGCCGCGCTGTCGTCGTCGCGCACGTAGTACCTCAGCGCCGTGCCGGGCTCGCGCCTCTCGGCCCACCCCGCGGGCAGCGGGGGCTCCCACGCCTCGAGCGCGCTCGGCGCCGGCCCGCGGGGCGCCGGCGGCCGCGCCTTGCACGAGAGCAGCGCCTCCTCGCTGGGGAACACGACCTCGGCGTCGGGGTCCCACGAGAGCAGGGGCGACCGCGGCACGCAGGCCACAGAGGCGCCGCCGTCAAACGACTCGCGGGGCGAGCGCGTCAGCAGCTGCGCGGGCGGCGGCGGCGTGATGCCGGCGCTCACCGAGGCCGAGGCCGACAGGAACCGCGTGAACCTCGCGAGCCTGAGGCGTCCGTCAGCCACGGAGTGTGCCCTCTTCCGTGTGCTGTGCGGGAGGGACAGAGCAGAGCGTTGAGCATGTGTGGTTCGTTTTTCGCCAGCAGAGGAAAAATGGTCAGTTGCCCTCTCACCCGCGCGTCACCCCCCACCCGCCCGAGAAGCGGTCAAAATAGCAGCACACTCCCCACCGGGTCTGCACAGGCGGCACACGCGGAGGGCGGTTGGGGGAGGGAGCGAGTCACCTCTGCGGCGGGGTGGACTGCACGGCCGACGACGGGGACGACGACGAGGCGAGCGGGTTGCCACAAATCGGCGCCGGCGAGGGCGAGGGGCTCAGCGTCGGCGAGGGCGTCTCGTGGAACGCGATGCTCGTGGAGGAGTGGTGCTTGTGGCATATCGCGAGCGGCTGCGGCTGCGGCACGGCGAGCGAGCGCGGTGACCGCGACGAGGGCACGTCCTCCATTATTCACAGCAGCGAAGCAGCGAAGGCGCCCGAGAATCAGGGCGGCGGACGGCACAGAGGAGAGCGGGCGCGGGCGAAATCTGCGGCAGAGAGAAAGACAGCCGGGAAGCGCAGAAGAAACAAGGGGGATCGAGGGCGGGGGGAGGCGAGTCAGGAGGGAATTGCGGGAGCCCCCCTGGGATCGCTATCTTGGAGTCGAGTGCCTGAATAAAAAAAAAGAAAGAGGGTTCTTGGGGATCGCTCAACGGAAACCCGACAAACCGCTAGGTACATTCAGATTTTATATTGCACGCTGATCAACAGCGCATTTCCCCATAAATGCCATTGTTCAAAGCGAATGGCGAATCGAGCGCGAAATGCCAGCCGAGCTTCGACATTGCGCCTAGGCAGCGTGCCGCGGCGCGCCAGAGTGACTCGCGAGAGGGCTGCTATCGGAAAAGCAGGACGAGTTCCGGACTGCGTGGCGCTCTGTGTTGTGAACGAAAGCTGTTCCCCAGGTGCCACGCGAGTTGATGAATACTCCAACAGGGACATCAGTCCAGTGAACATCTTCGGCATCGCAATGCTACCGCCGGAGTGGAAAGATACACGACAAATGTGCATCGACTGTACGCTGTGAAAACAGAAAAAACAAAAGCAAAAAAGCCACAGGACCCGCGCGACAGTACGCGAAAAGTGGGCCTGGCGTGTTGATTGCGTGTATTATGCCGAGGGCGGTGTTGTTTTTAATCGTGCTAGTAGGTGTGTCTGAGGCGCGGCGCGCTCCCTTTGTCGACGACCTCCCGTGGCCGCCTAAGCGTTGAGGAGGTCGGCGAGCAGGTCGTCGAGGTCTGTGTGCTCCTGCTTGGTCACCGTGTTCCCGATCGACCCGCCGACTATGTCGACGTCGTAGGACGTCTCCTCGAGCGCCGCTGGCATTCCACCGCTGAACTCCTTCTCGATGAACTTGTCGAGGTCCAGCAGGTCCTCGTTCGTCACGTCGACTGGCGGCGGCTCAGGCGCCTTGCTCTGCTGCTGCGCCTGCCGCTTTATCTCCGGCACCTTCATGCCGAGCTCCTTCTCGAGCAGGGCGTCCAGCTCATTCTCCGGGCAGACCGCCTTCCTCGGTGGCGACGGGGTTGGCACTCCCGAGTTCTTGTGCGGGATCTGCTTGGGCGACGCGGGCATCTTTCTCTCCGGGTCGCGCAGCTGATTGGGCGAGTGTGTCGGCGCACTCGACTTCGCTTGAACCGGGGGCGCTCTGAGCGCAACAGGCGGCTTCGCGGCAACAAGGAGAGGAGACTTGGGCTTCGGAGAGGGCGTTCTCACCGGCTCCGGAACCTCCTCCTGCCACTCGTCTGCGCTCGGCTGCTGCTGCTGCTCTTCGAATCTCTCCTCCGGCTGAAGTGTGGTCTGCTGCTCCGGCTTCGACTCAGCCCCGACCCAGCCCTGACTGTGGGTGGCAACGGGGATAGGTGGCAGAGGTGGCTCCTCTTCCTCCACCATCTCCGCCTGATGCTCGGAAGCAGGGGGCAGTGGAGGCGGTGGTATGTAGTCGTCTTCCTCCACATGCTGGGGGACCACAGGGGGGACCTTCTTCGCGGCCTGCACCGGCGTGGGGGGCAGCGCTTTCTTCGCCATGGAGTACCCCGCATGATGTGGAGCCATCGGTGCTGGCGCGCTCGTAGCCGGCTTGGGAGCACTGCACGAGGGCCCATGTGCGCGCGCGGGAAGAGGCGAACGAGCAGGTGACGGGGCGTGTGCTGCCACCGGAGGGGGCCCAGGAGGAGGTACTTCCTCCCCGTGGTCCGAAACAGGCGACGCTGTACTAACGGGCACCGACCTAGGCGCTAGGGACGTGGGAGTGCGTGCACGTGCAGCACTGGGCGCAGGCACTGGCGGCGGTGCCACAGCAGGAGGAGGTACGTCTTCAGCAGCATCGGCGACGTGTGGTGCAGGCGCACTCGGTGCCGGCTTCGGTGCGACAGGAGCGGGGGCATGTGCGGGGCCGCGCGCTGTGGGAGGAGCAGGCTGCTCCCGATTGAGAGGCGGAGGGCGCGCTCTGCCAGCGGACGGCGACGGCAGAGCTCTCGACCCTGGCGACGGGGGCAGTGCGCGGGGTGTCGGCCTGAGCGCAAACGCGAGCTTGGGGTGGTCTTGCTGATCTTCCTGCGGCTGGTCTGCAGGGCAAGAACCGCCGAAACGCGGCGGCGCCCTCGGATGCTCGGCCGAGCACGCGCTTCCAAGACGCGGCGGCGCTCTCGGGGCAGGTGCGTTTGCTGGGCGAGTAGCAGGCCTCGCACCAACGCTGACCGCCGCCGGTACGCGAGCAGCGGCAACAGGGGCCCTTGTAGCCGGCTGGGACGTGGCGACAGATGTCTGCTTCTGTGGCGTCGGCCTCAGGTTGACCCTGAATGCGTGGGGCTCCTCGTCCGCGGCTGCGGGCGATTGCTGCGCGGGTGCTGGACGAGACGACGGAGGCGGGCGCGGGGCACTGACGCCCGGGGGCCTCGCGGGCTGCGGCCTCGAGATCGCCGCGACGCTTGCAGCGACGCTACATGGGTCTCTATGAGCAGAAGGTGGGTGCTGTGTCTTTCTTCAAGAGGAGTAGGCGCACGTTACGATCGATGTGCGCCTCTCCTCGCGGCTCTGCGGCGTCTGCCTCTTGAGGTGCTGCACTACAATGACCAGCAGACGCAGCATCGTGGTCTTGTCTCCGTAGTACAGGTCCTCGGCGATGCAGTTGGCAACGTTGCAGCCAAGAACCCTGTGTTTCCCCCCGTTAGGCAAAGGCCAGAGAAAAGTCCGCAAGTCGGAATCGCCGAAAGCCGACCTGATGAACTTGAGCGCGCTGTTGAGGTTGGTGATCTCCTCCGCCTTGTCCGCGGGCTCGCGCGTCCAGTTCTGTATGCGCAGGCCGCTGTACTTCTCGAGGAACTCGATCAGCAGCACGCCCGACTTGAGGTCCTCGAGCACGTCGAAGACCTCGAGCCCCCTGTCCTTGAGGTGCGAGTTGATGAACTCGAGCACCTCCCTCTCCTTCGCCTCGACCCCCGCCGAGTATGCCGGCGGCTGCTGCTGCTGCTGCTGCTGCTGCACGGGCACGGACGGCGGCGGGCGCTGCACTGCCGGCGCTGACGGCGGGTGCATCTGCGTCCTCATGGGCGGCGGCCTCGACACTGCAGGTGCCGCCGGGTGCGATGCAAAGCCGCCTGACCGAACGCCCCTCCCGCCTCCGCCCTCGCACTCGGGTGCCTGGCGCGTGCGCGCGTGGCGTGGCAGTCCGTTAGTGCGTCCGGCGGGGGCGCCGTAAGGGCCACGCCACAGCCGTTGGGCGCACGGTTGCCCGCAACAGGACATACTTTCACAGGCCCACGCGGCGGGCCAAACGCGCACGCGTGTACCTTGGGGAGCTGCATCTGCCTCGTGCGGAGCTGGTCCAGCAGGGGGTTGACGGCGCCCGGGGGCGGCCTGAACGCCCTCGGCTGCTGCTGCCGCTCCTGTGCGGGCGCCTCGTTGTACTCGCCGGGGTTCGCCGTCGTCCTCGCCGGCTTCTTGTACACGTCGTGCGACAGCGACGCCCCGGGCTTGCTGAACACGAGCCTGTGCGCCTGGCTCTCCCTGGGCCACGCCTCGACGACCTCCGCGATCACCACACCCAACGGCAGCCTGACGAACGACACCCCTTGGCCCCGCCGCCACCGTCAGCCCACACGCACGCAAAAAACACGCGCAAAAACGGCCGGTGCGGGGGCGCCGCCGGGGGGGGGGGAGGGGCCGCGCACCTGACGGGTCCTCGCGGTATTCGTGCAGGGCGTGCGGGGAGCCGTCGGGGAGGTTGAACTTGCGGAGGCACATGTCCGTGAACTCGCGCACGTCGACCGAGCGGTCGGCAGCGAAGGACTTGTAGCTGCCGTCGGCCGTGTGCACCTTGACGACGAACTGCAGCGCGGGCGGCATGGCGCCGGGGTGAGATACCGCGGAAGAGTGGGGTGTCCGACAGGCGGTGGGTTGCGTGGGTTTTCCGCGCACAACCGACGCACCTTATCCATCCCGTGGGTCCAATAATATCGAGATTGATTCACTCGCTGTATCTCGCCCGTGGGGCCGCGCTCGCGCCTCGCGATAGAAGCAAATGCACGGCCATGTCACCTAGCCAGAAGAACGTGGCGCGTCGGACCCGGAGAGGCATGTAAGGATACCGACCGAAATATCTGCGGTGACGCGAGCACGAAATATCCTGCTGAAAGATACGCGGATCAAGCCGACGTCACGCCCCTCTTTTTTGTGTGTTTTTTTACCGAAGCACTTCGTGTGAGGAAATGCCGCAGTCGACCAAGGGACTCCGGAAGCTGAGGCAGAGGCAGGCCGAGGAGCGTGGCGAGGTGCACGGCAAGGCCGCCGCCCGCTCGAAGCCCGCGACCGAGTTCGCCGTCTGCACGATCTGCAAGGTACAAAATAAATCCCCTGTGCCCCGAGCGCCAAAACCCGCACTGAAACCCGCTGCTCCCTACCCCCCCCACAGGTGCAGATGCGCCTGTCCAAGAGGAACATCGACCTCGTGCAGCACGTCGACAGCAAGCACCCGGGCAAGACCTTTGACGAGTGCTGGCCCGGCCAGACCCACGACTAAGTCACTCGGCCCGCCCTCGCACCCCCCCCCTCCACCGTTTCCGGGGCCGCGCGGAGCGGCGGGAGGGGCCTGTGGGGCGTTATAAACCGTGTCGTCTCGTCTCGCACACCCTCTCTCCCTCCGTCTTTGATCGATCAATATGGAAGCACCATCAGAAACCTTTTGACAGGGCAAACAGTGTGCTGCTGCCTTTTCTTTTTCGCCCCCGTCTGCCTCAAAAGAAAAAAAGGGAGTTTCATAACGCGGCCGACTCGCGCGCGCCCTGGGGCGCTGGCGAGATTCCCGCCTCGCGGGGGCTCGCGTGTGAGCGCGCGGTGGGCGATCCTGGGGCTAATCGCGTCATTTGTTATTTCACCGCTGCGCGGGTGGGGTTGAGCTGTTCTCTGCACACGTTCAACTGGGCGTGGCCGGGGCCCTTCCCTCCGCGCCGGGCGTAGGCAGAGGCTCCCCTTCACCAAAGCAGCCCCCCCAGGTCGCACACGACGGTGCGCAGCGCAGCACCGCAGCGCCCGTCGGGAGGTGGGTGGGCTCTTTTATTTTGTAGATCGATCGTTTTCTCCGTCTGTGGCTTGCGGAAACCTCGTACCGGGCTGTCCGCCCCCCCACATTTCCGTGCCTGAGGAGACTCTGCTGGCCACAACCGCTGCTGTTCATTCTGCCGGTGGTCTATATTGCACTCTCTTGCTTTCAAGAACACCGCACAGGCGTGGGGGGTGCGCGCTGGGGTGCCGTGCGCGTGCTGCTTCAGTGGATCTCAATGCGGCGGACGCTCTCCAAGGGCTGGGGTGCCTGCGGGGGCTTGGGCACGACGAGCTCGAGGACGCCGTTCTCGTACTTTGCCGAGAGCTTCTCGGGCTCCACGCCCTGCGGCAGCGCGAACGTCCGCGAGAACTCCCCGAACCGCCTCTCGACGCGGTGCCACGTGCCCGCCTGCTGCGCCGTCTCGTCGTTCTTGCTGCCGCGCAGCACCAGCACTGGGGCAGGGCCGTCGCGCCTCACCTCGATGCTGACGTCCTCCTTCCTGACGCCCGGCAGCTCCGCGCGGACCACGTACTCCTTGTCCGTCTCCTTCACGTCGACCTGGGGCCTCCACGCGGCCACCGACCGGCTCCTGGCCTCGGGCTGCGTCGTCGCCACCTCGCCGGAGGTCGCCTCGGGCCCGTTGGCGTTGCTGAGGAGGCGCTGCTGGCCGGCGTCGGCCGCGGTGTCGACGGACATGTCGTCGTCGTCAAAGTACGAGTCCATGCGACGGGCCAGACGGCTCATCTGGCGCTCCATCCGCCTCATGTCGGCGAACGGGTCCGAGAACAGTCCAAACTCGAACAGGCTCATTGCGAGTATGCTGCTTGCTTGATTGCTCGATGCACTTGTCTAATGTTGTGTTGTAATGACGAGGGGCTCGGAGCGTACTACGTTTTTGATGAACGCACAATGAAAAACCCACGGATAACGTCCGAAATTTGTCTGAAATTTCGTCGAAATTTCGAAGGAAACCACTGGAATTACGCGGCTCTAGGGTTAAATTGCGTGATGCGCGCTCTGCACACATTGGTCAATTCACAAAGACACCAGCAATCGACACTCGCCAATCAGCCATGGCTCTGATGTTCGGGACCAACTTCTGGGACGAGATGGACGCGCTCAACAGGCAGCTCGACGGCGTCTCCTCGCGGCAGTCCCACAAGCGCAGGAGCCCAGCCAGCGACGCCAGCTGGTCGCCCCTCTGCGATCTGAGCGAGACCAAGACCGACTACCTGATCGTCATGGACGTGCCCGGCGTCCGCAAGGAGGACATCAGCATCGACCTGCACGAGGGCATCCTGAGCATCGTGGGTGCCCGTGCCTCCGCCTGCGCAGAGGGCTCTACGGCGCTCCGGTGTGAGAGGCCCAAGGGCAAGTTCAGTAGGTCGTTCACAGTGCCGCAGGGCGTGGACCCCGCGACGATCAAGGCGTCGTTTGACAACGGTGTGCTCAGCGTCTCTATTGCGAAACCCAAGGCGGCAATTCCCTACAAGGTCGAAATCAAGTGATTCTTCCACCACACCCGAAGGTGCTGTAAACAACACAGAAAACGTGAGATTTCAGAGATACAGAGTACCCTCTGTGTGCTTTCCTGATTTCAAGTGCCGCCCCTGATGACCTCCGAGCCAGAATAAAAACTCGAAACAGATTTACTTGCAGTTGACTACACATCAAGCCAATTTGGCATCTTTCAGCTTTAACTTGACAGCCACCCCTCAGTGGCGAGCGTGCTGATCTCGACGGGGCGCACGGGCTCGAGCGAGGCGCTCTTGGA
>CACRSC010000024.1:0-43348 GCA_902651635.1 Mastigamoeba balamuthi
TCCGTTTCTTTCCGGGTCATCTGAGCTCTTGGTATATCTTCACACACTGCAGACACCAACAGACAACAGTATCACAGGGCAACTATCTACAAATAACTCTGTATTTACAGCTGATCATCTCCTAGTGGTACAGGGAGACATTACTCAGCACAAGACACCGCCACTCAGAGCACCAGGCCTGCGTCGCTGATCTCGTCGTCGCTGAGGTCCGAGTAGGCGATGCGGACAACGCCCATGGCAGAGCACCAGCTCCGTGTGGCCACCACCGGTGACCCGTGGGGGCCCTGAGCCCTGTGCGCCATCAGCCGTGGGCGTCCGCAGTCCTGGGGCTTCGTCACCCACGCACAGCTGTCGTTGCTGGTCTGGGTGTGGCACACGAGCTCGTACTCACCCTCGCTGTCACTCGTCTCGGGCTCCTCGTCGTCCGTCTCGGCGCAGCACTCTGGCTCGAACTCCTCCTCGTCCGTCTCGGTGCAATACCCGCCCTCGCTGTTGAACTCGTCATCGCCGCTGTAGCACTCGCTGTCGCAGTGGACGTCATCCGAGTCGCTCTGCTTCGCGGGGGCATGGAGAAAGTGGGGGCCCGCCAGCCGCTCGAACGCAGCTGCACAGCGGGTCTCCTGCGCGGGCTCGTCGTCCGCGTCCTCCGAGATCGCGGCCTTGGTGGATGAATGCACGACCATGTCTTGGACGTCCTCGCTCACGATCTGCTGCCTCTGCATGCTCTTTCCGCTGCACCTGATGGCCAGGTCCTCATCCTTGGCTTCAGACACGTCGACGCTGCTGGCGTTGAAGCTGCTGTCGATGATGACGTCCGCAGGGTCGACGCTGCCGATGATGAAGCTTCCTGCTACAGTGGTGCTGCTGCTGCTGGCGATGGCGATGCCCTTGCCCTTGCTGGTGGGGGAGGCGTCGAGACTGCCGTCGATGACGACTTCTGCGGGGTCGACGCTGCCTGAGTAGTCAAAGTCGCCCGAGTCGAACGCGGTGTCCAGGATGGCCCCAGTGTCGCCACAAGCGTTGTCATTCTCTGCGCAGGGTACTTCGATGCTGCTCTCGATGACGATGTCCGCGGGGTCGATGCTGCCGACGTAGTCGAAGTCGCCCGTGTCGAACGCGGTGTCCAGAATGGGCCCGGTGCCGCCGGTGGTGTCCTCGTCCTCCGCGCAAAGCACGTCGTCGCTGCTGTCGATGACGATGTCCGCGGGGTCTGCGCTGCTTCCGATGGCGAGTGTGTCCTGGTTCTTCTTCACAGGAGAAACATCGAGGCTGCTGTCGATGACGATGTCCGCTGGGTCGACGCTGCCAATGATGTTGGAGCTCTTGAACCTCGTGGCGTTGGCGCTGCCTGCGCCTGTGGCGGTGCAGTCGTTCTTGGCGGGGGTGACATCGAGGCTGCTGTCGATGACGATGTCCGCGGGGTCGACGCTGCCCTGGGAGCGCCTGGACTTGTTGAGGAGCCTCTTGGCCCTGGCCACGTGGTACGCTCTCTCCTTGGTCGTGTGGCGATGGGGCGACTGCGCGATCGCGTCGTCGTCGCTCTCGTTCTCGAAGCTCATCAGGTCGAGCGCCTCGCTCCGCACGATGCTGAACTCCGTGCCCGTGCTGCTGCTGCTGCTGCTGCTGCAGCCGGTGGCGATTGCACTGGGTGCGACTGTCTTGGACTCCTTTGTGGTGCTTCCCTTGGTCTCGATGGGCGTGGGCCACGCAGTGGTGTCGTGGGAGATGCCAGGGAACTCGGCGGCGGCGCAGTGGGAGCGGAAGCTGCTGGCGTCGATGGTGATGACGTCGGGCACGCACATGATGAGCTGGTCGTCCGAGTCGCTCAGGAGGTCGCTGGGCAGCGCGTAGATGACGACCTCTGGGGTGTCGGCGATGACGACGCGGTGGTTGGTCCTGTGGGTGACGCTCTTGGCCTGCGTGCCCGTGTTGTCGACGTGGACGTCAGCGATGCTCTTGGCGGTCGTTTGCACGCCGTGGACGCTCGTGTGCGCAGCGCGGATGCTCGTGAGGACTGTGCTCGTGTCGCGGGTGCCCCTGACGATGATCGGCGTGGCGCTGGCGGCCTTGGCGCTCGCGTGTATGCCCGCGATGACGTGGTGCGTGTCGGGGGTGCCCTTGGCATTGGTTCTCGTGCTGAGGATGCTCTTGCTGATCGTGTGCGAGTCGTGGCTCATCGCGAGGTCCACCTTCGCGTCGTAGATGCTCGCGGTTTCGTGGTGCATGTCAGGGAAGCACTCGGCGTTCGAGATCGCGTCGGGAACGTTTGCGCGGACGGCCGCGGGGCAGGTGAGCGTGTGGGGGATGCTCTTGGACAACTCGCTCGTGTCGGGCACGCTCGCGGTGTCGACGCACACCTCGCGGAGGCTCACGGCGGTGTCGCGTGTGCTCTCACGTTCGCTGTTGCTGCCGGGGGCGGACCTGAGCAACACAACAGTCAGCAGACCAAACCAAACGGGCACCTGCACCTGCTGAGGCCGCAGTACGCGATGACGAGCACTGCTCCCCCCGACGTGATCGCCACGATGCACGTGGTCAGGACGGCGATGCTTTGGAATGCATTGTTGGAGCAGTGATCAGGCCAATAAGCGCATAAAGACAATTTAATTAGAAGATTCGAGTAGTAATTTTGAACCGGGGCCAAATGCGTAGTAGTATGAAGGACTGGGACTAGCGAGTGTTGTGCGGGAAGAGGAATTAAAAAAGGGAGGGAGACGAGCCTTGCGGGGATGTAGGATGCGTCCTTGAACGGGACCTGGCTGCTGCCTGCGGCGTCCGAGGCGGCGGAAGCTCCGGCGCTGCCAGACGTCGTCTGCAGCGCCGCCTCCTCGGGGACGCCGACCTCCGCCTGCGACGACGCGAGGCTGGCGGCAGCCATCGCGAAGGTGGGGGAGATGACCGAGCTGGAGGCGGCAGCGAGGCACAAGGCGAAAACAACGAAAGAGACAAAGGCAAAGGAGTGCATTGTGGAGTCTGGGTTTGGGGTGGGCTCTGCTCTCTGGGTGCGTTTTGTAAAACTGAATCGCCGCGCTGGGGCTGCGTGGGGGTCAATGAACGGCTGGTTAAGTGAATGAATGACGTGTTGTGGATGCCCGAGCGACGGTGGAAGACGCTGGAAGGCGTCGCCATTTTTGCAATCGGCGATTACTCAGCCATACACCTCTTCTCCGCCTCCCGCACAGCAAAAAGCCTCTGGGAACCTGCGCCGCATTCGGCGGGCCTCTGAGTGTGCGAGCGCATGTGATGGGACCGCAGAAGAGCCTGAGCGCGGCTTAATTTCGGAAGAAAGATAATTGTGGGCACACTTCAATTGTGAATCTCCCGCCTTGAGTAAAGAATTCCCTCCGCCCCGTGCGCGCGACCGCTTCCTTCCCCTCCGCGAATTTCGGGTCCCCCGACGCAGCCGGGGTGTTGTGCGTGCGCGGTGGGGGCTCCGGGAACTGGTTGCAGGCAGACTGTGCTGTGGAGCCTCGCGGGCTGGTGTGGTCTGTCCAAAAACACTCCGCTGTGCCATTTTTGACACATGTCGACCCAGCAGGCCGCGAGAGTGCGGCGAATCATCGCCAAGCTCTTCGGGGCTCGGCCTCTCCCTGATGAAGCCCCCAGGCGGCTGCAGGGATACGATAGTGGTTTGAGTTTGTCGTTTGGAATTACTCCATTTCACTTCACTGCGACTTCAGGGCGCCCTGCAGGCTGGCTTCATCAACCAGATGTGCCCGTTGGCAACAGTAGTCACAGCGAAGCTGCCGCCGTGTCCATCGCAGGACGCCTGAGACACGCGACACCGCCATTTCCCGCTGCGAGGTCCCAAGCGCAGATGTGCTGTGAGTTCACAGCGTGCAGGTGAATTGCGACTTTGTGCTGTTCAAGAGTGCCTCGTTTATTCACTTGCTTTCGTTGCGTGTTGCTGCAGCCCTCTTGGGGCCGACAGCTGGCCAGCCCCCGTCGCTCGAGAGCGCGTCGCTGGCAGTGGTGCGCAGGGCGGGAGCGAAGGGGGGTGGCTGTGGGAAGACTGGGCCGCGCAGGGCGCTCAGTGGTGGTGGGCCTTGGCGAGCTCGTTGAGGGCCGAGCCAGCGCGGAACCACTGGATCTGGGCCTCGTTCATCGTGTGCCTCAGCTGGATCTCAAAGGCCTCGCCGGCGGCGGGCTTGACGCGGGCCACGACGGGCTTGCCGGGGGCCAGGCCCGCGATGTCGAGCAGGCTGACCCTGTCGTCGCCGTGGATGCGGTCGTAGTCCTTGGGGTCGGCGAACGTCAGCGCCAGCAGACCCTGCTTCTTGAGGTTCGACTCGTGGATGCGCGCAAAGCTCTTGACGATGATGGCGCAGCCGCCCAGGTGCCTGGGCTCGAGCGCCGCGTGCTCGCGGCTGCTGCCCTCGCCGTAGTTGCTCTCGCCGACGACGACCCACGGCAGGCGCGCCGCCTTGTACGCGCGCGCGACGGTGCTGACCTTGTCGACCTCGCCCGTCAGCTGGTTCTTGACCGCGTTGGCCGTGCCGTTCTCGGCGTTGATGGCGCCCATCAGCAGGTTGTTGCTGATGTTGTCGATGTGCCCGCGGAACTTGAGCCACGGCCCCGCCTGGCTGATGTGGTCCGTCGTGCACTTGCCCTTGATCTTGATGAGCACCGGGCAGTCGACAAAGTCCTTGCCGTCCCACCGCGCAAACGGCTGCAGCGGCGCCAGGCGCTCGCTCTTGGCGTCGAACACGACGGCGACGGCGCTGGGGTCTGCCGCGGGGCCCTCGTAGACGTCGGCGCCCTGCGCGTAGCCGTGGACGGGCAGCGGCGTCCCCTGCGGCGCCCGCAGGCGGAACTTGGAGCCGTCGGCCGCCGTCAGCTCGTCGCGCGACGGGTCAAAGTCGAGCGTGCCGGCCAGCGCGAGGGCCGTGACGACCTCGGGCGAGCCGATGAGCGCGTGGGTCTGCGGGTTGCCGTCTGCGCGGGCGACGAAGTTGCGGTTGTACGAGTGCAGGATCATGTTGACGTCGCCCTTCTGTATGTCCCCGCGCTTCCACTGCCCGATGCACGGCCCGCACGCGTTGGCCAGCAGCACGCCGCCCACCTGGCGCAGCACCTCGGTGAAGCCGTCGCGCTCCATCGTCGCGCGGACCTGCTCCGACCCGGGCGTGATGTAGAACTTGCTCTTCATCCGCAGCCCCTTGGCCAGCGCCTGCCTGCAGACCTCGACGGCGCGGCTCAGGTCCTCGTACGACGAGTTGGTGCACGAGCCGATGAGCCCGACGCGGAGCTCCGTGGGCCAGCCCTGGGCGCGCACGAAGGCCCCGAGCTCGGCCAGCGGCGTCGAGCGGTCGGGCGTCGCGGGGCCGTTGACGAGCGGCCGCAGCGCCGAGAGGTCGATCTCGATGACCTTGTCGTAGCTCGCCTCGCAGCCCGCGTCGGCCGCCAGCAGCTCGGCGGCGTAGGCCCGCAGGTGCTGGGCGACGGCCTCGCGGCCCGTGGCGCGGAGGTACTCGTCCATGCGGGCGTTGTAGGGGAAGACCGAGCACGTGGCCCCGATCTCGGCGCCCATGTTGCAGATGCTGGCCTGGCCCGTGCACGAGAGCGACTGCACGCCCTCGCCAAAGTACTCGAGCACGTAGCCCGTGCCGCCCTCGGTCGTCAGCTTGCCGGCGATGTGCAGGATCACGTCCTTGGCGCTCACCCACTCGCCCAGGCGGCCCGTCAGCTTCACGCCCATGATCTTGGGCGCCTTGAGCTCCAGCGGCAGCCCCGCCATCACGTCCACCGCGTCCGCCCCCCCGATGCCCACCGCGATCATCCCCAGCCCGCCCGCGTTGGGCGTGTCTGCACGCGCCGCCGCCGCCGCCGGTCAGACGCAGGCATTTCTCGGAACAGAATTCAATTGGAGATTGGAGATTGGATGTTCTGTTGACCAAGCGAATTCAGAGGCACACCGGCGCAGACAGCGTGCGAAGAAAAAAGAAAACCCCCGGCGCAGGCGCAGCACCGGAGGGGCGGGGGAGGCAGGAGGAGGGGGCGCACGGCTGTCGGTGCCGATGATCATGCCGCCGGGGAAGGCGTAGTTCTCGAGGACGATCTGGTGGATGATGCCGCTGCCTGGGCGCCAGAAGCCCATGCCGTACTTGGCCGCCGCGCTGTGCAGGAACTGGTAGACCTCGGCGTTGGTCTTGAGCGCGTTGGCCATGTCGGGCTCGGCGCCGTCCTGGGCCTGGATCAGGTGGTCGCAGTGCACGGTGCTGGGCACGGCCGTCTTGTTCATGCCCGACGACATGAACTGCAGAACTGCGCCCGCCGGGGTTCGAACCCACGATCAGACACCAAACGCCGTGTCGGGGTGGGTGGGTGGTTGGCGGCTGATCGCACTGGCCATCTGGGCGGTGGCGTCCTGCATGGCGACGCGGTCGGGGCGCAGGTAGAGGTAGGAGCTGCCGCGGACGACCTCCTGGTGGGGGTCCTCGAGGTGCGAGTAGATCTGCTTCTCGGCGTACGTGAGCGGCTTGTCCCACCTCTTGCGGAACTCCTGCAGGGGCGAGCGTACCGCGTCGCGTCGCGTCGCATCGGCGCCGTGTCAGTTTGACGCGTCGCTGGCGTCATCTCGGCGTTGCCACCCCACGAGCCCCCCCAACCGCCAGAGAAACGCGGAAACGAATGATGGCAGCAGCAGAGCAGTGTGGGGGGTGGCAGCGGATCGTGGGAGAAGGGAGAGAATGAAGTGTTGCAGAGAAGGGGGAGAGAAAGAGAGACAGAGGCTGAGGGTGCTGTGCTGCTGCTGCTGATGGGCGTTGCTGACGGACCCTCAGGTTCGCGAGGAGCTTCTCGTGGGGCAGGGGCGTGCCCTGCTCGTAGTGGCTGATCGGCACGGACATGTGGGGCGTTGGTGTGTTGCGCTGCTGTGCGGGGCAACGATAGACAAGTAAAAAAGAGCCACGCGAAGGGGACGGGGAGATATTTCGCGCACCGGAGAAAAAGGTGCGAAGGCCACGTCACCAGCGCTGGAATATCAGAACATATCAGAAGGCTTGGCACTGTTTTCCAGCGTTCGCCGCACTTCGAGAAAAAGGCCGCCAGCGGCGACTGCGTCGAAATCCAACGGAAAACTCGCCGACGTCCCCCACCACCCCGGCCCCCTCTGGGGCCCTCCTTGCCGGGGGACCGTTAGCCTGCCGGCCAGCAGCACCGGGAGCACCAGCAGCAGCAGGAGGAGGAACGGCACAGCTCGCATTCAATTGCAGATTCAGAAATAATACCCGCCCTGGTGTGCTGTGTGCGCACAGGCACAGGAGCTGCGTTTTCTCGTTTTCCCCCCATGGTGCCTGTGGCCCCTCGGTGGCCCACCCACAGCCCCCCCGCCGGCGGGCCGACGAGAGCCCCCTTGGCAGGCGGAGCTCTTCTTCTCCTCAGCGGCTCAGCGGGGGAAGGCGTAGAGGCAGATGATGCGCGCCACGATGCAGTCGATGAGCCACACGGCGCTGTCGCGGCCCACGCGCGGGTGCAGGCCCGTCAGGAACGCCGTGGCCACACTCCTGCGCTCCTGGTGGATCGACTCGGCCAGCCCCTGCGCGAGCCCTGCCGCGATGCTCTCGCCGTAGCGGCCCACGACCGCCGCGACTTCGGGGTCCGAGACGCTCTCGAGCATCGACTCGGGCAGGCAGCCGTACTTGGAGCACAGCTCCAGGGCCACCTCCGCAGCCCTCCCGTCGTACCCCGCGATGGCCCTGCGTGCGCAGGCGCGCAGAGTGTCCCTGTGGTTCCGCAGAGGCCCCGTGTCGGCCCCGCGCTCGACGAGCACCGCCAGCGCCCCGAGGTGCATGTTCATCGCGGCCGCCTCGAGCGGCGTCGTCCCGTCGGAGCCCGGGGACTCTATGTCCGCTCCGCTGTCGAGCAGCAGCGACAGGGCCTCGACGCTGCCGCTGAACGCTGCGTGCCAGAGCGCGTGGTCGCGGATGTCCCACGCGACCCACTGGCTGCCGACCTCGAACCTCTCCTCCTCCGGTGCTGGCTCCGGAGGCTTAACGGCGGCTGCCGCGGGCTTCTGGGGCCCCGGGGGAGTGTCTGCGGGGTGGCCTGGGGCGGAGGGTGCCTCGGGGGCCTCGGACGGGGCCCCGAAGAGGATGTCGAGAGGGACCTCCTCCCATCCGGGGTACTCCACGCGCTCGTCCTCGCGGTCGACGGTGCTGGCGAGCCTCTCGAGCAATTTGCGCACCTTGGAAGCGTTGTTCGCCTGAACGGCACTCACGAGGTCGGTTGTGAAGTCGCTTGCTGTGCGCCTGCGCGAGTGGCAATGGCATTGAGGTATCGGTTCGGCTCAGAGGTGAAAAATGGACCTCTTTTTGAGTGGCGCGGGGTCAGAGGGCCTGGGCTCCTCCGGGGCCTGACTCTGGGGCTCAGGAGGAGCCGCCGCCGCTGCTGCTGCAATGGGGTGTACGGGTTCGGACGGAGGAGGAGCCTGGTCTACCGTGGTGCTGCTCATTTTCCAAACGGGTTTTTGTATCACTAGATGCAATCCATCAATTGAATGAGAACATCGATACGAGCATTTTAATCTTGCTCTTCTGAGAAGTCACCCTGAGTGACGTGGCGCTTTATGGTCTCATCGATTGGCGGCAGCTGCCACTTGTGGCTGCGAACTCGTGTTCTGGCGTCAGGCTCTGAATGCAGAGGTGTCGCTGACAGCTTCTCGTCACTCCAGTCTGCCAATGCTGCTGCATGAATAGCACGGCTCACACCGTGTGCACATTATGGATTCTGGCACATAAGAGCTGAAGCAGTGGGCAGCACGGAACAGCCTGCCTGAACGCAAACGTGCCACACGTGCCTACGAGCCAAGGAGGCTTCCGGAACTGCGACACTTAGGTCCCTTACGCCCAGGGCCTCAGCCACACGCTCATCAACACAACGGGCGCACAGGTCTGCCTTGCAGAGTGTGGGGGTCCGCCGCTAAGGACAGTAGCCCGCGTCCATGTTTGCGCGCTGTGCCGGCGAGGTGGGAAGGAACAGAGCCAGCAGAGGGCTATCTACAGCCCTCGCAGCACAGCTGCACGCGAGCCAGGCTGCGAGCCAGACCTCCTCAGACGGCTCAGAGACCGTACTTCTGCGCGAGGCCCGTGCGCCTGTTGAACTCGGTGATCTTGGCGTCGAGGTCGCGGCGGGCCGACTCGCCGAAGCGGGCGTCCCAGTACTCGGGGTAGTCGTCCCACTGCGCCCTGAGCTCGGCCTCGCTCAAGCCCTGCTGCTCGACCCACGTGTAGTACTTGAGGTTGTGTATCCTCCTGCGCGCGCGGTGCCCCAGCTCCTCGACGCTCTCGCCGCCCGCGCACCGCAGCGCCTCGAGGTCCGCCACAGCCGCGTCGCGGGCGTAGGCCCCGCGGGCGGCGGTCATCTCGGCGAGGCGCGAGCCGTACATGGCCATCGAGTCGGTGCAGACGCTGACGACGACGTCGCGGGCGGTCCACTCGTAGTAGCGGGCCATCTTGCAGGCCCCGACGAGGTTGGCCACCGACGAGATGCCCATCAGCGACAGCGCGTCGATCTGCGCCGCCCCGACGCCGCGCTCGGCGAGGTACGCGCGGCCCGCGGGCTCGTTGAACAGGCGCACTGTGCGCATGACGACCTCGTCGTCGATGGCGACCACGGCGTCGAGGTTCCTCACGTTGATGATCCACGGCACGTGCTGCGCAAGCGGGGGAGTCAGGGGAGCGAACGAGGGGCGAGAGGTCAATTGATTTTGCCTTGTCGCCGATGCCCTCGATGCGGTGGTCGCCGAAGCCGTTCTCGAGCAGCGTGGGGCACTGGAGGGCCTCGCCGGCGCCGACCTTGATGAGGGGGAACTTCTTGCGGAGGTAGTCGGCGGCGGCGAGCGTGCCGCCGCTGCCCTGCGTGAAGTGGACGCCCGCGAGGCGCTGGCCGGGCCGCGCCTGCGTCGCGAAGAGCTCCTCGAGGGCGGGGCCCGTCACGTTGTAGTGCCACAGCGGGTTGTTGAAGTCGGAGAACTGGTTCAGCGACACCACGCGGCCGTGCCCCTCGCGCACGAGCTCGTTGTTCTGCGGGGGTGAGTGAGAGTCCGGTCAAAGACAACTGCACAACTGATCGCTCTTGGCGGTAGAAGAAAATGAACCAACAGAACAAAAACAAATTGCCACATGCGGGTCCGTGGACGCGTGTCACTCATTCGCCGGACAAAGCCCCGAGACTTTGCCAGGAACCCTCCTTACTCTTGCCGCGGCCGTGAACAGACGGCAGGGCAGGAGTATAGCAGCAGAATTCAAATTCCTCGACGCAATCCCTGCAGCCACGACGAGAGCAGACCCGTGCCCAAAACAGCACCCAATCCCTACTCTGCTGGCGCCTAGGATCCCCCTCCACTCCTCGCCCCTCCCCCCCTTGCCCTCCCCCTCACCGCCCCGTGCGAGCGAGAAGAGCAGGAGCGAGCGAGGAGGTATTGAGGGGGCGGACCTTGTCGAAGACGGCCTTGACGGAGCTCTCGCAGCCCGGGGTGGCGAAGACCTCGGAGCCGATGGCGCGGAGCCAGTCGAAGCGCTCCTGGGACATCTGGGCGGGCAGCACGGCGATGGCGGGCGAGTGGAGGAGGGCGCTGTTGAAGGCGCCGCCCCTGCAGTAGTTGCCCGTGCTGGGCCACAGCGCCCGCTGGCACGTGGGGTCGAAGGCCCCCGTCACCAGCCGCCGCACCAGCGGCCCGTAGCTGGCGCCCACCTTGTGGCAACCCGTCGGGAACCAGCGCCCCACGAGCAGCAGCACGCGGGCCGCGACGCCCGTGACGGCCTGCGGCACTTCGACAAAGTTGACGGGCCCGAAGACGCCGCCCGCCTCGCGTGGCTCGTTGTGCCACGTGATCCGGAACAGGTTGCGCGGGTTCACGTCCCACAGCCCTGGGGAGCCGTTATCGCGTGGGCCCCGGGGGCGTGCGGGGTGGCCGCACCGATGTGGGAGAGCTCTGCGGTGACGGAGGAGGGGACCAGCGAGGGGTCCGCGAGCATCGCGTAGGTGGGCAGCAGGATGCCGTGCTCGCGGCAGACGGCCACCGCGTGCTCGAGGGCCTCGTCGGGCGTCGGCTGCCTCCAGTCTGCCATGGCGCTGCGGGGGTGGTGGGTCTGGCTTCTTTCTTGTTCTCTGTCTTCCTTTGCTTTCCGCTGCTGGGGGGTGGGGTGTAGTCTGAGGGTGCGATTAACTGCCAGTGACGTTGGCAGATTTCTTCACCGGCGGGGGCGCCGGAGAGGGCCGATACGCCAGGAGCCTCCGCCGTCCTGGCCGCGGTGGCCCCCACACCCTCATCTCGCCCCGGGCCAAAGGGGAGCCGAAGTGTGGGGACGTGACCCTGTCCCTGACGCCCTTAACAGCCAGCGCACACGCCAGCGCACACGCCAGCGCATGCAATTGATTCTCCAGTCCTCTGCACTCATTTTGTCATTATTTCGCTGCCATCGTTCCCCCTCCCCCCCTCCCCCCGCAATGATCGACCGCTGTTGGCCAGAGACCCCGGCAGGCAGTGCTCCCGAGGCATCTGACACGCAAGCAGTACCACTTGGAAAGGGATATCAGTTTCTACGTAATGTTCCAATCACTGCTGACGTGCTCCCTCGCTCTCTTTCCCCCTTTCTCCTTCCCTCCCCCCAGTGGCAGCACTCCGCACCACTTGCCAGAGCAGCGGGAGACCCGTGGGGAGACCGCTGCCTGCCGTGACGTCTGCTGCTGGCGGTCGGGTCCCAGACGCGGCCAACCCACTGGCCGGGAATGGCAGTGGCTGGATATCCGTGCAACCTTTCAGGGAAATTTCTGTGGATTTACCAGTTTCGCCCGCCGTATTCCGTGGCATCCCGCACAGAGGCCGGCACCCCCCTCCCCCCGCGACGGCACAGCGGGCCCTCGGCGTGCCGCCCGGAGCCCGTCCCGCGGAAACCCCCGAGATTCTCCGATGACATCAGCGGGCCTGCGATTATTTAAGGGGTGAGGAGATATCGCACCCACAACAACAACAAGCGCCCCCAGAGCGACACCCCCCCAGCAGCAGCAGCGGGCCATCATTCTCCACCCCCCACCCCCCATTTCCTTTCCTCGTGCGTTTGCCTTCGGTCATCCCCCCCGCTCCCTTTCGCAGCGCCCCTTCCCACCCACGCGGCCCCTCTGGTGGATATTAATAAATATCTTCACCCCCTCTTCTGCTCTCGTCCCCACTCTCTTCTGCTCTTCTCTGCTCTTCTTCTCTGCAGGGCGCAGACGGACGCACGGCGGCAGCAGCGGCAACAGCGGCAGCGATGATGGCGGCACCGATGAGCTCCCTGGACCTGGACGACAGCGCGGCGGGCGAGGAGGACGAGGACGACCCCATGTTCTCGGGGCTCGGGGCGGCCAACAACGCCCTCGCCCCCAGCGCACCCCCGCCTCCCCCTCCCCCGCCGCAGCAGCAGCAGCAGCAGCAGCAGGGCGAGCGCATCCTGGAGTTCCTGTCGGACAAGGCCAAGCGGCGGGAGCTGTGCCAGGGGCGGACAGAGTACGGGCACATGTGCCTGCAGACGGCAGAGGAGAACGGGTACTGCAAGTACCACCACGCGCAGCTGCAGAACTCGTCGATGCTGCCCTGGGACGAGCGCCTCTACATCGTCCTCGACCTCGACCAGACCCTCGTCTACACGCCCACCGACGGCGAGGAGTTCCCCAGCAACGTCCGCCTCAACGTCCAGGTATCTTTGACCCCCCCTCCCAGATTCCCGATATTGCCCGATCGATATCTGGGAATTGCATCTTTCCTGCACCCGCCCGCCGCCTGCTCCTGATTTCCCCGGGGGGCCCGGTTTCTCTCTGCAGTCTTCTGCGCCGTGCGGCCTCAACATCCAGGTAGGCCGGCATTTTTTTGCTTTGAGCCCGAGGCGATTCCTCGAATTCCCCATATCTCGATTAATCTCGATGTGAATATCCTCCCCGGGATATCTCTCACGTATCTTCTCCCCCTCTGTGTGCAGGAAATCTTCGCTGACGGGGCGACGATGCAGACGGCGATACGGCCGTTTGCGCTGGAGATCCTGGAGCAGCTGGGGTCGATGTTCAGCGTGAGCGTGATCACGGGGGGGACGCCGTCGTACTGCAAGGCGATTGTGGACCTGCTGAACAGGCTGTCGAACAAGGAGATCATCAAGGAGGGCGTCAGCTGCCGCTCGGCCTCGAACCCCATGCAGGCGCAGGCCAAGACCTTCAACCTCGTCCTCCACAACCCCCAGGACGAGCGCTTCGCCCTCGCCATCGACAACTGCCGCAAGGTGCGCTCCCCTCCCATAACGGCCCCTCCGCTGCTCTGCTCCGCCTCCGCCTCTGTTGCCTCTGCCTCTGCCTCTGTTGTCGCTGCTGCCAACAAAGCGCCTGTGCCGCACTCTCTCTCTCTGGGCCGGTGGGGCTGGTGCGGATGCGGCGGTGGGGAGGGGGGCGACGAGTCGGGTGACGACACAACCAGCCCTGCTCTGAGCGGGGGTCTGTGCGGGCCCCTGCATCTCGTGAGAGAGAGCCGGTGGGGCCAAAATCAAATCCGGCCTAATCCAACTGACGACTCGTCGCGTCCCCTTCGCCCTCCCGCCGCCCGCAGCCCCCCATCGTCCCTCCTCCTCCTCCCCCCCCGCCCTGTCCACCGCTTGTTTCGTTAATGTATTGTCAGTTTCGACGCGTGCTGCGCTGTGCTGTGCTGTGCTGGCGCAGTTGTCTGCGCACCTGCTGCACAGCCAGCAGCTCACACGCCACAGACAGCGATGCGTGTGCATGGGGCTTTGCTTTGGCTGGCCCCTGAGCGTTTGTTTGGCTGCTTTTTTTTTTCTGCCCCGAAGCCAAAGAGGCCACCAGCGCAACTGTGGGCACCGGTTGGCAGCCTCTCGCTGACTCTGTCTTGGCTGCTGCTGCTGTAGGCGTGGGCGAGGGAGTGCCGAGACCAGGTGGTGATAGTGCCCGACTGGGCGCCGCACCTGCTGATCGACGAGCAGGAGAACCTGCTCAAGCAGGTCATCGAGCGCGTGCTGCAGGTGCACGACCGCCTGCGCAAGCGAGCGTTCCGGACGCCCAGCGGGGGCCTGGCGCTGCCGGCGACGTTCCACGTGGCCGACGTGCTGCAGGCGCTCTACGAGGAGGAGGAGAAGGCCCGCATGCTGCGCAGGGCGCTCTCGGAGCGCGTCGACAGCGTCGTCAAGCTCATGCGCCAGAAGGTCTACTTGTGACTCTGAGGCCCCTGGCAGACGGCGGCAGGCGTGGCCCCCAGCCTCGCCCCCTGCCACGGCGGCGCCGCAGGAGCAGCACAGCACACACGTGGACTATTTATTCTCTGCCTTGCTTGGAGAGTAACAACCCCACCACCACCTCGCCCTAATTCCACCCCCCCCCGGACGACGACAGCCTTAGAAAACTCCCTCCCCCATTATCACACCCCCCCACAACACAACCACCGCTCTCGATCAACAAGCCATTGTCGGTGTCGGCAGCATCAGAGCCAGCGAGCTTTTTTTGTGGTCGCAGCCTGCAAGAGGGCAGAACCAAAGCGCTCCTGGCTGAATGAAAGGGGGAGGTACAAGTACATCTGGGGGCTGTCTCTCTGCATGAGAAAAGAATTGCAGTACGACGTCACTGCATCGAATAGCACGAACCCTCATTGGGCCATTGTAGACCTGAGACCTTGAGCGGGATAGCTGTGTGGTGGCGTCGTGCACAGCGACGCCATCCAGCAGATCTCTCGGAGGACGCCAGTGCTGGCCCCGCGAGCGCGTGCCAAACACGCACCCCTGGGCCTCTGGCAATCCCACCCGCCCCCACCAATCCATCGGCAGCACGATGGCCGGTCCTGCCGCTCGGGGAGCGGCGCGCGCGTTGCGATCATCCCGTGCCAGTCCCCCCGGAAAAACAGGAAAAAATCAGCTGCCGCAACCCGCAACAGGCAACGGGCCACCCCAAGCCCGGCGGGGTCCGAATTTTGACGTGCGATTATCACGTCTTCTGCGCCGCTTTTTGCTCTCAGCCCCCTCCCCGCATGCGCCCGCCAGCAGCGCAGCAGCCGAGCACCTGCCCCGCCATGCGCCGCCCCCTCCCGCAGCAGCAGTTGCAGCAACTGCAGCAGCTGCCCACCTGCACGGGGGGCGCTGAAGGACTGGGGCGGGCGGCACTACTGGGTGCTGGCCTACATGCGGCCGCACGGCGCCAGGGCCGGTGCGCTGCCTGCCCCCTCCCGCTGCAGGGCAGATTCAATCCGCCCGAGATTCCGCAGGGGCTGGATTCCCAGATCTGCCGGGCAAATCCCACTTTGTCGGCGCCGATATCGCGGATATTGCGATTTGTTGCCGTGCCGAGAAAAACAAATGCGAGCCAAAGGCACTCAACTGATTTCGCCGCTCCGCTCCTGCAGGCCAGCGGGTGCTGGACGTGGGGTGCGGGCTGATGCTGATCGAGCGCGAGCTGCCCGCCGGGATGGTCTACGTGCCCTCGGACGTGGTGGCCCGCGACAGCAGGACGCTGGTGGCCGACAACCTCGCCCAGGGGCTGCCGCAGCCGGGAGCGCTGCCCGGGGGGCGCCGTGGACTGGGTGCTGGTGCTGGGCGTCCTCGAGTACATGCCCGACTACGCCCGCTTCGCCCGCGAGCTGCGCGCGTACAACGCCAGCGTCGTCATGACCTACGCGGGGTACCCAGAGGGGGCGGCCAGGCCGCAGGGGCCCGGGGCGCAGAGGGGGAGGCTGCCGTACCTCTGGCGCAACTCGCTGCGCGTCGCCGAGGTCTGGCAGGTCATGCACGACGCGGGCTTCGCCATCGTGGAGAAGCGGGCGCGGGCGACCAGCAAGTTCGTCAACAGCACGACGTTCCTGGCCGTGCCCCTCTGACCCCCCGCATCCCTCGTTCTCCCCCGGTCCAATCGAGGCCACTACAATACACGCAATGAAAGGTGCTAGCACCAGCGCTGCTGCGCTTCCCTCCCTTTCTCTCCCGGTCCAATGGAGGCCGAGACATGCAATGCACAGAGTATGGCGTATGCACCAGCGTTGCAGCACTGCCCTCTCTTCCTCTCCCCCGGCTCAATACGGCCTGGAAGCAGCAGCACTTCCCTCTCTTTCTCTCCCCGGTGCAATGGAGGCCAACACACGCACGGCGTATCACCAGTTCTGCAGCACTGCTCTCCCCATTGAGGCCACTACATACACAGCGTTGGCACCGGCGCTGGCACCGAAGGGAGGGGAGGTGGGAGGGCGGAAGAGGGCGGGCCCTCTCCTTCGCGTTGCGACAGGTCCCGCCAGCGCAGACGGGCCGTCCGTTTCGCTTTTTCCCGAAGCGAGGGGCTGCAGCCCTCAGTCCCACCGACGCCCGCGCGGCCCCGTCGAGCTCAGGCCGGCGTGCGCTGCGCCGGCAGAGCCACGCGGGGTGCCGCGACGAAGGTGGTGACGTTGTGGCCGCTGAGGAGCCTCGCCCGCCCCAGGACAATCTCGAAGCCCGCGTCTCGCATGACCTGCCAGACCTCCGAGACCCGCAGCGAGTGCATCCAGAGGTACGGCAGCCTCCCCCGCTGTGCCCCAGGGCCCCCGGGCCGCGCAGCACCCTCGGGGACGCCGGCGTAGGTCATGACGACGCTGGCGTTGTACGCGCGCAGCTCGCGGGCGAAGCGGGCGTAGTCGGGCATGTACTCGAGGACGCCCAGCACCAGCACCCAGTCCACGGCGCCCCCGGGCAGCGCTCCCGGCTGCGGCAGCCCCTGGGCGCGGTAGTCGGCCACCAGCGTCCGGTTGTCGCGGGCCACGACGTCCGAGGGCACGTAGACCATCCCGGCGGGCAGCTTGGGCTCGATCAGCATCAGCCCGCAGCCCACGTCCAGCACCCGCTGGCCCGCACGGGCCCCGCGCCTCCGCATGAACTCGAGCGGCCAGTAGTGGCGGCCCTCCCACGTCTGCAGCGACCCGGCGCCTGCGGACCACACGGCCTGCGGCGTGTCCGGTGCTGGGGGGAGCGAAGAGGACGACAGGGACGAGGACGACGGGGGCTCTGCGGTGGTCCCGGCGAGGCTGCCGGCGAGCAGCAGCTGGGCGAGCACCAGCGAGGCGCAGACCAGCGCCAGGAGCGTCACGAGGCCGCGGCGCGTGACGCGCGAGGCTGCGACCGCGAGGTGGGGGCACCGGGGAGTCTCCGTTTTCCTCTCGGCTCGGCTCTGTGTGTTCTTTTGCTTCTGTTTGGCACGGGGCGGTGTGTGCGGAACTGTGCGGTTGGCTGCTCTGGGGTCTGCGCCTGAAAAAGTGGTCTTGCGGAATTCAGCTGTGCCTCGCCCCCACCGAGCACACCGGCTGGCCGTTGGTTTTCACCCGGCTCGGAACGGAGCGGGCTGAGAAGCCCTCGGCTGCGGCGTGATCGTGCTACTCGTTCAAGATCGGCAGCGACGCGCAGAGAAGCAGGCCCTGTATCGCACCCCGCCGTCGCACAGCAGCGTCTTACCGCCGTGGCTGGCGACAGAGGCTGCTGCCTCACCGGAATGTGCATTCCAATTGTTGCATAATGTCGATGGCGGCCGCTGCCATAAACGGGGCGCGAGAGGCACGGGCTCACACGCCGACACGCTCCCGCTCCGAGGGCTCCTGGCCCCACACCCCCTTGCCTTCCCTTGCCTCACCCTGTGCATGCGCGGGAGCAGCGGCGCCATCCGACCCTCGGACCCACAGGGCGAAGAAGCGGTGCGATCCCGCCACGCTGACACGCGAACCACACGAACATCACCCCCACCCCATCCAAAAAAAGGGCACAGCGGAGAAGACAATCTCTTGCAGCACCCCCACGCTCCTCCGTGCGCACAGCACGCGCAGCACGCGCAGCAGAGGCGCCACCGCCACAGCAACTTCGATGAACCTCTACCTCTGCAGGCGAGGCAGCGCTTCCTGATGGCCGTCTCTGGCGGCTGCGCCTCGATGGTGCTCGCCCAGCTGCTGGCCAGCCTCCTGCTGCCCCAGCCCATCGACGACCCTCGCCAGACCCTCCAGAGCCCGCGGCCGCTCGCAGACTCGCCGCAGGCCGTGTGGGGCAGCGCCAGCGGGGCCCTGAAGGCGTGGGAGGGCCGCCACGAGGTCGTCCTGAGGCTCATGCGGAGGCACGGGGCCCGTGCGGGCCAGCGGGTGCTGGACGTGGGCTGTGGGCTGATGCTGATCGAGCCCAAGCTGCCCGCGGGGATGGTCTACGTGCCCTCGGACGTCGTGGCCCGCGACAGCAGGACGGTGGTGGCCGACTACCGCGCCCAGGGGCTGCCGCAGCCGGGAGCGCTGCCCGGGGGCGCCGTGGACTGGGTGCTGGTGCTGGGCGTCCTCGAGTACATGCCCGACTACGCCCGCTTCGCCCGCGAGCTGCGCGCGTACAACGCCAGCGTCGTCATGACCTACGCCGGCGTCCCCGAGGGTGCTGCGCGGCCCGGGGGCCCTGGGGCCCATCGGGGGCAGCTGCCGTACCTCTGGATGCACTCGCTGCGCGTCTCGGAGGTCTGGCAGGTCATGCGAGACGCGGGCTTCAGGATTGTGGACTACAGGGTCTGGCTCGAGGACCGGCTCCTCAACTGCACCACCTTCGTTGCTGCTCCTGCTGACCGAGACCAGCCAACAACCCGTGGCCGCGGGTAGCCAAGCAGCCATACCTCGAAGGGCCCCACCGGTAGTGCGATCTGTGAACCTTCGTCGAGCTCAGTTCGTCCACAATGCGCGCAGGCACACACGCACAGCAAAACGATCAGCTCCACAGCACACAGGCACAGGAACACGAGTGCTCTCTGGCCAGTTGTTTCATTCCTCCCTCTGTCGGCTGTGCTAGTGGCAGACGGCGGGGCTGGCGAGCCCTGGCGACGCCACACCCTCGGCGGAGTCGTCCTCGACGCTGCCACAGCGCAGCGTGATCAGCGACACCTCGGGCGGGCAGCAGAGCCGCAGCGGGGGGTGCGTCCCCACGCCCCTCGTCACGTACAGCCACTGCCCGCCGGGCACCCTGTGCAGCCCCTGCGCCCACTGCCAGTTGCTCAGCGACTTGGCGTGCTGCGCGGCCCAGAGGGAGGGGTTAGCTCGTGCGGCGTAACGAGAAGCGCAAGGGGGGGGGGATGAAACAGAGTCAGCAAATCAATTGAAACCGCAACAACACAACAGAACGAGCTGACTCCCCCCCCCCCTGCCCGTGATGAATGCAATGCGCAGCCTTCGGGCTCTGCGCGTGCTACTCGCCTCGACAAGGCGGGGCGCAGAATCAATTGAATTGCCCCACAAAACAAAAGACCCGAGAAGAACGAGACCACTGCCTCCCCCGCACCTTGCGGAGGAAGGCGGGCATGGGGACGAAGGGCAGGAGCCCCCAGGCCCAGTAGACCCAGGGCAGGAGGGGCCCGAGGCGCGGGAGGCAGACCTGCCCGCCGTGCGTGTGCCCCGAGAGCTGCAGGTCGACGCCCCCCCGCGCAGCCGCAGCCACCGCCGTCGCCCTGTCCGGGCTGTGCGCCAGCACCACCGTGCACGCAGCTGCAGCCCCCGCGCCCCTCCCCAGCAGCGCCCGTGCGGCCTCGGCGTGTGCGCCGTCGCACGTGTTCTCGGGGCGCAGGCCGACGACGTCGAGGCCCGCGCAGAGGGCGACGCGCTCGTCCTCGAGGGCCCGCACGCCCGCAGCGGCAAGGGCGGCCACGACGGCGGCGCGGGCGGGCAGGTCGTGGTTGCCCAGCACCGCGTAGGACCCGCGCGGGGCGCGCAGGCGCGAGAGCCACGAGCGGCAGAGCTCGTCAGCAGAGGCGGCGGGGCTGGCGCCGAGGCCCTGGACAAAATCGCCCGTGTAGACGATGGCGTCGGGTTCGAACGATTCCGCGGCGGCGACGGAGGCGTCGAGGAGCTGCGGGGTGGTGCGCGAGAGCAGGCCGCGGCGGGACGAGTGGTGCGTGTCGGAGATGAGCGCGAGGCGGAGGCCGTCGAGGGCGGCGGGCAGGCGCGCCAGGCGCACGACGACGCGCTCGGGGCGCAGGACGGGCGGGCCCAGGGCCAGCCGGAAGAGCCACGTCGCGGCGCGCAGTGCCAGCCCGGCCACCGCCATCGCCAGCGCGCGCAGCAGCGGCATACCTAGAGATTCTCTGCACCTCCAGATATTCCCCCAGATATCGTCGCGATATCTCGTCCACGTGGCCAGATATCGCGTGATTCCGTGATCTGGGTCGCGCGCTCCTCCAGCCACTGGCCGGGCGGGGAGGTGGGCTGTTTTGACGGAACGGAGGTGGCTGTGTGCTGTGGCTCGCATCCCGGGAATGGGGGAGCAGGTCGAATCACGATTGATTTTGGATCCCGGCCACTGTCACTTCCGGAATCTCTCGCCCGCTGTCGCGTCTGTGCGGATATCACTCTGCTGGCAGTTCCAGTCGCTTACTGGTGCAGCGGCAACCACTGTGAAGCGCTCTGATGTCCATCACCGTGGCGCTGCCCCCGGGCGACCCCGACCCCCTCGTCATGGTCCTCGCCAACAGGGCCGCCATCGCCCAGCGCAACCCCACCGACCCCGACGCCGCCGCTCACGGTCCGCTTGCTCACCCGCGACGGGAGTGGGGGCTCAGCGTCATTGTGACGTGTCAAGATGACATACGAGAGGGCTCAGCGTCATAGTGACGTGTCATGATGGTATACGGGAGATGTGACACGTTTGTTCCGGCGCGCCGGCCACGCGACACGCTCTTTGTCCCGCGCGATGCGACGTGTCATTACGAGTGACGTGTCGTTGCGACGAGGTTTGACGTGTCATGTCATGCGGGGGAGATGCGACACGTTTGTTCCGGCGTGCCTGCCACGCGACACGCACTATGTCCCGCGCGATGCGACGTGTCCTGACGCTCGAGTGACGTGTCGTCGCAGCTGAGCGCGTGTGCGAGGGGCTTCCGGCGCTGGTGCAGCAGCGCTTCGGGGAGGTGACGGCGCTGTGGCCCGCCCAGGCCATCCTCCACCAGCTCGAGGTCCGACGCGACGTGGCGTGACGACTGACCCCCCCCTCTGACGTGGGCGCAGCTGTTTGACGAGGACGTGGCGCACATGGCCGGCGTCCCCGCGGGCTTCCGCATGTGCGACGTCGCTGTCCGCTTGGGCGGCCCCGCCCTCGTCGGCCTCCCCGCCCCCGAGGCCCTCGTCCTCAGCGTCGTTCACGCCTGGGTCCCCCCGTCCCCGCCGTAGCCCCTCGCGCGCGCAGCCGGCGCCCTCCCCCTCCAGCCGGGCGAATTGGGGGCCCGAGCAATTGTCCCCGATTCAGTTTCCCTCATTCCGAATGCCACATCTGGTTCGCAGATTTCTGTCGGATTCTGGCCCCTCGGCGGGCACCCGCCAGAGCGGCGTGTGGGGGTGTGGGCGTGGGGGAGTGTGTGCCACGCGGGCGAGAATGTATGCCCCGAGGCGAGCAGACAGGGAGCGAAATGAGGGGAGTGGGCAGTGACGTGGCGTGTGGGCACCGGAGAGCACACAAATATCCGGCAGCGAGCAAGAGCACTTCTGTATTGAACGCTCACGTTCACACACAGCAGCACAGCAGCGCACACACCGAGCGCACCGAGCCCCCGGCCACAGCGCCAGCCCCACAGCCCACCGCACCCGCCCTCCCCAGCCACAGCAGTACGATGCGCACGGCCCTCGCGCTGGCGGCCCTCGCGGCCACTGCGGCCCTGGCAGCGCTGCCGCCGCCGCCGCCCGTCTACGCCCCCGACGCCCCGCTGCCGCCCTACACCCTCAACGTCCACGCCGTCGCCCACACCCACGGTGCGCCCCCCCTGCCCTCGGCGGCACCCCTCGCTCAGAGCTCCCCCCTGGCTGCAGACGACCCCGGGTGGCTGCAGACGGTCGAGGGCTACTACACGAGCGCTGTGCGGCGCATCATCACCAACGTCGTCAAGGGCCTCGCTGCCGACCCCGCACGCAAGTTCACGTGCGCACGGAACAGCCCAGCTGCTGAGCTGCTGGGGCCTCTCTGCCCTCTCTCTCTCGCTCGGGTGCCAACGGCTGGGGGGGCTCCAGGTATGTGGAGATGGCGTTCTTCACCATGTGGTGGGACGAGCAGGACGACAGCACCAGGCAGCTCGTCAGGACCCTCGTCGACCAGCACCGCCTCGAGTTCACCATGTGCGCCGCGCCGCCCTCTCGCCCTCGAGCCTCCCCTCACCTCTCTGCTCTCCCCCGGGTGCTCTCTCGTTGCTGGGGTCTGTGGCGGTGCCGAGCGTTTTTTGCCGGGTATTTTGATGCCTCAATTTGGTTTCCCCCATTGATTTCTGGGGGGTTTTGTTCAATTCGGCAGCGGCACCGCGCGCCACATGCGACCTGTCGAATTGCCGCTCTGGGCTGCCCGGCTCTCCCCTGTGAGGGGGCACACGCCGCGGCCTCTGTGCCCGCGGGCGCTGGCCGTGGGAGGGATGTCGAGGGGTTGCCGGAGATTTCACCGGATTTTCCTTCAGTCCGAATTTTGTTTGACCAACCGATTGGATAATTTTCGTCGTCATAAGTCATAAAGAAGATATTATCCCGAGACATGAAAAAGGCTCGTAGAAGCGCTCCTCTCTGTGGGCGGCTCTCTCTCCTCTGGCAGCCTGCAGGCCGTCTGTGAGGCTGCAGGACCCAGCAGCCCGATTCAATTGCTCACACTGCGGGGGGCGGGCGTTTCTGTCTGGGCGAGCAGCGGCGGGTGGTGCATGCCCGACGAGGCCGCGCCCACGTACACGGACCTCATCGACCAGATGTCCGCGGGGCACCTCTGGCTGCTCAAGACGTTCGGGGACAGCGCGAGGCCGCGGGCCGGCTGGCAGATCGACCCCTTCGGGCACAGCCGCGGCAGCGCGTGGCTCTTCGACCGCTTCGGCTTCAACTCGACGGTCGTCAACCGCATCGACCGCCACGACCTCGAGTGGCGCAGGGCCCACGGCGCGCTCAACTTCCTCTGGCAGCCCTCGCGGACGCACCCCGCCGACCGCATCCCCACGACGGTGCTCTACAGCCACTACAACTGGCCCGCGGGCCGCAGCAGCTACGGCGGCCGCGTCTCGTACAGCCCGCGCGAGTTTGCGCAGCAGATGTACGCGATCCGCACGGCCTTCGCGACGCCCGAGATCCTCGTGACGTTCGGCGACGACTTCCAGTGGGGCGACGCCGAGGCCGAGTTCCGCGGGCTCGACGAGCTGATCGCCCACTTTGCCGCGCACCCCGAGGCGCGCATCAACCTCTTCTACAGCACGCCCGCCGCCTACGGCGACGCCGTGGCCGCGCGCGGCCTGCAGCAGCTGGGCGCCAAGACGGACGACTTCTGGCCCTACGGCGACTCGCCCGACGACTACTGGTCGGGGTACTTCACGAGCCACCCGGCCTTCAAGCGCAGCGTCCGGGCGTCGAGCGCGCTGTTCCACGCGGCCCGCGCGGCGCTCGTCGCCTCGGCGGGCGGCGCGGTGGGCGAGGCGGACCTGCGGGCGCTCGAGGCGCCGTGGCGGGCGGTGGGCGTCGCGCAGCACCACGACGCCATCACGGGGACCAGCAAGTCGTTTGTCTACGACGACTACCTCAAGCGCCTCGCGGCCGGCGACGGCGCGTCGGCGTCGCTGCTCCTGCGCTCGCTCGCGGGCCCGCAGAGCGCGCAGTGGGCGCTCTGCAGCGCGCGCTCGGCCGACGCGGAGAGCGAGTACTCGTGCAGCGACGTGCTCAAGCCCGGCGAGACGCTGGCCGTCTTCAACCCGCTGGGCCGCACGCGCGACGCGGTCGTCTCGCTGAGCGTCGCCGTCGCCGACGTCTGCGTGACGGCGGCCAACGGGACCAAGGTCGACAGCCAGCTGCTCAAGACCAGCGAGGGCCTGCGGCTCGTCTTCGCCGCCCGCGCGCTGGGCCCGCTGGCCGCCGCCACGTTCGGCCTGGCGGCCTGCGAGCGCAGCCCCGAGGCCCCGCAGGACGCCACCAGCGGCGTCGTGCGCATCGAGAACGAGCTGGTCGCCGCGACGTTCGAGGACGGGGCGCTGGCCGAGGTCCTCGACAAGACGACGGGCACCGCGACGCGCGTGGCGGCCGAGGTGCTCTACTACGTCCCCGAGGGCAGCCCCTACAGCCCGCGCTCGGGCGCCTACGTCTTCGCCGCCGACAAGCCGGCGCAGCCGTTCGCGGGCGCGCGGACCGCCACGCGGGTCGCGGGGACGCTGAGCGAGGAGGTGGAGGTGCGCTCGGGCGGGGGCGTCGTGCAGCGCTACACGGTCTACGCGGGCGAGCCGTTTGTGCGCGTGGCGACGAGCGTGGGGCCCATCGACGTGTCGGACCGCAACGGCAAGGAGGTCGTCGTGCGCTACAGCGCGCCGGCGGTGCGCTCGGCGGGGGCGCTGCACACCGACGCGCACGGCCTCGAGTACGTGGAGCACCAGCGCGACGTCATCGCCGGGCAGTTCGCCATCGACGACAACCGCATCAGCGGGAACTTCTACCCCGCGAGCCTGAGCGCCTACGTGGCCGACGCCGAGCGGGCGCTGGGGCTGGCGATGGACAGGGCCCAGGGCGTGGCGAGCCTGCGCAACGGGAGCCTCGAGGCGATGGTCCACAGGCGCCTGCTCGACGACGGCGACCACAAGGGCGTCGGCGAGGCGCTCGACGACCAGACGGCCATCCGCACGGAGCACATCCTCGTCGTCGCGCCGGCCTCGCGGGCCGCGCGCTCTCTGCGGGCGGCGTCGCTGCTGCAGGAGCACCCGGTGGTCGTCGCGCACTCGGCGTCGGCGTCGCACGTCGCGGCCGAGGGCCCCGCGATGGCGGAGCTGCCGGCCAGCGTGCACGCGACGACGCTGCAGCCGCACGAGGGCGGGCAGACGATCGTCCGCCTGACGCACATGTACGCGGCGGGCGAGGACGCGGAGCTGTCGCGCGAGGCCTCGGTGGACCTGGGGCGGCTGCTGAGCGGCTGGCGCGTCGCCGGGGCGCGCGAGACGACGCTGTCGGGCAACGCGGTGGTCGCCGAGAGCCTCGCGAGCCTCGTGGTGACGCTGCAGCCCATGCAGACGCGCACGTTTGTGGTCACGCTGGCCAAGTAGGCCACTGCGCGGCCCTCGTCTCCTCGGGGAGGGGGAGCACACTACGCACGCACGCACTCAACCGTACAGCCTGCGCGGGTCCCGTGAGCCCTGGGGGGCGCACCGCAGCACCCAACAAGTAAATAGAGAGACATTGCGGCAGCCGCAGGCCTGCCTTCCAAAAGCGCGCGAGGAAGCCAGTACGGGTCTAACAATGGCGAGCGCGGGCGTGGAGACGACCCGAAACGATCAGCGGGGAGCAGTGGGAACGTGTAGATATTCTTGAACGTTTGTAAAAACAATTGAATTCATCCGCGGCAAGCAAAGCAAAACAACAGACACAGCAAAGATCTACGACGCGCCGATGGCTGCCTCAGAGGTTCTACGCGCGTGGGACGCGTGGCCGGTGAAGGCGGTCGCGGGCCACATTGTGCGCCTGCTGACGCAGCCCGACGGCAAGCCAGACGAGGCCGCCCTCGTGGCCCTGCGCCAGCGCCTGGCAGTCGCCAAGCTGGCCGAGTCGCTCTCGGACGCGGCCATGGAGTTCCGGGGCTCCGCAGCCCCGCCTTCTGCGCTCTGGAACGTGCTCGAGCTGCTGCGGCTGCTCCTCCACAGGCGCCTCGGGCGGGCCTTGGACCCCGTGGCGGCCAAGGACGACTGGTGCGCTGTCCTGGAGCTCGTCGACTGCGCGGGGGCCGTCGACGTGCTGCGCGCCGTCGCCCTCGATGGGGCCTTGGCGGACGGGCTCCGCCAGAAGGCGTTGGCCGTCCTGGGGGCCGCGGCGTACAACGGCGTCCGCCTGCCGCAGCTCCTCGAGTGCGCTGGCGCGGCCTCAACGCTGCTTGGAGGCGCGGGCGGGCCGGTGAGCTTCGGGGTGGCAGCGGCAGCCGCAGAGTTTCTCTCGCACATCACGAGCGGAATGGAGCAGCAGCGCCTCGACAGCTTCGAGTGCGTGGTCGACGCGGTGTCGAGCGCTCTCGGCACCATCGCCGCCCTGGAGGGGGCAGCCCCGAGCGCAGACGCGCTGCGGGTCGCCAGCACGGCCACGAACGTGCTGGTCCACCTCTCGCAGGGAATGCGCGACGCCATTCTGTCCAGCGGCGCCTGCGAGTCCCTGGACGCCGTCGTCCACTCCGTCGACTGGCGCCCGGCTGGTGTGCGCCAGCTCGGCGCGGCACTCGCGGTCGCAGTGGCCCGCCTGGCCCACAGCCTCGTCCCGGATTATCTCGGCGTCCGTGCAACGTCTTTGCCGAGGAAGGGCGACGTCCTCGAGGCCGACTTTGTCGACAGGGACGGTCGCCTGTCGCCGTGGCACCACTGCTTCGCAGCCGCGCTGCACATCGGCTTCGTCCTGGGCGCGTCTGCGAGCGAGATGAAGGCACAACTGTTCACGCCCGAGTCTCCGGTCCGCGAGGCGATGGTGTTCATCGCGCTGACGATAGAGGTCGAGCTGAGGCAGGCTGTCGGCGAGGTGGCGCTCCTGCTCCACGTTCTCCAGGGTGTGCGCTGCCGGCTCTGGCTCGGCGGACTGGTCCCGCCCGACGCCTCGGAAGACCAGGTCTCGTTCTGGACTGAGCTCTGCGCCTGCGGGCTGCTCCCGAGCGCCGCGATGGGGCTGTGCGACAATGGCAGCGACTCGCCACAGGAGATGGCTTCAAGGACTCTGTGGCAACGTCTTGCCTCGTTCTCTCCGGCAGAGTTCTCGGTTCGTCACGAGGGCGTCGAGACGAACGAGGAGTGGGACCGCCTGTGGCGCGCCAACCTCCACGGGGCTTGCGCAGAGGCGTCGCGGTACCTGCAAGCCCCGTGGCTCGCGCGCCTGCGGAGGTCCGCTGCAGCAGCCATTGAGCGCTCCGACACCTTCTTCGACGTCTCGTTTGCAGCGATGGGCATCGCGTTGGTTCCCCTGAACGACCTCCTCGTCCGCCCGTCCGCCTGCGAAGTCTTCAAGCAGACACGGAGGCGCGGAACGGTGTGCATCAACGCCTCGGTTACCCTACACTGGGTCGGCTCAGAGACCCGCGGCGGCTGTGATGTCAGTCTCCAAGGTGGCTCTGGGAGCGAAGATGGCACCAGCGAGGGCGGGAGCGTCGGCGACGACGACGGCAGAGGATCTGGCGATGACGCAGGTGATGGCAGCGGCGGCGATAGGAGAGAGCAGGTCATTGCGAACATCATAAGACTCCTCGACGAGCACAAGAAGTACCTGTTCCACGCGAGCATCGTGAGCGACGCCCAGGAGCTGCTTTCTGACAGGGAAGACGCCATCGGAGCCCGCGACGCGGACCTCTCGCAGCAGCAACGCCCTGCATCCGACTTTGCGCCCACGAACGGATCGGTGTTCTACCTCTGCGACGACATCGAAACCGCGTACGACCATGCGGTGAACCAGGCAAGGCAAGGAGGCGAGACTCAGCTCTGCATCATCGCCTTCGAGCTCGACTCGGACGAGCTACTGCAATACTCTGCGCGCCCGAGTCTTACCACGAGATGGGACGTCCCTGCCGAGATGGCAGACAGGTCGCTCGTTGCATGGAGGCCAAATCTGTGCGACTGGGACGAGTTGGTGACGTGCTTCCGCCATGGGAAGACCAGGCTGTACAGCAGCAATCACTCGCAGAGTTGCAAGTGCCGCTGGCCCCTGTGCGGGCGCACCGACGAAGCTGCACGGCTCGCTCAGGAGGCGGCCGTCCAGCATGCTCTGGAGCTCGATCCCAAGTGCTTTGCGCACGGTCGCTGCCTCTGCGCCCGCCCCTCAGCCAAGTGCCACGCCGAAGCTCAGAGCAAGTTCCGGCGTACTGTCGCAGCCTGCCTCACGGAAGACTGCCCTGATGCCATCGAGGGGCCGGAGGCCAACAACGGCGCCAAGGGGAACGGCTTCCGCCAGAACAGATACATCTGCCAGCTCGCCCTGCGCACGGAAAAGGCGTTCAGGCTGTTCTCCGCACTCCGCCGCGAAGTCTTTTTCTGGAACTGGTCTCGGTTCTCTGTCGAGATCGCCACGACGGAGAGTGAGTGAGGTAAAGCCTCAAAGGGCCAAAATTCATTCAAGGAACCGAACAGATTTCTTCGCTTTTTGGAGAACGAAAGGCGACGGTCCTCGCTGACCCCCCGCCCAACAGGAGGACGCCAGGCGGCCTAAGCGCGGGCCGGGGAACAGCGACACACCCGTGAAGCTCAACCACCACCACCGACTGCCGTACTCAGCCTGCTGCACCTTGTCATTGAAGACACCCAGAAGCTCTGTCTGCAGAGGCTTCTGCACACGGGAGAACTTACCACCCCAGACGATCAGATCTGCACAGCGGGCAGATGAGAGCCAACTGACATCAGTGGAGATTTGAGGTCTCGAAAACAGCTCCGGCGTGACTGTGCACACAGACGGTACACAACTATTCCATTTTTATTGTAGGGCGTCCCAATCGAAAGGCAGACTCGCCAACTTCACGAGACCTCTCTCCCCCAGCAACCTGAACGCCCGCACATCTCTGCAGTTGGAGGGAAAGGGGTCTGGAACAGTCCCAATTTCGGCTCAGGGGCGTCTGGATCTCAGCAGCAGGACTTCTCTAGGCAACGCCCCCTGCCGTCTCTCAGTTCGATTTCTCTCCAAGCCCTGTCTCGGCCCGCACCATCTCCATGCGCCGCCCACCCAGCTGCCCTCTGCTCCTCTTGGTGGCCCCTCTCGTGTTCTCTCTGGCACGCGGCCAGCACGACGACGGCTGCCAGTTCGGGGGCCCCGCGTCCGAGGCCCACGACGACGTCGACGACCCCCGCGTGGCCCACGACGACGTCGACGAGCCCCGGCGCTCGAGCTCTGCGTCGCTCCAGGTGCCACGCGCGCTCTCCTCGGAGACTGAGACCACCCCATGTGTTGGCCTGACGTGCTCTGCTCTGGGGGCGCCACTCGCAGGGTGCGGCAACCACAGGAGTGTGACGGCGGCGAGGGCTGCACACTCTGCAAGTGCAACGAGGTATTCCATCCCCACATCCCTCTGCAGCAGGGTTGCGACACGCGTACTCGACTGCCTGCTCGTCGAGGGACTGCATCGCAAACCATGTGGTCAATTCGCAGACTGCGGGGACGGCGTCGTTGCCGGAGCGGAGGAGTGCGAGAGTGGGCTGTACTGCAACAAGACGAGCTGCCTGTGCATCGCCGGCCACATTCCCTACAGCTACGAGGGCCACGCCAGCAACGCTTCCGACGGAGCTGCCAATGACCACCTTCTTCTTCTCCGAGCGCACGGTGTCCTTGCGGCAGTCCACCTGCGGCTGCGCGAACGGCGTGAAGCCCTCGTCGCACTGGCAGGAATCCTGTCCCACGCGACTGCCCCTCCGTCGACGTCGATCTCGGCGAGGAAGATAGGAAGAATAAAACAAGAGAACGGCAGTCGAGGCCCCCCAGCGCACCGAGGGGCGTGTCCAGGCCGCTGAGGTCGACCGAGAACCAGTGGAAGAGCATGCGGCTGACGTTGGGCCTGGGGGCATCGGGCTGCGGCGGGGTGAACACGACGGTCCGCGTGAACCCCGCGGCCGAGAGGCGGTCGCCGGGCTTGAGCGCCGGGGCCACGAGGCTCAGCGCCACCGGGAACAGCGACACAGACCCGTGCAGCTCGACGCTGAGCGGCCGCGACTCGTCGCCGTAGGGGAGGTGCTCGAGGCCCAGCGCGAAGCAGACGCGCGTGAACCTCCAGGGCACCCGCGGCGGCGTGAACAGCCCTAACCGGAAGGCATTCTTTCAACAAATAATCGAAGTATGGCTTTCCACAAATTTGGCAATATGAAGACAAAGCGACCGGTGTGAGGCTCCAGAGCCATGGACTCATTGGTGTTTCAATCGCGCAGCTCAGGGGTCTTCATGGCCGTGCGCCAGTGAATTAGAAGCCCCAGACTGCCACAATCCCGTGCCAAGGGAAGTCTGGGGGGTGGTACAGTCATGGAGTATGCAGGTGTGATTCAGTATATGAATTCAAATTTTGATGACGTTCGCACATATCTTTCTGACGGAACACACCAATACGGCAACGAAATCGATTGAGAGGCCTCTTTCTAACCTCCTAGTCTTGTGAATTCCATGCTTTTCTATTGCACGGCTTTTTTGCAATTTCCTGCTTCTGATGCGGGAAGGGAAATTCATTCTATCGAGAGTGATTCTGAAAGTAACTTTTCTGTCGTATGCTGTTCTCTGAACTACCCTCGGTGAATCAGTTCATCAAAACTGTATCTTTGCCACCATTATTTTCTTTATACTCGCCAGAAGAATATGGGTACAACTCCCCTTGCCAATTTCTTGAAAAGCAAGGACGGCACAACCCTGTCCATCCAGCACAATGGCCAGTCGAGTAATGAAATCGAGATTGTTGGTACCTCATCTATCAGGGCCTTTAGTGGTGGAGACTTGTTGTACGAAATTCAGAACCACATGAAGCCAGAGAGAAGTGTGACCATTTCCCGTCAAAACGTGTCGACGCACAGCAGTGGGAGCCTGCTTCTGACAATGCATAAACCGAAAAAAGAGAACAGTGACTCGAGTTCATCCTCGCAGGCTCCAGAGGCTCCAGAGGCTCCAGAGGCTCCAAAGGCTCCAAAGGCTCCAAAGGCTCCAAAGGCTCCAAAGGCTCCAAAGGCTCCAAAGGCTCCAAAGGCTCCAAAGGCTCCAAAGGCTCCAAAGGCTCCAAAGGCTCCAAAGGCTCCAAAAAAGGGGGGAAAAGGGAAAAAAGCTTAACAATGAAGTGGTTTCTTCGTTTTACTATCTGTATGTTAATAAGCCATCTTTTCATAATCAAACACCAGATATTATTACTAATATTGCCAGAAATATAGAGTACTACCACATGAGCAAGCAAGCCATCCTACAGTACAGAGGTGCTGCACTCCCTTAGAGGGTTTCTGAGAGCCACTAAGAGGCTTATGTACACCAAAGAACTCAGCAAAGTGATAGTAATATCTGAGGGAAGGTGGTTGGATGTGCTGATGTCAGGCACGACTCTTTTGAGTTTGTTGGTTATACTGACACTGTGCCTTTTGGCCCTCCCTTCACCACATTCAGCCCGTTCATTTACCCTACTCCAGCTACCCATGACTGAGTCCAATGAGATTCCCTGGACTGCACAGCTTTATGAGGGATTGTTGTGCAGTTGGCTTGCACATTGTGAAACTGTGAACATGTTAATTTGTGGATCACTGGAAGATATTTGGTGCACCCTTCTTCTGGTCCCATGCCAGGTGCTTCACGACTTATGCCAGGCTTGTGGCCTTCAGCCATTATGTACAAAGGCAGGAATCATATGGGCCCTTCATGAGAATCCTGATGACTGGGCTATGGACTTCATGCAAGCAGTTTTTGCCTATGCAGAATTCATATATGATGTCACACTGAATCAGGCTGGGCAGATAGGAGTGATGATAACATCACTATGAACAGCAAAGAGAGCACTAACAATGGAACCAAGGATAATGAGACCAAGGGCGATAGTACTGAGGACTACAGAACTGAGAACAATGGAGATGAGGATGACAGAGCTGAGACAATGGAACAGAGGACCCAATAATGACAAGGATGGGAACAGAACACCCAGCACACCAAGAAGAACTGCAGGACGAGCTGCCTTAAGAGGACACCCCCTGAGCCAGACTCAGATGGGGAGCGCCCCCTGAAGTGACCAGTGGCAGAGCGTGTGGGCCCAGAAGGAGGCATCCTGGTGATGCCCAGTAATGCGTGAGGTGGGGGCAGGAGGCCCCTAGAGGGGTTGAGATACTCTAGTAAGAAGGAAGAAGAAGACAAAGTGTTGATGTATTGATTTGTATTCATGTGGTAACGAGAGAGTGAGTGGGGAAATGCTATTCCTTTGCCTTTGGGGTGCAGTCCTCCCTTGGCATCACCGCTTTACTTTAAAGGTCAAGCATGAGGAGACCTTGAAGACAATCAACAGTCTAGGTCTGCAGGTGGGGGTGTGCCTGCATGTACGTAACGACCTGGTCACCGTTCTTGTTATCGTTATAGGAAATCCACGAACGTGGATCATCGTCCCTAAAGTCTGGGCAGCCCAGCCAACGTACGTGAAGCTAAAGCATGCCAGTGACATGACAGTGGTGTAGGACCTCGTCCAGGGCCATCTCGTCATGTGTGCATGATGCCTCTGCCCGGAGTTGTGCATCAGTAAGAGCCCCCCATGTGAAACAAGTGCATCATCGTGTTAATGTGGGCACGGGTATGAGTACCCTGCAATAGGTTATCAATGGTGTAGCAATGGTGGTCGAGCTTCTTGATGACATGAAATAGACCCCGAACGTTAATGTCGAGCTTGTGGTCACGGTCCTTGTCGAGGAGAACGTATTCACCAACGTCGAAGTGTGACCTGCCCCGTTTCTTGGTGAGGTACTGTCTGTGGGCTTTCTCGAATGTGGCCTGCTGGAGAGAGGCAATACATGCAAACGTGTCATGTTGGCATAGCAGAAGCTGGTCGTGGAGCAACTGGGAGTCCATGTCAGGGCTCTCAGTGTCATCATTCTTGTGAATTGCCAGGTAGAGGGGAGTCCGACTGGCAAAACCATGAATGACCTTGAAGGGTGTGACCCCGATGGAGTGCACGTAGCTGTTGTTCAGGGCAAACATAGCAGCTGGTAGAACATCGGGCCAGTCCAGGGAATGGTCCAAGAGAAGAGCCCACAGAACCTGCACCATAGTACACACTGCAACCTCCACAGCCCCGTGTCCCTTGGGGTGATATGCCACTGAAATGTGGTGCTCTGCATTAATCTGATCATTAAGGGCCTGAATACGATTCGACTGGAAGGGAAATCCACCATCAGATGTCATAAGCCTGTAGGCTGAGCCCCTCGTGCAGAGTGTATCAACGGCCTTCTGTGCATCAGTAGACTGGACAGCCTTAAGATGGACTTCGTGCAAGAAACGGTCCTTGATGATCAGGACGTACTTGAATCCCTTCGCCTCCTGAAGAGGGCCGAGGTAGTCCATGACAATGGACTCGTAGGGTGCACTGCCTGGCACCGTTTCCATCGAATCCACATGTGAGGTTGCAGGTCTGACCTTCTGGCACGTCAGGCACGTGTGCACGAAGTGGCAGATGTCATCATACATGCCAGGCCACGTGACGACCTGCTTAATGGCATGGTACGTGCGATCCACTCCACCATGCCTGGCAAGCATGTCGTCGTGCCCAAGGACCATGATCGTAAGGTGGAGTGCATCGTCGGGCTTAACTGAAAGGCAGAAAATGCCCTCAACCATCTCGTGTGGTAGGGTGAGAAGCATTTCGTGGAGGTTGTCCCATTGCTGGTCCGAAAGGTCATGTCCCAGAACAACCATCATATGTGTGAACATCAAGGTATTGGCGAATGGTAACGGTGTCATCAATTACCTGGCACCACTGGGCCTGCGAGAAGAAATCACCACCATAGTTGCACTTCCCGGGCTTGTAGTGGATGCTGTAGGGCATCTTGTTCAGGATGACTGCCCAGTTCTGAATACGGCAGTTACTCGAGTCAGCCATCCACTGCAGGTTGCTGTGGTCTGAACAGTAGATAACATGTCGTGCATAGACCAAACTATGTTCCCGTGCCCACAGGTGTCCCTTTTCAAGACCACGGGCCTTCTTTTCAGGCATCAAGAGGTTACGTCGATTCACAGACTGCAGTACTTCCGAGACGAATGCCAGAATTCCCCAGCTAGACTCCCCAGGGGCCTGTTGGAAAATCATGGCTCCCATGGCATATTCGCAGGCATTGGGGTTGATGATGATAACCGAGCCTGGAATGGGGTGAACGAGAATGGGAGCTGAGCAGACATCGTGAACCAGGGTATCGAAGGCCTGTTGGTGAGCCTCAGTCCAAACAGAGGTTAAAACGAATTTTAAAAACTGTCAAAATTTGAAAAAGGAAAAATCAGAAAACAGCAAAAAGTAACGAAAAAGAGAGAGCAATGACGAAAAAAACGATGATAGAAAAAAGAAAATCATAATTTAAAAAGGATGTGGGTGAATTTGAAGGCAGAGATAAATGAAAAAACCCGGTATGAATTTGAACAAATTAATCACTGGTGATAAATGTAAAACATATGTAGAAAAACAGCAAGAGAGGAAGAGAACAATATTGTAACAACGAAGTTATATTATATTTTTATTTAGACTTTGTGTCAGTGTGAATCAGAGTGTGATGTGAGCCAGGTCTTAAATTGACCTGGCCAAATGAACTCAGTGTCTGTAGACGTTAGTGATACCAGAAACTTACTGGCCTTGGCTATCACCCACTGCTGTAGTGTACCTATTCTCATTATCAGCGACTTACGAGAAGTTGGTTTGTAGCTTATCAGTATGCAGGAACAGCATATCACAGCATGCGGCCCCAGTTGCTCTATGTTCCACCTACTATCACACAGGGACTCCCATACAGTAACAAGTGAATTAGCCGGGACCAGTTCCACCAGCTCAATGAGCTGCACTACACAGAATGTGGGATGCCCCTCTATGGATCCCCTGAACACTGCGAGATGGCCCCCAACAAGCAGCAGCTGATTCCCGGGATCTGAGGATGGTAGCTGTGCCTTCTTCTTAGGTCTCAGGGCCATTGAGAGGTAGGGTGCAATCACTGGTGCACAGAGAATGCTCGGGTCCGGCAGTGCTTCGAGCGACCTTAGAAATGATGTTGTGAAGACATTATCACCCTGCTCAGTCTTATCACCAGTGATAAGAAAAATGAGATACAAAAGTAGAAACGAAACGTACCAGTGGATCAACAAAGGTCTGGATGTGAACCTCCTCTCTGTCCAGCAGAGTTTGCCAGCAAGCAGTTGATACTGCAGTGAACTGTGTAACAACACATGCTGCTACTGTAGCAGCGCGTAGTGGCATCATGTGTAGTGGCATGTAGCGGAACCATGCGTAGCGGCATGCAGCGGACCCTCCGCTATGCTGCGTAGTTCATTCATTGTGCTACGCACCACTGCGGCAGGGTCCGCTACGCGCCACTACGTATGGAGGTGCTACATGCCGCTACGCATAAATACGCTATGCACTGCTATATAACAATTGATTTCAGTGTAGCTTTCAGTAGGTGAGAGCTATCTAATTAACTGCCATCAAAAGGGCAGGCAGGTCATGTTTTCGCTTTTGGGGGAGAGGAGCCCAGCCAGGGCAGCAGAAAACGTTCAAGTGAGAGAGGAGTAGAGAGACGGATCACTGAGGACCAGCAGGTGCCTGGGAAGAGGGCGACTCAGGACCAGCAGGTGCCTCAGAGGCCTGGGAGGCACCTGTGCCCCCAAGCATGTGGTTGAGGGCGTCAAGTACAGGGTCAGGGCGCTGCATCCTCCTGGGCCTCTTAACCTTTGGTGCTCCAGACTTTGTGCCCTTGAAGCTGGTCCTTCCATGCCTATTGAGCTTATGCGTTAGTAAATGATGAAATAAATGGAAACGCACTTCTCATTTCTGCGATAGTTCCGCCAGACACTCTGTTTGCTGCACACCCCCTGGTGAGGAAGGGGGTGTGTGAGCACATTCAGAGTCTGGAATTCCGGTGGCCAGACAGCCTGGATGACGTCGTCGCAGTGCTCTCTTATGTCTGACCTGTAGGGAAAGTCAGATGAAATGTGGTAAGAGAGAACAAGAGAGGGGGAAAGAGTTCGTACCTCCACTCGGAGTGCTCCATGAACAGGGAGTGGTAGTTGACCTTGGTCCACTGCTCTATCTGCGAGACAGTGGGCCTTGCCATTATCGCAGACAGAGCAGCAGTGTAGGGCCCCCTGTCTGCTGGGAGGTTCTCGAGCTCCGGGACTTTTGAAGTTAGTAATATACACACATTGTTAGAAATTTGAAAAACAAAGGGTAGGGAAGGAAACATACCAGGAATGCCGAGCATCAGCTTCTCCCTGAGTGTCAGCTCCCTGGACTGCGCACCTGCCTTAACAGCATGCGTAAGGGCATTCATCCTGCAAAAATAGTTTGAATTAGAGCCAGAAGAACAAGGAAGAATGGGGGGGAGGGGTTTCGTACCTCACGATGAGGTCACTCAAAGTACCGGCAAGCAGCATCTGCAGGGCCTTGAACCCAGCTCTGACCTCTCCAAAGGTGCAGGGCTGATGGGCGCGCTCCTCGCTGGGCTTGGCAGTGAAAATGGCGAGGAGGTCGCGCGACGTCTTCATGAGGGCCGAGATCTGCTGCTTCTCCTGCAGCGCCCTCCTCTGCTCCTCATCAGACTCCGATGCGTGTGAGGTGCCCTTGTAGTCGTCCGCCGAGACCTCCTCATCCTCGTCCTCGTCCTCCTCCCCCTCCTTCTCCCGCCGAGACCTCTCCATCCTCGTCCTCGTCCTCCTCCCCCTCCTTCTCCCCCTCCTCCTCCTCCTCCTCCTCAGATTGCTCACGGCCGCTGACACGTGGTGCTGCAGCAGCAGCAGCTTGCACTGGCGCAGCAGCAGCAGCGTGTAAAGCAACATTAAGGAAGGGTGTGTGGTGTGAGAATAAAGAAGGAAGGGGAGAATGCTACATACCTGCTTTCCTGAGAGGCATGATGTCTAGGTCTTTGTCCTGCTGGGGTGGGGGAGGTATCACAGTGATTATTGGCCCAGTGCAGCCCTTGTTCTTGTCCTTGGGCTTGTCCTTGTGCTTCTTGGTGGGGGTTTTGCGCGGTGTGTCCTTGATGCACACCGTTTTTAACCTTCGAAAATGCTGTTAAATGACATCAATAGTGAGGTGAGAGGCAGATACTCTCTGCTATGCCGTGTAGCGGAAGGTGCTCGAGCGCCTTTCGCTACGCGGCGTAGCGGAGGGTATCTGTGTAGCGGCACATAGCGAACCTTCCGCTACACACTGCTACACAGATACCCTCCACTATGCCACGTAGCGAAAGGCGCTCGAGCACGTTCCGCTACACAGCGTAGCGGACATAGCTATGTAGCGGCACGTAGCAGTTCATCCGCTATGCACCGCTACGCAGATATCCTCCGCTACACCGCGTAGTGAAAGGCGCTTGAGCGCCTTCCGCTACACAGCATAGTGGACGTAGCTATGTAGCGGCACATAGCGGATCATCCGCTACGCACCGCTACACAGATATTTGATTTGCAATATCAAATATTGATGTCATTTTCTTCACATTGCACTTCTTCCTGCTGGTTGAGCAAGATGAGTGGTGTTGCGCATACCTGTGCACATGTGCAACGTTTGCAGCAACCAGCTGGCCACTCGGAACACCACTTGCATTGGGCAGGCCCACTGTACGCCACTGTTCGAGTGACAGTACAAAGAGGTAACTCACTTTTTTTCAGGGCGGATCTCCTGACCAAGGAAGATGAGGAGTTGCTGAAGTCCAGCACCAGCACGTCGTACGAAGCAGAGATAGCTGCTCTTCGCACACTGGGAACAGAGCAGGAGGACAAGCTGATGGAAACTGCAATGTCCCAGTGAGTTTGTTTATTTCTTGGGCTTGTGGATTTACACTCTGGACTAATAGGCCCGATGAGAGGAAGCTGGCTGCATTCTCTCTGGTGTGCGGAAACAGCAGCTGCCCAACGAATCGAATGGGGGGCCCTTGCTTGACCAGAGATGCCACCAGGTAAGATCACTCTTTGTTGTGCAATTGATGCATATTCCAAGCAGGCCGTGGACTTGCTTTGCCTGTGGAACTGTTCTGCGCCGCAAGTGTGAGTGCGGGGCACTCATCACAGCAGGCAGCTCTGCAAGGCACAGACGTCTGGCCTGTCCAGCTGCAGAGGACGTCATAATCGTCGCGGAAACGGACTGGTTCAAGCAGAACAGGCCTTACAGTGCCACTCTACGGAATATGATAGGGTTCAACAACCCTGCTCAGAGCCACAACTGCATCCTGTGGTGCATTCCGTTTCATGGTATGAGTCACCCATTCACACACTTATTGTGGTTCTGAATAACTTGTTTTACTGTCTATCAACAGGAATCGCAGAGACCCTGGACTTGATAAGGAAGGAGTTCAGGGGTGCCCAGAGCAGGATCACCCTGATGGTCATCAGTGGCCATGGAAACATCAAGGAGTCGTCCCTCCAGTACAGCTCCCCCACTGGCACTGTTTGCACCACCTCCTTCAGGAGTGTGGCACAGGCATTTCTGCCTGTTGTCTCCAAGGGTCTGCTGCTGTCTTCCTGTGGATCAATGGAGGACCCCACCCTGTATGACGGGGTGTACACAGGACGTGCATGGCTGGCTGGGCACAGCAACGTCAAGGTTAGGCGTACTGCAGCAGATGGCACTATGTACGAGTACTCCTACGGTGTGGAGTGGACAAGCAGTGCCCTGGAGGAGGTCGGTCTCCTAACTGCTGTGCTTGGAAAACCAGAGAAGCCATTTCCTCCAGGAATTGTACCTGCACGGCGTCTTCCCCCGGGAATTGCCTCTGTTGTCGGAGAGCACCTTCTTCTTCGCACTTTTGTACCCCCAAACCCCAGCAAGAAGAAGAAATAGAAACGATATTCGGACTTCCATTTTCCCCTCTGTTGTTGGGCTTCACTTCTGTATATGGCGATTTGGGACAACATAGAAAGTTCCGCTCTGCAGCTTGGCACTGCTACCAGGCTCAAAAGGAACAGTCTTCCAAGCAACTCGATGAATGCTGGAGAACCTCCACACAACTTCAGTGTAACTCCGGTACTTGATGGGAAATGGCTCCCCCAGACGAGTCCTTGCAGGCACTTTGAGTACCAGCACACTGACAGAGCCAGTCTGCCTTTCCTGTGAGAACTGAACAGACCTGATCTCCCCAAATTCGAAGACGTCCTTCAACAGTGGCTCGTGATCCCCAGACCATTTCTTGTCTTCGAATGGGAGAAGCCTAACAGCAATTGCTCCTTCCACAAGGGGCAGGTTGTAGTACATGCACTTGTACCACGTCGCCTTCTTGGGCTCTGAGACAATGGTGTTGGCTGCCATCAAGTGCTCCACGTTCTTGGTGCTCCTCTGTTGCTGGACATCTGCTAGACTGTGCAGAGTACTGGCCGTATGCATCCAGGTTCCATATATCTCTGGATTGCATGTGTTCCTCGATGCTGTCTTGGCAATCACTCCTTGGATGAACTCCAGTGTCTGGGCACAAACGACTGGCAGTGGTCCAAACCTCTCTATGTTGTCCGAGAAGTGGCATGGGAGGTGGTTGTAGTACAGAGGCCTGTACGGTCCATACTCTGGGTGTCTCTTCGTCTCTGCACTACTGTCCTCCGCCTGCTCTGGGCAGATCTCCTGCAGCTGCTCCAGCTGTCGCCTTCCCATAACATTGAGCAGCAGCTTCCACCACTTGACCGATACAGTCCCACTGGTCAGGAGTGAGTGCACTGTCCCCGTGAGGCGCATGTACTCCAGCCACTCATCTGGGACCAGTCCCCACAACAGAATCTGCGCCACAGCAGCGAAATTGAAGTACTCATAGCACCTCCATGACTCAAAGACCGTGACTGGTCTGGGGGCCATGCTGCTTCTGAGCTCCTTCCTGAGGCTCACAATCCTGTTGCCCAGAATTCTTCTTCCTGTCTCGTCCAGGACACTGCTGCTCTGCATCAAAGCTGCAAGGACTGGCTTCATGTCCCATGGCAGTTTATGCATCGGCTCTCTTGGCTGACAGAGAAACGGGTCCTCTATGTAGAAGAACGTGGGGTTGATGATAGCTGTCATGGTCAGGGCCACTTCCTCCAGTGCAGCATGTGCAGCCACCACAGTATGTGAATTTGCTGCCCTCTCTATCGCCCTTCGGGAGTGTGCCACATCTCTTGGCTTCCATCCAGTCAGCTTGAGGTCAGAGAAGTCCTTACGAGTGCTCAGGCAGTCTGTGCATGGCCTGTCAGACTCCCTTCCCCCTGGGGATTTCACAGAGACGTTCTTGCACTGCTCCATGGTGTCTGCTTGCTGCGACACCACAAAGGCATACACCCAGCACATCCCGAGATCTCCACACAGCATTCTAACCCCCATTCGAGACAGGATCAGGAACTCTGGCAGAAGGTCGGCCCTGGCATCATGGATATCATTTGGCAGCCCGCTCAGCTCTCCCAGCAGTAGCTGGTTCATGGGAAGCCCTGCACAATTCCTTGTCATGTTCAGGATCTTGACCAGCCACGACTCTTCGCTTCCCTTGTGAACTTGGGCCTTGTCATGATACTCCTGCAGAGCAATGACAACTGGCTCTCCTTCTCGCCTCAGGGATTCGTGCAGTGTTTTGGCTCTGGCACACACTTCCTGAAACCCAGCACTGAAGAAGTACTCGTTCACTACGTCTGCCTTTGCATCCTCTACCTCCTCTGGAGCTCTGACTACAATCGTCTGTGCTATGCACGCAATGTTCAGCACGATGTGCAGCCAGCCAATGATGCTGTGAAGGACGTGCTTGCTGTGCAGCTCCTTTCCCACTGCTGGTCCCACCTGGGGTATCACTCCAGTGCACTCCTGCTTGATGTAGCTAGAGACTGTGGCCGAGGCTCTCTTCCTTCCGTTGATGGAGGCAACCACCAGGTCGATCTGGGCATCAGTCATCTTGCCCTCTAACTTCCAGAGGGCGAGGACTTCCTTTGGGATGACAAGCTGGGGTGCTATGGGTCCTGCTGGTGTGGCCAGAGGCAGGGCTTCCAGAGGCCTCTGAACTGTCTTGAGCACTGGTCCCAGGTAGTCTCCGGACCCGGGATGCTCTATGGCCTCCTTGTACCTCGTCTCAATGCTGCTCTCTGCTTCCTGCAGCTCTGCTCTTCTCGCCTGGTACTCCCTGAGTGTCTGAAGTGCTGTCTGAGGTGCTGTAACACAGCTGTACTTGGGCTCCTCCGAGCTCACCTGTGCTGTGAGCTCCAGCTTCTCCTTCTGCAGTGCTATGCCATCTGTCCCTGCATCACTCTGCTCTGCCTCAGATGAGCTCTCTGGCACTGCCTCTGGGTCTGCTGTCCCTTCTGCATACCAGGCTTCCCCACAGACGCCCTCCTGTTGTCTTTCCTGGTTCTCTGCTTCCTCTTCTCCTCTCTTCCTCTGCTTGGTCCCCTGGTCCACCATAACGCCCTCCATTGCTTCAGCCACTATGGAAGTGAACTGTCTCGATTGGCTCAAGCTGCTCCACTCTCTCTTTGATGCTGTGTTTATTTTGCCAAATAATTATGTCTGTTAAAATTCAATAAAGGATTATTTTTAATGTACAAACCTATGCTGGAGCTGCCCACAACATACTGGCGTTTGTTCTCTGCTGCTTTGGCCTGGCTCCACGCAGCAGTCCTGTCAGTCACCAACAGAGAAGACCATCTTCCAGATGTTTCATTCCACTTCTTGGGGCAGTGGCGACCACCCATGTGGCCAGCCCTCTGCAGGTTACACCGAGTTGAGTAGTACCTGTCACATGTTCTGCAGCGATATGGTTTGTCCTCTCCGTCCTTCCTCTCATGTACATGACCTGCAGCTGTGTGTTTCACGTGGCCTTGCTCTCCTGTTCCTGCAACATTGCCTGCTCCACTCAATCCCTTCTGCATCCCTGTCTCAGTGCGCAAATGACGTCAAGTGCAAATCAGCCAGCTGGCAAAATCTAGGCTGCTCACCCTCAGGCTTCCACTACACTTAGCTACGCAATTATTTCTGCTATGCACTGCTACACATACCTTTGCTGCACTGTGTAGCAGATCACCCTCCGCAACACATTGCTACATTGGCTCCGCTATGCAGTGTAGCGGATGCACCCATCGCTACATGCTGCTACACCTGTCTTCGCTACGCCATGTAGTGGAGGTACCTCTGCTATGCATCATAGCGGAGTATATGTAGCAATGCGTAGCAGCAGCACCTTCGCTACTCTGTGTAGCGAAGGTGCCTTCGCTATGCCATGTAGCGGAGGTACCTTCGCTACGCGGTGTAGCGGAGCCTGCGTGGCAGTGCGTAGTGGAGGTACCTTCGCTACGCATTGCTACATGCACTTCGCTACGCTGTGTAGCGGAGATACCTCTGCTACGCTCAGCTACACTGGTGCCGCTACGCACCGCTGCTGAAATTCACTGCTCTTGAGGGCAACTGAATTCATAGGATTGGGCCTGGAATGAAAAGTAAGACTATTACTGGCAATAAGCTTGTACTCAATCGAATCGGAGCGGAAGTGAGACATGCATGTGTTGCATGACAGATCAGTGATAGCGACAAAGCCATTGAGGCAAACATATGTGGTCCACTGCAGGTATACTGGATACATTGTAAGACCAGACCAGATCTGTCTGTATTGTGACTGACTGAATAGCGCAGCTGCTGTCTCTGCAGTGGACATTGAGAGCCAGAACCTTCGGAGCTCTATGACAGTGAGAGGAGCGAGTCACAGGGTGCAGAAGAAGGTGCAACATGATCTAAGCATCATGGTGACCAGGTCATCTAGCAGAGAGTCGCTCTGCAGCTTCTTCAACTGGCAGTGAATCACAAAGTGATCTGGATCATCTGCTACATCCTCAGCAGATAGGTGAAGCTGATCGGTGTCAGCATGTGTAAGAAGGACTTGATGATAGTGATTAATGTCGTAAATGCCCTCGAGGGCCTCTGAAATTATGATAAGAGTTTTATTGCCAGCGATTGAATGCATGAAGGGCAAGACTGGGTGTGCCACTTGTTGGTGGGAACTCGAAGGCATCCGAGAGCATTAGTGAAGGTAGATTGGAGTGCAGCAAGCAAACAGCCTCTGCATACTCCTGGCTACAGCACATGTCTCATGTTGCTGAGGTTTATGGTCTTATTGTAGCTGTATGTCTGCATACTTTATTGCTAGCAATAAAGAATTGATGATCAATAATGGATTGGGCAATGCTGTTCAGTCTTTGTTAATGCTACACTGAGTAATCGCCAGCAATAACAATAGGCTGATTGTTCAATCTCAGGCGAAAACAGTCAAAGACACCAGATGAAGAAGGGGAAGAAGAAGGAAGAGTCCTTCTTCACAATAAAGGTGGACCGAAAGAAGGAAGTCTCAGAGAAGAAGAAGAAGGAAAAGAAGAAGGAGCATGAAAAGCAGGCGAAGGAAGTGTGCAAGAGCATCATGCAAAGCCACTTAGCTGTGACGGAGGCAGAGAACAACTTCAACTGCCAACTACTTCTGCTTCTCTTCCCTGATACCATAACTGGTAATGTCACAAAGTCATACTTTGTCTTAACACTGCTTCTTAAAGAGACCAAGGGGGCAATCAACACAAAGGAAGTGGTAGTCCAGCCAAAGCTGTTTGGCATCACACCAACCCTGAGTGTACTGGCGATAACAGTCTCCTACCAAGTCGGAGACATCCCTGCAATTCTGAAGGGTGGGGCTTCCACGTGGGGGATTGTCTGCTGGGACCACATCGACAATGGTAAGTACCCGTTTTCTCATTTTTCCATTGATTTTCGTGTTTTTCAGTCTC
>CACRSC010000024.1:43553-64125 GCA_902651635.1 Mastigamoeba balamuthi
ATTTATACTACTTTTGTGCAATTTTGACCATAGCAAAAACTGGGGTTTGCAAAGGGGTACTTAGAGATGCAGACTCCTCACGAGTGGCCATGCTCACCGAACAAATCAAGTCCCATGGGTGGACGAGATTTGCTGGGCAGGTAGTAGTTCTGAAGATCGGGGCCCTGGACAAGAAGAATGTCTTCCGTATCTGCAGTGCAGCTGTTGCTTACACCAAGGGACCTGGAGAGGCTGTCAATTTAACTGTATCACCATTTGACAAAGTGCAGTACATGTGCCTGGATGGCAACACATGGTGTCTTGTTGCTTCTCGCCCAGACATGTGTGAATTTATCACTGGCGATCAAACTTAACTGTGTGTAGGAGAGAGATAATGGGCGAGGTCGTAGTCATAGAGATTGTGATGGCTGATGTTGTTCTTGCTGACGATCAGATCCTTGCACTGTCACGTGGACTTCAGGCTACTGCACACACGCATGCCCCGGACCACTTCTTCACCTATGTCAAGTGGGCTACTCAAATGATCTGCTCTGTGATGCACAGAGAGGCTGTTGAGGCAATCGTGGAAGCCAGTTCAAGAAAGATGGAAATCGAGCAGGAGCAGAAGAGCAGCAAGTCCAGAGGTGTATCAAGGCGGCAGGAAAAGAGCTTGGAGTTGAAGTGCAAGGCAGCAATGGACAAGTACATAGTTGCTATGCTTCAGAGCAAGGGAGCGGTGAGTGCAACTTGTGCACACAACGGCTTCTCACAGTGTACTAGCTGTACAATGACTTCTTCAAGTCAGTGCAAGAAGATGTCCCTGATCACTACGAAGATCATCATGTGGAGTGCAGAGGACCAGAACAAGCTGTTCGACGAGGTCAGCAAGATCCCTGGCATCAACACTGTCTCGATCACCTCGTTTGAGATGTCATCCCTGTGGAAGCACCCCGTGGAGACTGTCTTGTCTTTCGTCAGATTATCACCAGTGATAACTGTACAACTCACATTTGTTACAGCAAGGTGCTGGAGAGCCATCTGACAAGGAAGCAAACCCGTCTGCTGTACAGTGCCATGAAGACAGCTGCCAGTTTGTTCGAAAAGGTCGAGACTGTGATGCAGGCCATAGACATGGCTACTCAGAAAAATCGTCTTTCTCCAGCACACAGCTCGAGGTTCTTCGGTCAGCCCTGCAGCAGGGCAAATTCATGGACTGCGAGAATGCCCCTACTGCAGATACCATGTGGGGCTGGGGCCCAGTGACAATTGCAGTGATGTGAGGAAGGCTAAAGACTGTGGAGGAAGTCGACATTGCATTTGCTGTAATTGAGAAGGAGATTGTGCTGGCCGACCCGTTGGAAAAGAAGAGGCTGAACTGGAACAAGGTCCTCTATCCAGCTGAGGTCTGATTACTCCTTGGTTGTCTGTACTTAGAATACAGCCCCGCAGGTCTATGAGCTGATTGCTCAGAGGTTCTTGGCAACCCTGGACCTCTGCTTCACCAACATATCAGCACTGAGCATCAAATGGACAGTCATCCACGAGCTGTACCAACCGAACCTTCTTGTTGTCACCATGCACCAGCAGCAGAACACGGTTCTCAGCCAAGCAATAGTGCTACTGAACCTGGAGGGTGTTCATTTTCAATTGTTGTTCCTAACAGTCGCATCAGAGTGCGCAGTTGTGAGTGTATGTCTGAGCCACATGGGTCAGGTCAGCCTTGCTCTACCGCAGAATCCGCCTCTGCTGCCTTCAAATACCAGACTCGAGAGAAGGTGGTGGTTCTCAACTTCAGTGATACTGCTGTTCCCAGAGAACAAGAACGTTTTTGAGCCATAGGAGAAGGACAAGAAGACCCACTATGACCTCGTAGTCCACTTCCTGACTCCATCAGCTCGACAGTCCTTCCTGGACAGCCTCAACATGACCTTCGTCTGTGTGCCTGTTGACAGAGGAGTTGTACTGCTTCTCAATGCTGCACATCAAGTACAAGACAATAGCAGAACTGCTGTTGTCTGTGTACCACCACTGCAGCCCAAGGAGCAAAGAGACAGAAGTGATGAACTATGTCAAGGACATCTTCTTCCACTTCAACATAGTGGAGATAGGCAATCTGTTCGGGCTCAGCACACTTCAGTTTGCATTACGCAACCAGGCATCATACCACAGGCTGTCCCGTACTTCGACCCACGACACCAACATCCTGCTTGAAATGGTTATTCCCTTTTTCTCTCTTCGCCAGTGATAACAGACTAACTGTGATAGCAGGAGAACTTCCAGCTCCTTCACAGTTTCTCCGAGTCCTCAGCAGTGCTGATCCACAAGACGAAAGAGGATTTGGCTGCATGGTTGCCCCAGGCTATGCCCACGGATCCTCGAACTCTCTCTGCCTTGTTTCATTTCTTATGTTCTATTGTTCGCAGTCACTGCTTCTGTAATGGTTCCCCCCAACCAGCCTTCTGTTGCAGCTGCTGCTTTGCTTCCCTTCCAACCTGAGAGCATCTCGCCTCGGCTCCATGGTTTGATCTCCACATCCAAGGCTACTGCCTTGCTTTCCGCATCCCAGGCAAGTTGCCATTTACTCAAAGTCTGTCTGACAGTTCTGTCAGGGACATTCTCCTGTCATTCTTCCCTCTGGTGCCTCGATTGGTGGGTTTGCTACTGAGGGAGGACACACCAATGCCAGATGCCAAGGATGCTTCTGCACAGGAGAGTGAGCCTGCTGCTGAGCTCCCAAGGTCACAGCCACCGATTTTCCCAGCTGCTGCTGCTGCTGCTGCTCCTTCTGCAGCAGCTCCTTCACTCATTGTTCTGCCAGTTCAAGCTGCTGCCCCAATTCCTCCCGTTCCTCACCCTGTGAAGGGTATGCTACCTGTTGTTTCCTTGTCTCACCAACTTCTTAGTACTGGTCTCGCTTGCTACTCCAGTAGGAACCTGGACTGGACCTGACCCAGGGTCATCTTCCCTGGCAGCACCCCAGGAAGTAGTGCTTCGTGAGGAATTTCTTTGCATGAAGCACATTGTCTTCATGTTGGGAAAGCAATGGCTGAGCTCTGTCCTCCTGTTCATGTGACACCAGCAGAGGAACCCAGAGAAAGGTGCCAATTTTCTTTGTTCCTTCTTTGTTCCTTTTAACAATTCAACAGAGAGCATGTTAGCTACACAGGTGCAGGCTCCTGTAAAACCACTTACCAGCATCCTTGGAACTTCGAAAGGCTTCACAATGCAGAACCTCAAGTGCTTAGAGAGTACGCACTGCAATTTTTGTTTCTCTCATTGTTTTGCAGAGAGCATGAACAGGAACAAGCCGCAGGCAGAACAGGCCAGTGGGGGGGAGGAAGCCTCAGAGAAGGAGGACAAGGGCGAGGCCGAGAATGAGGACAAGACTAAGGGAGAGGCAGAGGGAGAGGCAGAGGAAGAGATCCAGTCCCCACAAGGAAGAGGCCATCGAACCACGACCCAGAGCAGGAAGCGTGGTACAAGGGGCAGAAGGAAGAAAGCAGCCAAGTCCAAGGAGGGAGAGGAAGCAGACGAGGCACTGGGCAAGGCGCACTCTCCTGACTCCAAGAGGAGAAAGATATAATAGAGAAACAGTTTCATTCTCAGTCTCACTTAAATCTGGTTTCCCTCTGTTCAGAGTTATTGAAACCTGTTCTTTCATTGGTTTTGTGTTTCCTCTTCGTGTTTCTCTTAACTTCTTTTGTATTTCTTTCTTCAATCACTGGCGATTGAGCAATAAATGACTAAGCGTTATTTTTCGGTTCTTTCTTTCTTGAATGTTATCAACTTGAAACAGCTCAGTTCACTTTCCCTTCTTCTTTTTTGGCGCTATTCTTTTTTTATCCTAAAGCTTTACGATTGCTCTCTCTTTTTCGTTACTTTTTGCTGTTTTCTGATTTTTCCTTTTTCAAATTTTGACAGTTTTTAAAATTCGTTTTAACCTCTGTTTCCACTCGAACTTGACGTTGTGTCGTAGCAGCTCATACATGCATGCTGCCTTGGATGCGAAATTCGGAATGAACTCACTAAGTCACTGCATAAGACCAAGGAAAGACCACAAGACAACATGTCCTTGTCATACGGCCGTCCTGCAAAACGCAGTGGGTCCAGCCTCATAGGGTTGATAGCAATGCCATCTTTCGATACCAGACATCCCAGCTGGCGCAGAACTGTAGGGCCCCAGGAACACTTCTCGGGCTTCACCTTCATGTTGTGCTTGACGAAAGTGTCAAAAAGGGCTGTCACCTGTGCCTTACTCTCATGCCATATCGGACTGCCTGCGTTCATATTGTCCATGAAGCTGGAGGTATGGGCCAGTGGTGCCAGGACCATGTCGATGGCCTGCTGGAAGGTGGCACTAGCTTGCTTGATGCCGAAAGGCATGAACCATGAATGGACAAAAGAACCATCAGGGAGAGCCAGCACCAGCAAATTCGCCATAACCATGTTGAGGGGAATTTAGTGGTAGGCCATCTCGAGGTCTGCCAAGAACAGGTAATCGTAGGCCAACTTGTGCAGCTCATCATTAACAGAGTGGCCCTTTCTTCAGTTCTCTGTCTGTGATAATGGCTCGGCCCATTGTTGTGCAGATAGAGCAGTGGACAAAGACCAACTATCCCCCACTGTTCAAGGACCATCCCGAGTGGAAGTGCGTTTTTCATTACAATTGTTTTCCTAATACTAATCATTAACCGGTCAAACGTCCACATGCACATTGACGACATCATTCAGGCAGTCTGGTCTCCCGAGTTCATCACGTTCTTCACAGAGAACCCCACTGTTCGCAAGGGGATCTGCAAGCACATCCAGGCCATCTGGCGGAACCAGTGCTTCAATGAGTCGTGAGTTCTCCCCTTTCTTTCCTTTTTGATGACTAACAATATATGCACGAGGGGCAGGGCGAGCTCATCCTGTGCAGAGTCCCCACGCATGACAAAGGCCAAGAGACCCAGGCACAGCACCACCCGCACCAGCTCTCAGGCTGTTCTCGAGGCCATGAACCTCATGGAGGAGACCATGCATGGCACCGAGACTGCAGCAGGGTTCCATGCCACACACTGAATTTCCCTTTCTGTTCATTATTAACAGACTCTCCTCCCAGATTGAAGCTGCCTGCTCCCTCTCTCATGCAGACACCAAAAACAATGATTGATTGATTGAATTCCATTTTACATGTATTGCATTTGATTCAGGAGGGGGAAAGCCTAGCCTGTAGTGAACAGACCCTGCATAGCAGCAGCATGTAGCGGCAGACTGTGTAGCAGTGCATAGCGGATGGTAGAACTATGCACCACTACGCACCCTTCACTATGCAGTGTAGTGGACCCTGCATAGTGGCACATAGTGGCAGCCTGCATAGCGGTGCATAGCAGATGGTAGAACTATGCACTGCTATGCACCCTTTGCTACGCACTGTAGCAGACCTTATGTAGCAGCATGTAGTGAAGGCCTGCGTAGTGGTGCATAGTTTGACCATTCGCTATGCACTGCTATGCAGGCCTCCACTATGCACTGCAAGCTTGACATGCAGTTTTCGATTCAAATGAATGTCCTGTAACCATTTCCATCATCGAGGTTGCAAATGATACAATTGGCTCGGACGAAATCCTGCTGGGTCTGCACGACTGCCATTGCTACTTCTTCATTGCCCTCGATGATGATTGCATGAACGTGGTACAGGTGGACTGCCGTTACGTCTACAAGGAGCCAGACGATATTGTTTTCCCCAAACCCAACATCAAGGGGCTCAATGACATCACCGTGGACAAGGACCCAGGTGTGATGACCTCGGTGAACCCGCTTGACCCCAAAATGTCCACACACTTTGGCTCTGTGCATCCTTCACCTATGTCTGCTGCAACACCTATACTACCACATGAACGAGTGATTCTGGGGGACAGAATCACATGTGACCCTCAGAAGGTCATCAAGGCGAAGGACATTCTTGTGCACTATGACACGAACGTCCTGAACAGCCTCAATGGGACTGGGATGACTGGGGTCGGAGTTTGCACAATCACGCAGCTTCCTGACACGAAGCTCTTCATTATCCAGTGCAACGTCAGCAACTCACGGAAGCTCATTCATTTGGTGGAATACAAGGCCAAGATGCTCAACACAGGGATCTGGGAAGTTATCTCACAACAGGACATTCATTTCACATCTCCCATGGTTTTCGTACCCAAACCCAATGGGACCTGGCGAGTCTGCAGAGACTACCAGTTGATCAACCACATCACTCAGGACGACTTCTATGTTAATGCACTCAGGAGGGAGGTTGCCCAATCCAGGGACTGTATCAGCAGTAAGTGTCAAACCTCAGAAAAAAAAAGGGCACGTACCGGGAATGCTGATTATGATCTTCTCCCTGAGGGTCAGGTCCCTTGCCTGCCTGCTGGAGTCCACACTCCGCTGCAGCACGTCCAACCTTTTTTGTTTGAAACATATATGTTAGAGTGTTTTTAAGAGAAAATGAAGAGAGAAGAAGAAGGGGCCTTCTGGTTTATCAGTTCACGGAATGTGGCGGCATTGAGTATCTGCAGGCCCTTGATACCTGCTCTGACGTCTTCAAACGTGCAGAGCTGGGCAGTCTGCTGCGAAGACGGCTCGAGGTTGAAGGGGGCCAGCAGCTCACGTGCCCTTCCCATCATGTTCCTGATGTGCTGCTGCTCTGCCACTGCACGTTCCTCTGCTGCTACTGCTTCATTGTGTGCCCTGGTGGGCATCCCCCTGTACTCCTTGCTGCTGACTTGGTGCTTCTCATCACTGGAGAGTTTGGGCTCACTGGCTGACGCAGCAGAAGCAGCACATCCTATATGTTTAAGGGAAAAGTGTTAGAGGGGGAAAGTGTTAGAGGGAAAAAGAAATCACAGAGTTCTATGTACCTCCCGTCACAGACATTGCCTCAGGTTCAAGGACAGGTGGTGGCGGGATGATGGTGATGATAGGCCCGGTGCAGCCCTTGGTCCTCTGTTTCTTGTTCTTCTTCTTCTTCTTGCTCTCTGCCACATGAGAGCTGGTGCTCTGCACTTTCGGCTTGGGGCGGCTCGTTTTATGAAGAATAAAAAGCACAAAAATGACATCATAGGGATTAGTGTTAGTGCAGGAGAAATCAGTTTATACTTCTGCAACAGTGTGTAGTGGAGGGTCCGCTATTCACTGTAGCAGAAGTAGCAATGTAGCAGCAAGTAGCAGAATGTGCTATAGTGCGTTCCGCTATGCACTGCTACACAAAAAGTGCTGCTACAGTGCATAGCAAAGGGTCCGCTATGCACTGTAGCAGAAGTAGCAATGTAGCAGCAAGTAGCAGAATGCACTATAATGCATTCCACTACATGCAGCTACACAAATAGTGCCACTACAGTGCATAATGAAGGGTCTGCTATGCACTGTAGCATAAATAGTAATGTAGTGGCGCGTAGCAGAATGTGCTATAAACAGAGGTTAAAACGAATTTGAAAAACTATCAAAAATTTGAAAATGAAAAAAACGTTTGAAAATGAAAACAGCAAAAAGTAATGAAAAAGAGATGGGAAACGTAAACTTTAGGATAAAAAAGAAAAGCGCCAAAAAAGAAGAAGAGAAAGAGGACTGAGCAGTTTTAAGTTGACAACTTTCAAGAAAGAAAGAACCAAAATAAAACGCTTAGTCATATATTGCTCAATAGCCGGTGATTGAAGAAAGAAATCCAAAAGAAGTTATGAGAAAAATGATAAGGAAACACAAAACCAATGAAAGAACATGTTTTAATAACTCTGAACGAGTGAACCAGATTTAAGTAAGACTGAGAATTATACTGTAACTCTATTTTGTCTTTCTCTTCTTGGAGACAGGAGAGAGCGCCTTGTCCAGTGCCTGGTCTGCTTCCTCTTCTTCCTCAGACATGGCTGTTTTCTTCTTTCTGCCCCTTGTAGCACTTAAGTGGTTTCACGAGAGCCTGCACCTGTGTAGCTGACGTGCTCTCTGTTGAATTGTTAAAAGGAACAAAGAAGGAACAGAGAAAAATTGGCATCTTTCTCCCTGGGTTCCTCTGCTGATGTTGAACGAACAGGAGGACAAAGCTCAGCCATTACTTTCCCAAGATGAAGACAATGTGCTTCATGCAAAGAGATTCCTCACGAAGCACTACTTCCTGGGGTGCTGCCAGGGGAGACGACCCTGGGTCAGGTCCAGTCCGGGTTCCTACTGGAGGAGCCAGAAAGACCAGCACTAAGAAGTTGGTGAATCAAGGAAACAACAGGTAGCATACCCTTCACAGGGTGAGAAACGGGAGGAATACATGTGCACGATAGCCTGAAGTCCACACGACAGTGCAAGGATCTGGTTGTCAGTGAGAATAATGTCAGCCATCACAATCTCCATGACTACAGCCTCGCCCATTACCTCTCTTCTATACACACATTAGATTGATCGCTGGTGATAAAACCCTACATGTCCAGGTGAGAAGCAATGAGACGCCATGTGTTGCCATCCAGGCACATGTACTGCACCTCCTCCAATGATGGTACAGTGAAATTGATGGCCTCTTCGGGTCCCTGGGTATGGTCAAAATTTCACAAAAGTAGTATAAATGAAAAATGAGCTGAAAACACGAAAATCAATGGAAAAATGAGAAAACGGGTACTTACCATTGTCGATGTGGTCCCAGCAGACAATCCCCCACGTGGAAGCCCCACCCTTCAGAATTGCAGGGATGTCTCCAACTTGGTAGAAGACTGTTATCGGCAGTACACTCAGAGTTGGTGTGATGCCAAACAGCTTTGGCTGAACGATCTCTTCCTTTGTGTCAATTGCCCCCTTGGTCTCTTTAAGAAGCAGTGTTATACCAATATATGACTTTATGACATTACCAGTTAATGCATCAGGGAAGAGAAGTGGAAGTAGTCATTGGTTGAAGTTGTTCTCTGCCTTCATCACAGCTAAGTGGCTTTGCATGATGCTCTTGCACTTTCTTCGCCTGCTCATTGTGCTTCTTTTTCTTTTCCTTCTTCTTCTTCTCTGAGGCTTCCTTCTTTTGTTCTGTCTCAATTGTGAAGAAGGACTCTTCCTTCTTCTTCTCCTTCTTCTTGTCTTTGACTGTTTTCGCCTGAGATTCAACAATCAGCCTATTGTTATCACCAGCAATTAAACAGTTTAGCATTAACAAAGACTGGACAGCATTGCTCAAACCATTAATGATCACCAATTCTTTATCACCAGTGATAAAGTATGCAGACATAAAGCTACAGTAAGACCAAAACCTATTTGTGAATAATAACAAGCATCTTATTGCCAGTGATAACTTATATCAGTCTCTCACAAAGTTGTTTATCACTGGTGATAAATCTAAGCAACAAAGATATTTAGTGATGACATCACGATTTACGTCACATTTTACATTACACATAAGATATTTTAAGATATTATTCATTTTATAGTCTTCCTCTGTGAGTGAAGTCCACCTGCTACTTGGCAGGTAAGTTAGAATAATGAATCTATTTGAAATATCCTTAGATATTTCAGCAATATCTAAATATATCTAGATATTTCTTCAACTTCTATTGCTGGCGATAAATACTACCACCTGCACATGAATACCTTAGGAAAGATTATATTTAACTTTATCCTATTACTGAAAGAAAATGAAGTACCTCTTTCTCTGCTGTCGATTGCATACCACACCATCACTGCATCAGAATGACTCACATCACACTCTGATTCTCAGTGACACAAAGTCTAAATAAAAAATCACTTTGTTGTTACAATATGGTTCTCTTCCTCACTTGCTGTTTTTCTTCATATGTTTTACAATTATCGCCGGTGATTATTTTGTTCAAATTCATACCAGGGTTTTTCATTTATCTCTGCCTTCTTTTTCTTGTTTTTCTGCCTCTAAATTCATTTTAATCATTTTCAAAATATGATGTTCTTTTTTCTATCATTGTTTTTTCTTCATTACTCTCTCTTTTTCGTTGCTTTTTGCTGTTTTCCGAATTTTTCATTTTTAAATTTTGACAGTTTTTCAAATTCGTTTTAATCTCTTTTTATAGCACATTCTGCTACGTGCCACTACATTACTAATTATGCTACAGTGCATAGCAGACCCTTCATTATGCACTGTAGTGGCACTATTTGTGTAGCTGCATGTAGTGGAATGCATTATAGTGCATTCTGCTACTTGCTGCTACATTGCTACTTCTGCTACAGTGCATAGCGGACCCTAATCCTAATGGCACATCACAGGCACCACTGCATGATGCAGTGGTCCCGGCCCCTGGCATCAGTGCTCTGGCAGATCTTCGGCCTGGTACTCATGGTCCTTGCCATGGTGGCACTCACCCTGCTCCCAAGGTGCCTCACAGTGCCTCCAGGGGCCAGCACCACAACGCCAATTGGGGCAGGTACCCCCATCCGCCCCCTCCCTCTGCCCCACACACATGCCCACAAACACCCCCCAGGCAGCAAAAGTGCAAACAAAACTACAGCAGTACAAACCAGCTGAAGCATGAAGGAGACTCCACCTGCAGACCCCAGTGACTACCAGCACCCCCCCACTGACAAAACACCCACACGAGGACATGCTGCTGGCTGATGCAGACTGCATGCAAACAGACAGCAACTCTGAGAAACAACAACCCAAAGCCCGAAGCACACCAGCAGAGGATAGCACCCCAGCTCTGAACCCTGTGACTGACATGCTAGACATAGAGATCCTTCTGACCCTCATTCAGGCACACATGCTGATTGAGTCAGATGAACCCCGCAAACAGAAGCTCGTGGAGCTGACCTGCCTGGACGAAACTGCTCTGGTCGCTCACTTCTCCACATCCACAGATAAAGCTGACATCACCCTATGGGAGGCAGCGAGAGCCTCAAAGAGCCAGTCACAGACAGCCTACAGCTGGGCACAGCCTGCACAATGGGCACTACCAACCAGAGCCCAACCAAGCCCAAGCACCATAAAAGACCAAGCCCTGCTCCTGAGCTACCAGCCCACTGTGCCCCCGTGGCTGAACAAGACAGTTATCACATGGGGGCAAGCCATCATGCACAATCCCACCCATGACGATCACTACATGGACCCTGCCCCAAGTCCAAGGTCTATCAACAGCCTACCTGGCGAGCCTCTAGCACCACCAAGAGCCATAAAGGATGCAGACTATGAGATGACAATGAAGAAAGCAATCACCCTCATGGCAGGCACAAGTCTACATGAGACAGAAGCATGCCAGGCAGCTATGGCTGGGATGGAACTCCTTGATCTATTCCAGGAGATGTATAAAATCAATGTTACAACAAATTTGGCCTTCATAGAGTATGTTGGAAAAAACAGCATAATGTTCCTGGCCCCAAATGCAGCAGTGTACCACAAGTGTCAGGAGATCGAGATGGCCCAAAGGACCAAGAACTACTTGCCAGAAACGAAGTTATGGGTCCTCACAGAGGCCAGAATTCCCTTCACGATCTATGTTCTACATGCCAATAGGCGCAAACCCTGCCCACGAGAGCTCACCAACACATGGGCCCAGGCAGCCAAGGCTCACATCATTGGACTCGAACCCCATGCCAACAGCTGGACAGTTATGTTCACCAATAGGAAGACAATCCTCCAGCTGGTCTGCCAGACCAACAACGACCCACGGGCCTCGGTACACACAGTGGCTGCATACCAAAACAAGCTTTACCCCAGCAAAGTATGAAAAGTAGAACTGAATGCCCATACCTGACTTGGAGCCTCGCCACAGAAAGCCATCAACTGAGCCTTCGAAGACTGCCCATATGACATCACCCGGACAGGTGCCAACCCAAAAGGAGACGTCTTCATCGTACATGCACGGCCTCTGATCAACGAGTCTGCTAACATCTGCATACCAGGCTACCCCAAAGCTACCACTTACCCACATGGTAAAACGACTTTTTATGTGCCGCTTTTGTGACAGTTGAAAAAGTGTCACTTTCGCGAAAATGACGTCAAATTTGGAATTAGCGAAGACCAGAATCAATTGTTTATCGATTTGCACATTATTGGAATTCACGAAAATATGAATTGCTTTCATTTTTATATGCACATTATGTATTATTTACATGAGTTATTTCAAATTAATCAAATATCGTTTTAAAGAAGTAAATAGTGCTATGTTACTAATAGCGATTTTAGTGCTTTATGCAACCTAAAATCAGCATTATTGCTTTTTAAAAATATCACTATGCATTTCTTCAATTGCCACTAGTAGCAATTGTAGCACAATTTTAGCAATGCAATTTTCCATTGAATGCATCACATGAAGCATTAACAATCACATGTAGTGAAAGTTCAGCGCATTTAGTGCATTTTTGCAATTATTCATTGCTGAGGTGTGTCTTTTTTTTCCAAGTCAAACCTCTGTTTTGGCTTTTTCACTGGGGTGGTCTGGGAAACCAGGCCTCCCTGGGAATACGGCACAGAGGGTTCTCACTGAGGTACCAGGCATCTAGGTTCGTGATGATTGTGATGGCTGACCTCAGCAGGTCATTGCTCATCACCTTCTTCCCCTTGAACTTCATGCCCACGATGTTGAATCGGGACATGAAGCCCAGGTGGTGCTCTACCCTGCTTCTCCAGCACCTGTGAACTCGGTTCCACTGGCGTTCGAACCTGGTATACTTGAGTGCAGTTTTCCTTTGCCTTCCATTGATAGAGTCAAACAGAGAGGCGTGCTTGAAGGGGGTCAGCAGCTCACTGCTTGGTACAATGACATAGGCATTGTCAGCCAGCAGCTGTGTTCCTTGCAGTTCCATGCCTGGAGCTGAGCTCTGCCAGATCTTCAGGTCGTGGCGAACCCCCTTGTACAACCCTTGAACGTCCATGGGGATGCCCTGGTTGTTGACCACCACCTGGATCTTCACCACGTGCCCCTTGTACTTGCCGTTGTAGAACTTGTCCTGCTTCTTGCTGGGCCGTGAGATGTCAATGGCCTTTACATCCACAGACCTGTGGATAGTACGAGACCAGGGTGGTGGAAGCCTGTTGGCCTCAGAAGTCTGGGCATTCCAGACACTCTGTGAAATTTTTTCGAAAATAAGTTATCAGGTTGATGCATTTATAATAAGGCAATTGAATTGATAAATGCACGTTTTAAATTTTTAGAATAAATTGGCACAGGGTACATGCGTGCCCTTAAATTATCAATTGATTTAATAGTGAATTGATACTGATTTCATTCAGATGAAGTAAAAATGTGTTGTGTGATGATTTTTAAGTGGGCCTTACCTCCATCTCGTTGACATGCTCTGCCAGGTAGAGTCAGTATCGAGCCATCATGCACCGGAAGTTGCTTGGGTCGGGAGCCTCCAGGGACGTCTCAGAGGCAAGTACTCCATAGCATTTGAAGTATAGCAGCAGGTCCAGCAGGTCTCCCAGCTTCTTGAAGGGGGTGTCTGGCCCTCCATAACGCTGAAATACCCGTTCCAGGAATTGGACAGGGTACCCCTAGCATGCTTTGGCAATGGACTTGTGCAGCTTGTGCAGGAGATGCTGCTGCCTGGCTACTTTGTAGCAATGATGGGGTTGTCCTGGGACTTGACCATGTTGGTTTGCTGGGTTTTTGGCAAGTAGGTTGTGTTCCCGCACCAACATAGAGGTCAGAACTCAAAGAAGCACTAAGCTTAAGATAATATTGCAATGCCTCTTCTCATCTCTTATTCACATATGTTAACTGAAAGCAACAATTGTTCGCTGACTCACCCATTGGTAGTTGGATATTGCAGTTCATATCTTTAGATTGCTCCGTATTAGTATTCTTAACCAATTTAAAACGTATTTTATTAGTTATCTTTTCATTATTTTGTACTATACTTTGACTTTGTTTTTCACAATTTTTGAAATGTCATTTTAAACGACTTTTTGCTTTTACTTTTTTCAAAATGTCATTTCAAAACGACTTTTTCACTTTTTAGTGTTTCTTTCAAACCGGAAAAATGGTACGTTTGGCTGCAAAGACAGATATATATCTTTGCAGCCAAACGTACCATTTTACCAGTTTTATGAAAAACACTAAAAAGTGAAAAAGTCGTTTTAAAACGACATTTTGAAAAAAGCGAAAGTGAAATGTCGTTTTAGAACGACAAGTCAAAAAATTGAGAAAAACTAAGTCAAAGTATGATATAAAATAAAGCAAAAAATGACTAGAAAAATGTTAAATAAAAAGAGAAGATTTGCAATAAACAAGGGCAAAACAAGCAGTGGATCAGTAACCTTTATTGGTTGCTGTAAATGTAGAGGTGAGAACAGATATCATCCTCTTATGTGAGTGCTCAGCACTTCCTTTTGCATGTTGAGCTTGCTGGTGTTGTTGTTGTAGCTTCTTTTTTCTTGGCAGGTGAGGCACGGGATCTCTTGGTCTTTGCTGGAGTAGATTTCCTTGCTGAGAACTGGGCTTTTCTGGCACGTGAACGGGACCTCTATAATGCTCTTGTTTTCCCTGAGAAAAATCAGAATAAATTCGAGATAAAAACTTACTGGTTTGGGACTCTGAGCCTGCTGATGACTCTGCACTTTCGACTTCTTCACTTTCTTCACTGGAGTCATCCAAATTGTTCGCAGCACCCTGCTTACTTACTCTAACCTGCTTGGCCTGTACATTTGCTATTTAAATACTCATAATAAAGAAAAAATGTACCTCAGCAAGTCGTTGTTCTGCCAGCTCTTTTATTTGTCTCTTCTTTATTTAATGGTATTAAAATGAGAAACAACGAAACAAATCTTTTGTTTTATAAACCTTTTTGAGAGGCAGAGGTGGACACGATCTCTGCTGCTGCCCTGGCTGCCTCAGCTGCCTCTGCTGCCTTGACTGCCTCTGCTGCCTTGGCTGCCTCTGCTGCCTTGACTGCCTCTGCTGCCTTGGCTGCCTCTGCTGTGTTCGCTGCTTCTGTGGCCTTGGCTGCCTCTGCTGCCCTGGCTGCCTCTGCAGCCTTGGCTGCCGCTGCTGCCCTGGCTGCCTCTGCGGCCTGTGCTGCCCTGGCTGCCTCTGCGGCCTGTACTGCCCTGGCTGCCTCTGCAGCCTGTGCTGCCCTGGCTGCCTCTGCAGCTTGTACTGCCCTGGCTGCCTCTGCGGCCTGTGCTGCCCTGGCTGCCTCTGCAGCCTGTGCTACCCTGGCTGCCTCTACTAACTCTGCTGCCTTAGCTGCCTCTGTGGCCTTGGCTGCCTCTGCTGTCTCTGCTGCCTTGGCTGTCCTGGTGGCCTCTGCTGCCTGTGCTTGTGCTGCCTTCACTACCATTGATCCCTCCACTTCCTGTGGTGCAACTGCTTCTGCAGACACTTTTCCCTGTATTGTGGGTATGTGGTGTCCAACAGCTGAACAAAATGAGTAAAAATTTGAACAAAATCAATTTACGTTTCAGAAGTCGCCTCAGGGTTATGGCTGCCTCTCCTCCTTGCATCCAGATCTGAGTCAGTGCAGAGCACACATGGGTCTCTCTGGCAAAGTCCCATTCACTGAAGAAGACCTATCAAAATTGTGAGTTGAAAAGCTTAGATGTCAGGCTTACGTTTTTGGCCTCATTGGCAAAGCACATGGTGATTGTGGTATCCCTGTCTCCCAGATGTAGGGTTGCCTCGTATAGCTGCCCTACCACTGGCATCTCTGCTGGTCCCAGGGTCCAGTGCGCTGCCCTGTACAGAGGTGGTTTGGGCATCACCTTTCCTAGCAGAGATTCCAACTCTGCCAGGAAGATCAGGTCCGTCATCTGAGGCTTGGGGGAAGAGGGTACAACAACCTCCTTGGCCTTGCGCTTGTGCTGCCCTGCTGTTGCTGAGGGAGAGAGAGGTTTCTCTTCATCCATCATAGAGACCTTCTCCTCGAGGGGCTCTGCACTGGCTGCTGTGCCTGGCTCTCCCCGTGCTGCTCCACCTGATGCTGGTGCTGGCTGTGCCCATGGAATCAGTGTCTTGCCTGCCGAGATCTGTGTCTTGCTCTCTCCCCAGCGCTTCTTGTGGGGTCTTTTCTTCTCCTCGTCACTCAGCACCTTGGGGTTCCAGGCCTTATCCTCTGCTTCTTTCGGGGAATCAAGATCCGAGTCCTTGTCAGCCCTGAGCCTCTTGGTCAGGCCATTCTCCTTCAACCACTTCTTCAGGTTCTCCCTGCTGGTAAGTGGTATGGTGATTATGGCGTGAAGAGCCCTGATCTGATTCTGTGCCTTGACATTGCAAAATGCCTAGGCAGCACATTAGAATGAATACAAAGAGTTAAGAATACTGAGACAGACAGAGTCCAAGCCGAGAGATAGATCAACTCCTTGGCTGGCAGCTCCATGCACATCTTCTTCAGCTCCTCTCGGGTTTCTACCTTCATGGCACTCCACGCGATGCCCATTTCCTTGATAAGCCTGGCCTGCCTGTTTGTGTCCTTGTTGTGCATCAGCTCATCCCACCCTGCCTTGCTCTGCAGTCTGAATGCTACTTCAGCATTCAACCTGGGGAGAATTTGCCTATGGATCATGTTAATTGGAAAAGAGAATAAGAAGTTTACTTTTCTTGTTCAAGGTCTCTCATCAGGGAATAGAGCATCGTGTGGTCTACAGTAGCAGTTGTCCTGTTCACTGCTGCACTGTACCACCGGCAGCACTTAAACATCATGTGCTGGAACAGATTGCAGTAGGGAAGTTTGACCTTCTTCCAGTTCTCCAGCTTCATCTGATCCTCGTGCTCCTCGAACATCACTGGCTGTAGAAATGTGACAGTTGAGAGGTGTTGTGAAAGTGACAGTTAAGAGGTGTCGTGAAAGTGACAGTTCAGAGGTGTCGCGAAAGCAAAAGTTTAGTATCACAATAGTGACAGATATGAGTTGTCACAAAATCAACAGTTAAGAGGTGGGCAATATGCAAGGATAGTAACATGAAATGCAACAAAAAGTACCATTTGAGTAGCCACCCAGCTGATAATCTGATGCATACCCTCCATCACAATGAGGGCAACAGGAAACACCTGGATGAAGTCGATGAAGCTTCTTCTGTGAAACCCCTTGGAGAGTATTGTTTTGATGTACTTCACGATGTCATTCCAGTTGGGATCATGAAGAAATGACCAGGCCTGGATCGGTATGATTTGTTAGACAGTATGCAATATAATCATTAACCTGTCCAACTTCGATTTCGATTCCTGTTGACAGCTTAATTGACTCCTGGAATGTCTGCAGGTTCATCTTCTTGCTGTTGAACTGCTCCTCCACATTCCCTGCTGTGTTCTTGTACTGCTTGCTAGTGATCTTTGAGTGGCTCTGCTTGCAGATCTCCTTGATGCATGTCTCAAACTCTGCCCAGTTGCTGTAGTGGAGCCCCTTCTCTATGTAGTTGTAGAAGGCCTGTGCTATCTTAAGGCAGTGGTCGATGTATATCTGCTGCTTCTTCAGAGCTGCCTCTGCTCTGCATAGTCCTGTCAAATTTTGTGTTTAGTGAAAAGATATGGTCAGTGTCGCTAAAGTGACAGTTGAAAAGTGTCGCTAAAGCAACAGTTGAAAAAGTGTTGCTAAAGCGACAGTTAAAAAGTGTCACGAAAGTGACAGTTGAAAAAGTGTTGTGATAGCGACAGTTGAAAAAGTGTCACAATAGCGACAGTTGAAAAAGTATCATGAAAGCAACAGTTGAAAAAGTGTTGTGAAAGAAGGAACTGTGTAATATGTGATGGGAGATCTTACCTTCTTTCTCCTCTTGCTTTTCCTTCTTCTTCTCTGATTTCTGAGAAATTATCAAGAATGATGAGAAATGTTCATAAAAGGTTCACAGTGAGTGTGGATGTGGGGTGTGGGGTGTGGGGTGTGGGTAAATATGGCATACTGCTGTCTCTGCTATTGCTTGTGCTACTGGACCAGGAGATGACAATGGCAGAGGAGGTGGTTCTGCAGATGCTGCGTGGTCCTGCTGGTGCTCTGTGGTCTCTGGCTGTAGCACCTCTGCTGGCCTCTTCAGAGGTGGTACAGCATGTTGCGCAGGTGTCTCCTCTGCCATGTGTTTTGAAAAAGACTCTAAAATATCAAGATTTGTATATCTCTTTCAATAAAATCTACAAATATCATGATATTCCTATCTTCTCATTATCTCTCATAGCATTTCTAATTTACCTGCAGTTCTTCAGTCACACCAAATTGCCTTTCAATTTCTTTTTTAATACAAATCCCAAATGGCCAGGCTCTCAGATAAAACTGCGCACTGTGACAACTGTGGCAGAAAGCTAGGCAGGAGTGCCCACAAGATAACAGCAGAAACTCTTCATACACAGGTAAGCTAAAAATAGTATCCAATACTGTTTTGATATTAAACAATTGATAGTATTTCATTTAGTTTTTTATAAAAAATTTTCTGATTTTTAGTGTTGCTTTAGCAATACTTTTCAACTGTTGCTTTTGTGACACTTTTTCAACTTGCTTTAGCGATACTTTTTCAACTGTCACTTTTGTGACACTTTTCAACTGTTGCTTTAGCGACACTTTTTCAACTGTCACTTTTACAACATTGTTCTTCAGTAGCTACTCTGAATCTATTACTTTTTCAGGGGTGGTCCAACCACAACAACTTTGTTGGAACTGCTGCTTCACATGTTCAGGATGGGATTTAAGGACATCCAATCAACATACCAGCTACTTGCATGACTTCCCTGCTGTTCTTCATGCTATTCTGTACTCAATCCTTTCTGACTCTAATCTGTGAGTTTACCAATCAATGAGTCCTGGAAAAACTGGCATCGACAACAAATCCCCCAATACTCAGTCATCCTGGATGCTGGACTGCTATTGATTGGCAGAAGCTTCTTGGCTTTATAGCTATTGTTCTGTATAGTAGGCATTATAATCTATCTCTGCATAAGCTGTGAAGCAGGGGACAGGGTATTGATTGTATAAAGTGCAGTATGTCACGGCACCAGTTTGTATATATAAAAAATAATCTGCACTTTGCTCCAACCAGATCTGCAAGCGATGACAGCAAGGATTTTCTTTTGAGACCCCTACTTCTTATGTTCAACACCACCTGCTAAGATGTTCTGGATTCCTGGTCAGCACAACACCATTGATGATACAATATGCAGTCATAAAAACAGATGTGCTCTTAACTCTTATGGTGGCCAAGGAAAACCACATCCAAATGGAAATATCTTGGACATACTCGTTAATGACAACTACATCTGGCACATCTCGCTCAGGGGTGTAGATGAAAACCCCCAAGGGCAGGTAATCTGCAAATCGTTATTCCTTCTCAACACTATCAGGTTCTTCTGCACAGAACTCAGTCCTTATGCCTGATGCTTCCTCCACGTCCTGGCTATCTCCTGTGCATAGATCAGGGCTACTCCACATGGGAGACTGCCCAATGGCTTCATGCAAATGACTGGGGATTCACAATTTCCATGACAGCCAGGTCTCCTTCCTGGCTCTGGGCAAATGGTCTGTGCTCTCCCAAGCTCAAGCAGGACGAAATGCAATTTTCCGTCTCCCCTGATGGTTCCTTGGCTGCTATGGCCTGAAGAGACAATGGCGAAGTCCATCTTCTCACAAACCTGATTCCTCCTGATTCTGTTTGTCTCTGTCTCACCAGACCCAAGAAGAGGGGAACCTCTTACGAAAATCAGTGGAAAGAGGTCTCTGTCATAGCAGAGTGGTACAGGAATGAATACCATGCTGTTGATGCTGTAAATGCCAGGTCTGGGTTACTTCACTCCCGTCACTACAGGCAGCTCAAGTGGACTATGCCTAACTTCCACCTTTTTGTTATGCTGTGTAACCAGAATGCTTATCATCTCTATTGCATGCAAAACAAAAGTGAGATATCAATTGGATGCCTTCACAGATGCTTTTGTACATGATGCTCTATTTTAAATGGTTCAGCACACACACTACTATTACAAGCCATCATTCAGCTCCTCTATTCCCTCAGATGCCCAGTTGGGCCATGCATGTCACACAATCTGCCATGTCTCCTCTTCCCGTTACTGCTCCTATTGCTGGTTCACAAAGAGAAAGAGGTCTTCAAGCAACTACCTGTGCACCAAATGCAGGCTGATGCTTCATAAGAAATGTGTGTTACTTCACAACACCACACTGGTCAGGAACAGCAAGACTTGCACTGCAAAAATCAAAAGTCAGATTGTTCAAGAGAAAAACAAAGTTGGTAGTGCCAGCTGTTCCTGTAACAGACACCATCATCACACCCAGAAACACGAAAAGCAGAGGCTTTGGTGGTCGCTCTGTAATTACATCTTCTTCCACCAAGTCCTCCACCATCCTGTCATCTTTTTCAGCAGCTAGGCCTCCTCTTGTTCAGGTTCACTTGCCTGCGTCATTCAGAAGAGCTAACCTGCTCTATAACCACAACAACTGCTGCCATCTGAGCAGTGCTGTTGTTGGTTTCTATTCGGGCCTGTGTCAGAACCCTGCTGGACTACAGTTGCTGTCTGCTTCACCTACATGCCAGAGTATGGCTGTGTTGCAGCAGATTCATCAGCAGAGGTTCACTCAGTCCTCTTTTGATGAGCTCTACTACGGTCCCTCTGGTTCCAGGCCAATGCCCATGCAGTCACCTGATATTTGGTTCTCTGCTTTTAGGCCTGCTATACAATTTCAGTGTGACATTTCAGGAACATGTCCCATT
>CACRSC010000024.1:65180-140893 GCA_902651635.1 Mastigamoeba balamuthi
TTTAGTCTTATTTTACCAATTTATAAAACGTATTTTATTAGTTATTTTTCATCATTTTTCAACCATACTTTGACTTAGTTTTTCTCAATTTTTTGACTTGTCATTCTAAAACGACATTTCACTTTCGCTTTTTTTCAAAATGTGGTTTTAAAACGACATTTTCACTTTTTAGTGTTTTTCATGAAACTGGTAAAATGGTACGTTTGGCTGCAAAGACATATGCATGAGCCAGTACTTGTGCTCCTCAGAGACTGTTGTGTCCATTATAACGGCGTAGAACTTGAGGGCCGAGGGCAGGACGAGTGTCTTCCATTGGGTGTTGTCACAGAGCAGCTCGAACACAGAGTAGCCATTCTGGGGCGTTCATGAGAAGAGGTGAGCATTGCTCCAGCCCATGATCTCTAGGTAGGTCTGGACCTGCAGGTAGTACCAGAACGGGATGTGCCCAACCTCTAATATGGGCTGCGATTTCCCCATGAATGGATAGAAGAGCATCTTGAACTCGGCAACAGTCTGCGTCTGGGTAAACAGGTGGTCTGGGGAGCCCGTGATGAAGGGGAAGGGGTAGGTGGGGTGAGAGAACATGGTGGGGGTGTACCCTGTGTCAACGAGACCATGGTGCAGTCTCCAGGCTGTGTAGGAAGAGCAGGCAGTGCTCTCGAAGATCTTGCCATTCTCAACCAGCTTCTTGGTGATGTCTGAGGCGTTCTTCAGCAGGTCTTCCTTGTGAATCTTGCTGTGCAGGAGCCTGGTGCGGGAGCAGGAGGCATCTGTGCCCAGAATTTTCCCTATGTCTGTGGCGGTGACATGACTGAACCTGCTCTCGATCCAGGCTGCAGACCCCTGCTCGAATCCGAGTTCCATGTTCCTGTGAGTGTGTGGATTAAAAGTGATGACGTGACCAGATTCTCTGCATCCTGGATTCACAACACTGGGAGCCAGATGATGAACACATACATACCTTTCCATTAACCCCAGGCTCAAGAACACAGCCGTGGTTCTGGTGGAGGTCTACACCAACAGGAAGGGCATCACCCGTGCCTTTGTGCACCAGTCGTGGGTGGGCGACCTCAGCAGCACCGAACCCCAACAGGACCAAGGCCAGAGAGTTCTTCACCACCATTTCAGACACCATCATGAGGACCATTAAAAAGTGCCATTTCGTGATTTCTCGGGAAGCCGGGGGTGAATGTATGCGTTTTCTCAAAAAAGGCACCTACAGAGCCCAGGTCACCCCAAACCTCAAAACCTAAAACCTTAATATAAAGAGAAAAGAAGATAATAAGAAAAGAGAGTAATCCTCAACCAGTTTCATCAACCCCCCCCTCTGTCAGGACTGAGATGACCACGAGGGTGCGCATTTCCGAGCTGGAGGTCAAGAAGATCAAGGCCACTTCTGCCCCTGCACCTGCCCCTGCTCCAGCCCCAGTCCCTGCGCCTGCTCCTGCACCTGCCCCAGCCCCTAAGAAGCCCATCATCTACCTGGGCCAGTTCATAGTTCATCATCAGGAAGGGCTACAAGCTGGGGACGAGCAAGTCCAACGAGATCCGGTTCTACAATGCCGTGAGGGAGCTGTACCTGCACAAAAAGGGTCAGCTCCCACAGAGGCGTGAAGTAACGGAGAAATGTCACAGGAGCAGCTCAGGGAGAAGCTGCAGCTTGAACGCTGGCAGCACCACACCGATTACAAGTACCGCAGGTGTGCATGACGTAAGGACCAGGACGAGCAGGCAGCGAGGTGGCACAGTGGCTGCCACCACCACCAGAGCTGGAGCCCAAGCAGCAGCCCTCCCAGCAGCAGTGTGGGGAGCTCTTCCTCTGAGGAGGAGCTCACCTCGAGCACCTTCTCAGAGGAGGAGGCCCAGGCCCACTGTAAGAGCCTGGGCAGAAAGGTGTGTTCCCCCTCTCCCCATTCCCTCCTTTCCTCTCAGTAGTTGGTGTTTTTTCAGTAAAGGGGGTTTTTCTCCCCGAACTGTATACCTTTGTTGCAAAGTGTGATTAGCGTGCAATTTTGCACATCATGCACATCATGTGTATAATTGCACAAAATAATATATTTCTAACACTTTTTCAGCAGCCAGTGGCTGAGACTTTGAAGAAATTCCAAGGCCAAGCCAGCCAAAAGGCGCAGGGAGGAGGTCTCTCCTCTTCACGTGATCAGAAATCCTGTGCAGCACCAACGTGCTGCTGCCAGGGTTGCTGCACACCAACAGGAAGCAGTAGCCAAGATGGCTGCTGCTGTTGAAGTATGTCCCTCCCCCTTCTTTCCCCTCCTGCTCCTTTTACTGCCCTCTCCTTTTGTTTAACCTGAGTTTATGCAGGATGGGGCTTCTGAGGCTTCTGAGCAGGAGGAACAGCAGGAGGGTAGAAATTTGTATTTGTTTTAATCGATAAATGCAATTATAATGATTTAATCACATTTAGCGATTCAATCACTAAATTGATTGAATTGCTAAATGCGCATGATGCGCATTTAGCGCCATTAGCATGTGTAGCACATTTATGATATCAATTGATTTGTTTTCGCGATTAATGGCCATATTGCACGTTAATCATATGTAGTGATGCATGTGCTACATACGCATGTATCGCTACATACGAATGATGCTCATAACATGCATGAAGCATATGATGCACAAGAATGAACTAGCACTAAACTAGCGCTAATTCAGTGCTAGAATTAGCACTGAAAACATAGTGCTACATGCAATAATTTAGCACTTCAGCACATAAAATGCAGTGATGACTAAAAGTTAACTATATATCAACAGTAATGGTTTCATCTATGCAGCTTGCTCTGACCTAAGTCGGAACTGACCCAATATATGAGTCAGAACTGACCCAATATATGAGTCGGAACTGACCCAGATTCGCGAATCTTTATTTGTGGAGCAATATCACTCTATCTTCTCCTGTAGAGCACAATACCCAGGATGAGCAGACAGACAACCAGCCCTGTGCCCATCCTGGTGAGGCCCAGTGCACCCAGGAGCCCAGGAGCCCTGAACTGGTCATCAGCTGTGGCGGGGGCCTTCTGGTTCTTGGAGAACACAATGGAGGCCCTGCTTCTCTGGTCCTCACGGGCAGCCTCCTCCTCTGTCTTGTTGGGGGGTGGCTCGAGGGCCCTGAAGGACTCAGTGATGCCCACAAAGTGTGGAAGGACTGGGGCCTCTCTGGGCGAGTAGGGCAGCCGTGTCCTCTGGATGGCCCTCTCCTGGGTCACCCCCCACATGAACACACGGGCCCTGTCGTCCCCATTTAGCCAGAAAGAGGCTGAGGTCGTGGTGGGCTTCTTCTTGGTATAGGGCCCAATGACCTGCGCCTCTGAGAGCTTCTGCACCTCCCACTGCTCGCCTGGCCTGGGCTTCACCCCTCTCACCTCAGGGGATGACTTACCTGTCCCAGCCTCTGTGCCTCCAGTGCCTTTCATGTCTCAGAGTGCTATTCAGAAAATGACTTTGTTTTTGATGATGGAAAGCTGTTCAATATCGAGGGCTCGAGAAATGCACTTTGTTGGGACTTATAATGGACACATTCCCTTTCATGGATGTTAGTATGTCTCATAAGTTCAAAAGTGGATGTTATTATGTCTCAAAAGGTCAACAGAGTTAATCCAGTCTGTGTTTGTATGAACAAAGGCTCACAGGAAACAGAACAATGTTCAAATAACACATATGTATTGTGTTAAGTAGACAGTATTCTATTCACTGATATGTTGATTGAACCCATCATGGCTTACAGGAACAGGAGAGACATGACCAGGAGACTGCCCACGACCAGAAGCATCTTGTTCATCGTTCCAGACTCCCCATGGGCAGAGTCATCCTCTGTGGGCCCCCTCTTGACCCTCTCCTCGAGTGTGGTATGCAGGTCCACAGTCTGAGCCCCAGCTTCCGAGTTGTCCTCCTTGGTCTTGGCGATCAGTGCCTGGGTGGTGGCGGGTGTCATGTCCTCCATGCCCATGCCCTCAGTGTCCCCTCTGAGGTCTGTGGGCACAAAACGCTCAACAGTGAGACTCTTGGCGATTGACATAAGTGTCCCAACACAGTGAAAGCAGATTTTCATTGTTTTCATTCACGGTGAGGGCCCCCACTCAGAGAGCTTTAGGGAGCTTTGGGGAGCTTTGGGGTGGGTTGGTGGGTTTGTGGGTAATTAAAAGTGATTCACTTTGAGGTCAGCAGAGTCTGGCTGAAATGCCTTCCACGCTCCATACACAGCCTGAGGTCACTGTTGGCCCATGCCTTCTCGATGATCGGCACATCCTTCTCCAAGTAAATGAAAGAACCGTACGTTTTCACAAGAATAACAGGGGGGGCGGAGGAGGGAGGAAAAACACACCGTGATTTGGCGGAAACCTGCATGAAGCACTTCCACAATGGCGGCAACTGTGCCATCACCTACATTTACTGGTGCTGCTGGTACAGCAGGTGCTGCAGGGGCAGCACCCCCTGTTTCCAGGGGCACCCAAACCTGAGAAAAACGGGGGGACAGGGAAAAATGTGAAAACGGGGAACAATCGCATAAAATGAGAGAGGGCAGGATGGAGGGCAGGGAGGGCAAGAGGAGGGCAGGACGCACCCCACCCAACTCCTCCACGAGGCACTGCATTTGTGCCTCCGACAATTCAGGGACGGGCAAGTCTTTCTTGCCCACCCGCCATGAATTGTGCCTGTTCTGCAAGGGGGGCAAGAGGGGGTCAGTGAAGGAAAAACAGGGGGGGGGGGGAAGGAGACTGAAGGGGAACGAAGGGGAAGCAGGAGAGGGAGCACACACCTTTAGGTCTTTTGCATCACGCCAGATGACCAGCAGTGCCCAGGCACGCAGCTGCTGGTCCATTGGCTCCCACTTGAATTTGGGGCTGTACAGCACAGCCATGTACTCAGCGACAGCCCACACAAGAGTGTGCAGGCTATTGCCTTTCCACGACCGTGCTGCTGCAGCTGGGGAGGGTGGCACGACACACACAGGCGGGGGAGAAGGGGGGCGGAAGAGGGGACCACAGACATGTGTTACAAACTGAGCGTGAATGCAGGGGGGAGTAGAGAGTGTTTTTAAGGTGTCAGAAAAAATCAGGCTAAGTGCGTCATCACTTCAATCGTTTTCCAGCGAAAAAATCTGAGAAAACGGCCAACGTCACATCACGTCAATCGCATCATGTGCTGCATGCACATAGAACACATTTTGCACTTGTATCTCATTCATTCAGTCGTTAAATACACATTCAGTGCATACATTGCTACACACGCTGCACTTGCCAAAAGCCCAGCCAACCTACTTGCCAAAAACCCAGCAAACCAACATGGTCAAGTCCCAGGACAACCCCATCATTGCTACAAAGTAGCCAGGCAGCAGCATCTCCTGCACAAGCTGCACAAGTCCATTGCCAAAGCATGCTAGGGGTACCCTGTCCAATTCCTGGAACGGGTATTTCAGCGTTATGGAGGGCCAGACACCCCCTTCAAGAAGCTGGGAGACCTGCTGGACCTGCTGCTATACTTCAAACGCTATGGAGTGCTTGCCTCTGAGACGTCCCTGGAGGCTCCCGACCCAAGCAACTTCCGGTGCATGATGGCTCGATACTGACTCTACCTGGCAGAGCATGTCAACGAGATGGAGGTAAGGCCCACTTAAAAATCATCACACAACACATTTTTACTTCATCTGAATGAAATCAGTATCAATTCACTATTAAATCAATTGATAATTTAAGGGCACGCATGTACCCTGTGCCAATTTATTCTAAAAATTTAAAACGTGCATTTATCAATTCAATTGCCTTATTATAAATGCATCAACCTGATAACTTATTTTCGAAAAAATTTCACAGAGTGTCTGGAATGCCCAGACTTCTGAGGCCAACAGGCTTCCACCACCCTGGTCTCGTACTATCCACAGGTCTGTGGATGTAAAGGCCATTGACATCTCACGGCCCAGCAAGAAGCAGGACAAGTTCTACAACGGCAAGTACAAGGGGCACGTGGTGAAGATCCAGGTGGTGGTCAACAACCAGGGCATCCCCATGGACGTTCAAGGGTTGTACAAGGGGGTTCGCCACGACCTGAAGATCTGGCAGAGCTCAGCTCCAGGCATGGAACTGCAAGGAACACAGCTGCTGGCTGACAATGCCTATGTCATTGTACCAAGCAGTGAGCTGCTGACCCCCTTCAAGCACGCCTCTCTGTTTGACTCTATCAATGGAAGGCAAAGGAAAACTGCACTCAAGTATACCAGGTTCGAACGCCAGTGGAACCGAGTTCACAGGTGCTGGAGAAGCAGGGTAGAGCACCACCTGGGCTTCATGTCCCGATTCAACATCGTGGGCATGAAGTTCAAGGGGAAGAAGGTGATGAGCAATGACCTGCTGAGGTCAGCCATCACAATCATCACGAACCTAGATGCCTGGTACCTCAGTGAGAACCCTCTGTGCCGTATTCCCAGGGAGGCCTGGTTTCCCAGACCACCCCAGTGAAAAAGCCAAAACAGAGGTTTGACTTGGAAAAAAAAGACACACCTCAGCAATGAATAATTGCAAAAATGCACTAAATGCGCTGAACTTTCACTACATGTGATTGTTAATGCTTCATGTGATGCATTCAATGGAAAATTGCATTGCTAAAATTGTGCTACAATTGCTACTAGTGCAAATATTTGCACTAGTAGCGATTGAAGCAATGCATAGCAATATATAAAAAAGCAATAATGCTGATTTTAGGTCGCATATAGCACTAAATCGCTATTAGTAATATAGCGCTAAAATCACTATTAGTGAAAGAGCGCTATTTAGCACTAGAATTAGTGCTAAATTAGCAATGGAAGCACTAAATTAGCACTGAAAAACATCGCTAAAGATTTATTGCTCCATGTGTAAAAGTCGCAGTGATGACCAAATGTTTTAGTCTACCTTTCATTTTACTATTAAGGTTTTTGAGTTTAGGTGTTGCCCCTGGTCATATCCCGATCCATTTCACGATACACTTCAACTCAGAGTGTGGGGATGAATCTCCCAGATTTGAGCTCTATGTACACATCAAGCAATGTAGCGGCGCGTAGCGGACCCTGCCGCAGTGGTGCGTAGCGCAATGAATGAACTATGCGGCGTAGTGAAGGGTCCGCTGCATGCCACTATGCATGGTTTCGCTACGTGCCGCTACGCATGATGCCGCTACGCGCCGCTACAGTAGCACTGTGTAGCGGCACGTAGCGGCATCATGCGTAGCAGCACGTAGCAAAACCATGCGTAGCGGCATGCAGCGGACCCTTTGCTATGCCACGTAGTTCATTCATTGCGCTACGCACTGCTGCAGCAGGGTCCGCTATGTGCCGCTACATATGGAGGCGCTACGCGCCGCTACACATAAATGCACTATGCACCGCTACACAGAAATAAGCTACGCACCCCACATAATTAGGCAGCACTGAAATCAATTGATAACTGCCATCAAAAGGGCAGGCAGGTCATTTTTTTGCTTTTGGAGGGAGAGAAGCCCAGTCAGGGCAGCAGAAAACGTTCAAGTGAGAGGAGTAGAGAGAGGGATCACTGAGGACCAGCAGATGCCTGGAAAGAGGGTGACTCAGGACCAGCAGGTGCCTCAGAGGCCTGGGAGGCACCTGTGCTCCCAAGCATGTTGTTGAGCAGTGTAGGGCCCCCTGTCTGCTGGGAGGTTCTCCAGCTCCGGGACTTTTCGAGTTAGTATTACACACACATTGTTAGAAATTTGAAAAACAAAGGGTAGGGAAGGAAACATACCAGGAATGCCGAGCATCAGCTTTTCCCTGAGTGTCAGCTCCCTGGACTGCATGCCTGCCTTAACAGCACACGTGAGGGCATTCATCCTGCAAAAATAGTTTGAATTAGAGCCAAAAAACAAGGAAGAATGGGGGGAGGGGTTTCGTACCTCATGATGAGGTCGCTCAGAGTACCAGCAAGCAGCATCTGCATGGCCTTGAACCCAGCCCTGACCTCTCCAAAGGTGCAGGACTGATGGGCATGCTCCTCGCTGGGCTCGGCAGTGAAAATGGTGAGGAGGTCGCGCGACGTCTTCATGAGGGCCGAGATCTGCTGCTTCTCCTGCAGCGCCCTCCTCTGCTCCTCGTCGGACTCTGATGTCCATGAGGTGCCCTTGTAGTCATCCACCGAGACCTCCTTATCCTCGTCCTTCTCCTCCTCCCCCTCCCTCTCCTCCTCCTCCTTTGCAGCAGTTTGCGCTGGCGCAGCAGCAGCTGCACCTAAAGTAACATTAAAAAAGGGTGTGTGGTGTGGGAATAAAGAAGAGAGGGGAGAATGCTACATATCTGCTTTCCTGAGAGGCAGGAATGTCTAGGTCTTTGTCCTGCTGGGTTGGAGGAGGTATCACAGTGATTATTGGCCCAGTGCAGCCCTTGTTCTTGTCCTTGGGCTTGTCCTTGTGCTTCTTGGTGGGGGTTTTGTGCGGCGTGTCCTTGATGCACTGTTTTAAACCTTCAAAAATGCTGTTAAATGACATCAATAGTGAGGTGAGATGCAGATACCCTCTGCTATGCCACGTAGTGAATGGTCCGCTACATGCCACTACGCAGATACCCTCCGCTACACCGCGTAGCGAAACGCGCTCGAGCGCCTTCCGCTATGCCGCGTAGCGAAGGTTGCTATGTAGCGGCACGTAGCGGACCATCCGCTACGCACTGCTACGCAGATACCCTCCGCTACGCCGCGTAGCGAAACGCGCTTGAGCGCCTTCCGCTACGCCGCGTAGCGAAGGTTGCTATGTAGCGGCACGTAGCGGAAGGTCCGCTACGCACTGTAGCGGAAGTACTTCATGAGAAAAATTATTCCACCACCGGGATTTGAACCACCGTCCCCAAAGTACAAAGTAAACACTTTGCGCTTACACTATCAATCACTATCTCTTCTAAACTATGTGTTATACTTCACGGCATGCTCACAGACATTACTTAACCACAATCCAATGTAATCGATATTTAACAGTCGGAAGCTCATCTTTGGTATTGTGCAATGCAAAAACCAATTTACATTCCATTTATTCACAACTTTATGCTATGCTAAAACCGAATTTATTAGCTAACATTTGATAAAATCTAGTTATGAACTTATCAGTGTATTTGATCAAGACTGTTATTTGTATACATGACTGGTATGATTAACATTGCTGAACCTCTGCTATGTACTGCTAAGTGGGTATCTTCTGCTATGCTATTTTGTAGAAGGCACTGAAGTGTCTTCTGCTACGTGATGTAGCAGACACAATGCTGTAGGATGCATTGCAGAAGGTTTGCTATACAGTGCTACACTGATACTCTCTGCTATGTAGCATAGCAGAAGGCACTAGAGCACCTTTCACTGTGTGTATGGTGGAGCAGACCATATAGTTAGTGTAGCAGCAGTGTGTAGCAGACCTTCTGCTATGAGTCACTGCAGCAGCAATTCACTTCTGCTACACTACGTAGTGAAGCAAGTGGAACTGGATCCACTACAGCACGTAAACGTGATTGACATAGTATGGAAGTGAACTGTCTCGATTGGCTCAAGCTGCTTCATCCTCTCTTTAATGTTGTGTTTATTTTGCCAAATAATTGTGTCTGTTAAATATTCACCTATAGAATTTTTTTAGTATGTACAAACCTGTGCTGGAGCTGCCCATAACATACTGGCATTTGTTCTCTGCTGCTTTGGCCTGGATCAACGCAGCAGTTCTGTTGGTCACCAACAGAGAAGACCATCTTCCAGATGTTCCATTCCACTTCTCGGGGCAGTGGCGACCCATGTGGCCAGCCCTCTGCAGGTTACACTGTGTCGAGTAGTACCTGTCACATGTTCTGCAGCGATATGGTTTGTCCTCTCCGTCCTTCCTCTCATGTACATGACCTGCAGCTGTGTGTTTCACGTGGCCTTGCTCTCCTGTTCCTGCAACATTGCCTGCTCCACTCAATCCCTTCTGCATCACTGTCTCAGTGCGCAAATGACATCAAGTGCAAATCAGCCAGCTGGCAAAATCTAGGCTGCTCACCCTCAGGCTTCCGCTACACTTAGCTATGCAATTAATTCCACTATACACTGCTACACATACCTTTGCTGCACTGTGTAGCAGATCACCCTCCGCAATGCATCACTACATTGGCATCCGCTATACAGTGTAGTGGATGCACCCATCACTACATGCCACTATATCTGTCTTCACTACGCCATGTAGCAGAGGTACCTCCGCAGTGCATCGTAGCGGAGCATATGTAGCAATGCGTAGTGGCAGCACCTCCGCTACTCTGTGTAGTAAAGGTGCCTTCACTACGCCATGTAGCGAAGGTACCTTCACTATGCAGTGTAGCGGAGCCTGCGTGGCAGTGCATAGCGGAGGTACCTCCGCTACGCATTGCTACATGCACTTCGCTATGCTGCGTAGCGGAGATACCTCCGCTACGCTCAGCTACACAGGTGCCGCTACGCACTGCTGCTGAAATTCACTTCTGCTACACTATGTAGTGGAGCATGCATAGCACTGCGTAGCGGAACTGGATCTGCTACGGCACGTAAACGTGCTCGACGTGTAGATACACATATCTCTGAGAGAAATGGAACAGCCTAGTTCCAACTAAGATCAGGGCAAGCTGCATACACAAACCCATTACTGTTGATATATAGTATACCTTTTCATTTTACTATTAAGGTTTTAAAGTTTAGGTGTTGCCCTGGACAGGTTCAATCCCCCAACCTCCAAGTTTTTTTTGCACACACTCACTCAGCCTCACTCACCACTCTCACAGTCACCCCCAGGGCTCTGAGAGACACACATCGACTCCCGTTGTGGTGGATTCCCAATTCGGATTTCACACACCCCTCTGGGAAGGCCCCTGAGTTGTGTGGGTGCACTGAAACCTGATTCTCTTTTCTTCGATTCCGATTCCCGATCTGGTGACGTAACAACGCTCCCTGTTCGGATTCCCGAGAGTGGGCACGAGGGTGCATTGCCCAGAGAGGAAGGGGCACAGAGAGGCACACACAGAGGAGCACACAGGAGACACACATATCTACCGAGAGAAGCAGAACAACCTGGTTCCGAGTCAGGTCAGGGCATTCTCCATAGACGAAACCATTACTGTTGATATATAGTGTACCTTTCATTTCACTATTAAGGTTTTTGAGTTTTGGTGTTGCCCTGGACAAACTAGGGGAAAAGTGCACATATCTTCTCTCGAGTATCTTCAGGCAGATATTCGTGATTTTCATGTATCCTGAGTCACAACTGCTAGTGACGCCCACAATTACGAGAAAGGGCCCCAACCACCTCTTTTCTTCACTTCCCACCCACAACAGCCCTCGCCATGCCCAATGTCTGCCTCCAACAGAATCGTGTTCCTGAAGCGCCACATCACTGAGTGGGCTACATCAACTGGCCTGCACCATGCAGACCTCAACGAGGTGTGTGAGCCACTTGGTGAGCCACATGGATACCCAACAAAGGACACTCGTGAGACTCAATGGTGTGTCTCAAGTCTGGTTTTTGACACTGTACTCAACCCTTCTGACAGAGCCTGGGGACTATAAGCCAGAGAGGTGGGGCCAGTTGATGAAGTTCTACCTGATCTTGAAGGGGGCGGTGCAGTGGGCCCTCACATCACCAGATAAGGGGGTTGGGCAGGCGGTGTTCAACATGCTGTATAACACCCTGTCTGTATGAAGTGCAAACTGGACATCCACTACTGCATCTCCAAGATGAAGGCCCTCAAGCTCCTGCTCGACACCCCGGAGATGAAATAGGGATGGGGGCGTGGTACGTTTGGCTGCAAAGATATATGGAAACCTGGCTGATGGCAGAGGGGAGGTGGAACTTGAACAGCTCTCATATCTGAAGTGTGGGTGTCCGTATGGGAGCGCGCTGGCTCGCATACGCCAAGATGCCCGCCTGGCTATCTGCACGCTCCAGCAGTGGTGGTCGCCGAGTGAGGGCTGCGATTTCCACTCGTAACTCGTACACTCGTACGCAAGCGGGTGTGGCCCGCGAGGCTGCTGTTGGTGAATTCATCACTCTGAGGTACACACACTCGGTGCACACAACGACGCCTCGCATGACGTTTGGTCAGCGCGTGGAGCCAAGTCAACTCAGAGCAGCGCTCCGTTGTTTGTCTCTGTTGTTATGTTGGTGCGCCTCTGGCGGGTCCACAGGCAGCGCGCAGCGGCGTCCCTCGTGGTGAGCGCTGGGAGGCGAGTGGGGGGCCTCAGACACGCGTGGCCTCGGCGAGGGTGATCTGCGCGGCCTCCTCGAGCGAGCGCAGCGGGGCGGCCATGTTGGTGACCTTCATGTGCAGGTCCAGCGCCTGCGCCGAGTGCGTCACCGACCCCACGCTCACGTAGTCGACGCCCGTCGCCGCGACCCTCGCGATCGTCTCGAGGCTCACGCCCCCCGAGGCCTCGAGAGGCACGCGCCTCCTGCCCGCCGTGCCCGCGGCGTCGGCCGTGGCGCAGGCGGCGACCATCGTGGGTGCGTCCATGTTGTCGAGCATGATGCGCGTCAGCGGCGGCTCCACCGCCAGGGCCTCGCGCAGCTCGGCGTCGTTGCGCACCTCCACCTCGATCGGCAGCGACGCGTCGGCGTGCTGGCGCACGAGCTCCACGGCCTTGGAGACGCTGCCCGCGACGGTGATGTGGTTGTCCTGCGGCGTCATCGACACCAATGTCAGTCAGTTGCCGCCAGTGACGGCGCGCAGGCGGCGGGTCACAGGCGCGCGCGAGGGGCCACTGCTGCAGCCTCCCGCGAGCAGACACAAGCGGAACACAGCGACGCCAAAGGACGATGCAAAAACAAAAATGCAACATCAATTGAACCCAGCGCTGGTGGAGGTCAGAGAGACCACAACTCAGCGAGGCCGAGGCCGCGGTCGACAGCGCACACGGGAAACAAGGGAAGCAGAAGACGAGGTATTTATGCACACTGCCTCAGCGCATAAAAACCAATTGAATTGTACTGTGCAATAAACAGCACGCACGTGCAACGAAAGGGCACAGCACAGCAGGACAGCAGGACAGCAGGAGAAGAGGTGCGGAGGCGGACCTTGATGAGGGCCATGTCGGCGAGGGAGAAGCGGTGGTTGACGACGCCGCCGCAGCGGGTGGCGTACTTCTCGAGGCCGCGCCAGCCGGGGGTCGTCTTGCGGGTGTCGAGTACGCGGCAGACGCGCTCGCGGCCCTCGGTGGCCTTGGCCGCGGCCTCCGCGAACCACGCCGAGCGGGTGGCGACGCCCGAGAGGCGCTGCAGGAAGTTGAGGGCCGTGCGCTCGCCCGAGAGCACAGAGGCCGCGGGGCCGTAGACGTCGGCGACGACCTGCCCACGCGTGACGCGCGTGCCGTCGCGCTCGCGCAGCACCACGTGGCAGCGCTGGTCCACGCGCGCGAAGACCAGCGGAACCAGGCACACGCCGCACCTGCAGGGTGGGCGCGGGGGGGGCTGCTCAGCGGGCTGGCGCAAAAATTAAATGAATCAAACTACACAAATCAATTGATTTGGGCACAGAAATTGGGGGCGAGCAAGCAGCGGGAACCCCAAGCGAGCAAACAGAGGCCCAATGGTGGGCAGTGAGCGACGGGCAGTGCACAGGACCGGACGTCTGCGCCGGTGCACAGCAGAGAGAGAGAGCCACGAGAAAAATGCAACGCGCACAGGAAAAGATACGAAGATTCGCTGAGGGCACACACAGCGCACACGAGGCTCGCGGGCAGAGCACACACACACAGGCACACACAGGCACACGCAACAGTCACCGCCCACCACCCAAGAGACTCCCCAGCAAACTCGGGAGCCGCCGGCACAGCGCAGGCGCAGATCGCGAAAAGGGGGGCAGTGCGATCGGGAAAATGCAGCGCAGCAGCGAGAGGGGGGCGGCAGGGGGAGCGCACAGGACGCCGTCCTCCTTGGCGGCGACGCGGCCGTGGACCCAGGCGCCGCCCTGGGGGCCGAGGATGGCGGCGCAGGTGACGTCGGGGAGGTCCTCGCTGAGGGCGAGGGCCACGAGCTCCGAGGCCCGGGGCTCCAGCGCCGCCAGGTCCGCCCCGCACGCCCTGCTGCGCCCCAGCACGTCCGCCGCCGTCCTGCACGCGCTCATGGGTGCTGCTGCTGCCGGTGCCGTCGCCATATCGCCTGTGGTGGGGTTTGTTGTTGGGGTCTCTGTGCTTTGCTCTCTGTTGTGTTTTGCTCGGTTGCCTTAAGCGGTGCCCCAGTCAGCACGGCTGATATCTCCTGGGGTGAATCAGCCACGGCCATATCGGGCCCCTCGAATCTTCCCCTGGATTCCACCGTTGTGCCAGTCACTCACACGTATGCCTCTGTGAGCTCAATGCACAGAAGTCAGTGTTAGCCACGTGCAGTACCCTTGGAAAGGCTCTGCCACTCTATGCACTGGCCGGCACAGCTCTCACTTGTCTGACAACCTCTGGATAGGAAAAATCCTTCCTGTGGCAATCCGAGATGTCACTGAACAGTGAAGCAGAAGCTACGGTGTATCTGTGTCCATTAATCTGTTAGCCAAAGCATCTTTGAGGAATTTGATGGTTCTTTCTGCTCATTTCTCAGGTGGCTGCACAAATTCACTCGGTGCTGGTACACTTCGTAATTCTACTAGTCAGAGCAGGAATGGGGGAAGCCATTTGCAACAACGAGTTTTTGTGTATGGATGTGCAGACAGGGCTGTGGCACAGGTGTGGTGAGGTCAGAGGAGTCCTGTGCCAGTGCCCCAGCACTGCAACACGTCGATCACGTTTACGTTCCGTAGTGGAAGCAACTCCGCTACATGCCGCTACACAGACCTCCGCTACGCACTGTAGCGGAAGCAGAAAAGCGTAGCAGCATGTAGCGGAAGGTGTGTAGCGGCATGTAGCGGAGGATTGGTGTAGCGGCGCGTAGCGGACCCAAATGTAGCGGCATGTAGCGGAGGATTGGTGTTGCGGCGTATAGCGGACCCAAATGTAGCGGCATGTAGCGGAGGATTGGTGTTGCGGCACGTAGCGAACCCAAATGTAGCGGCATGTAGCGGAGGATTTGTGTAGCGGCACGTAGCGGACCCTCATGTAGCGGAGTGTAGCGAAAGGCTGTGTTGCAACAGTGTGTAGCGGAGGCTGCATAGCGGCATGTTGCGGAAGTCTATGTGATTCAGTGCAGATAGTTATTTTAGTTTACGTCATTTGCGTGCTGTACTAGCTGGACAGACAGGTGAGCAGTAATGCAGTTGGAAGCAGGTTCTCAGGAAGCCACAGCAGGTGGGCCTTGTGCACTGATGGCGTCGAGGCAACATCAGGGAGATGTTGGCTGGGAGCACAAGGCATACCGCTGCAGTGCATGTGACAGGTACTACACGTCGCAGTATCACCTGCAGAGGGCTGGGCACATGGGCAGTCACCATTGCCCCGAGAAATGGAATGCAACATCAGGCAGATGGTCTGCTCTGTTCGTTGCAGACAGGGCAGCTGCCTGGAGCCAGGCCAAAGCAGTAGAGAACAAACGCCAGTTTGTTGTGGACAGCACAGGTATTTTATTGAGACCACTATTCAATTCAAATCACATAATTAACAATTATAAGAGCAGCAAAGAGAGAGTGGAGCCACATCAGCCAGTCCAGGCAGTTTGCTGCCATAGTGGCTGAGGCAGCAATGGAGGGCATGCTGGATGAGGAACAGCAGCCGAGGACAGCCCATGAAGAGGAAGCACCACAGCTGGAAGGAGACAAGGGTCGTTGTGGGAAAATGGCAGAAGACAGGCAGGGAACAGCTGCCTTGTGCCTAGGCAGCCAGCTCGAACAGGAGGGAAGCTCGGACAGCTCATCAGAGAACAGCGAGGTGGAAGAGGGAGAGGACGGCTTGTCACTGCAGAAGGAGAAGCTGAGCCTCATCAGGCATGTGTGCTCAATGGAGCCGAAGTACGACTGTGTGACAGCACCCCAGACCAGTGTGCAGACACTGAGAGAGTACCAGGAGAGAAGGGCAGAGCTGCAGGAGGCAGAGAGCAGCATAGAGGAGAGGTACAATCAGGCCCTAGAACATCCAGGGTCTGGAGACTACCTGGGACCAGTGCTGAAAACGGTGCAGCAGCCCCTGGAAGCCCTGCCTCTGGCCACACCCCCAGGGCCCATAGCACCTCAGCTGCACATCCCACGGGAAGTCCTTGCACTGTGGAAGTTGGAGGGCAAGATGACCGATGCCCAGATAGACCTGGTTGTGGCCTCCATCAATGGAAAGAAGAGAGCCTCAGTCACAGTCTCGAACTACATCAAGCAGGAGTGCAGTGAAGTGATACCGCAGGTGGGACCGGCTGTGGGGAAGAAGCTGCACAGCAAGCATCCCCTACACAGTGTCATTGGCTGGCTTCACATCGTGCTGAACATAGCATGCATAGCGGAGACCATTGTGGTCAGGGCTCCAGAGGAGGTAGAGGAGACCAAGGCAGACATAGTGAATGAGTACTTCTTCAGTGCGGGATTTCAGGCAGTGTGTGCAAAGGCAGGTGCACTGCACAAATCACTGGGGCGTGAAGGGGAGCCTATAGTCATTGCTCTGCAGGAGTACCAGGACAAGGCCCAAGTTCACAAGGGAAGCGAAGAGTCGTGGCTCATCAAGATCCTGAACATGACACGGAATTGCGCAGGGCTTCCCATGACCCAGCTGTTGGTGGGGGAGCTGTATGGACTGCCAAATGATATGCACGATGCCAGAGCTGATCTTCTGCCAGAGTTCCTGATTCTGTCACGCATTGGTGTTAGAATGCTGTGTGGAGAACGTGGAATGTGTTGGGTTTATGCGTTTGTGGTGTCACAGCAAGCAGACACCATGGAGCAGTGCAAGAACGTCTCTGTAAAATCCCCGGGAGGAAGAGAGTCAGATAGGCCATGCACAGATTGCCTGAGCAGTCGTAAGGACTTCTCTGACCTGAAGCTGAGTGGGTGGAAGCCAAGAGACATTGTGCTATCCAGAAGGTCGATAGAGAAGGCAGCAAAGGCCCCTACTGTGGTGGCTGCACAAGCAGCCCTGGATGAAGTCGCTCTGACCATGACAGCTATCTGCAATCCCACGTTCTTCTACATAGAGAATCCCTTCCTGTGCCAGCCGAGAGAGCCGATGCATAAACTGCCATGGGACATGAAGCCAGTCCTTGCAGCTTTGATGCAGAGCAGCAGTGTCATGGACGAGATAGGAAGGAGAATTCTGGGAAACAGGATTGTGTGCCTCAGGAAGGAGCTCAGAAGCAGCATGGCCCCCAGACCAGTCATGGTGTTTGAGTCGTGGAGGTGCTATGAGTACTTCAACTTTGCTGCTGTGGCCCAGATACTGCTGTGGGGACTGGTCCCGGATGAGTGGCTGGAATATATGCGCCTGACAGGGACAGTGCACTCACTGCTGACGAGTGGGACCATCTCAGTCAAGTGGTGGAAGGTGCTGCTGGACATCATGGGAAAGAAACAGCTGGAGCAACTGCAGAAAATCTGTCCAGAGAAAGCAGAGGATGGTGGCACAGAGAGGAAAAGACATCCAGAGTATGGCCCTTACAGGCCCTTATACTACAACCACCTCCCTTGCCACTTTTCCGACAACATAGACAGGTTTGGACCGCTGCCAGTTGTTTGTGCCCAGACACTGGAGTACATACAGGGTGTCATTGCAAAGACAGCGTCGAGGAACACGTGCAATCCAGAGCTTTATGGAACCTGGATGCATACGGCCAGTACTCTGCACAGTCTAGCAGATGTCCAGCAGGGCAGAAGCACAAAGGGCATGCAGCACTTGATGGCAGCCAACTCCATTGTCTCAGAGCCCAAGAAGGCAACGTGGTACAAGTGCCTGTACTACAGTCTGCCTCTTGTGGAAGGAGCAATTGCTGTCAGGCTCCTCCCGTATGAAGACAGGAAATGGTCAGAGAATCACGAGCCACTGATGAAGGATGTCTTCGAATTCGGGGAGATAAAGTCTGTTCATGGCTCGGAAGCCAGACAGAATGGGACAGTCAGTGTTCTGGTGCTCAAGGTGCCTGCAAGGACTCGTCTGGGAGAACCGTTTCCCATGATGTACAGGAGCTCAACCCAAGTTGTGTGGAGGTTCTCCAGCATTCATCGAGTTGCTTGGAAGACTGTTCCCTTTGAATCTGGTAGCTGTGCCAAACTGCAGAGTGGGGCTTTCTATATCATTCCCAATCGCCACATCCAGAAATGAAGAACAAAGAAAGGGGGAAATGTTTGTAAAACTGGCTTTCTATTTCCTGTTCTTTGCAGAGGAAGAGGAGGTGAAAGTGCGCAGCTGGAGATGCTCTCCAACGACAGAGGCAATTCCAGGGGGAAGGCGCCGCCTGCTGACTCTTCCAGGGGGGAATGCTGGACTTGTTGTGCCTAACGTGTCACTGATGAGGCTGATCTCCTCCAGTGCACTGGGAGTCCACTGCACACCGTACGAGTACTCGTACAATGTGCCATCTGCTGCTGACCTCCTGACCTTGACGTTGGTGTGCCCAGCCAGCCACGCATTTCCTGTGTAAACCCCGTCGTACATCTTGGGGTCCTCCATCGATCCGCAGGAAGACAGAAGCAAGCCCTTGGAGACAACGGGAAGGAATACCTCTGCAATCCTCCTGAACGGGACTGTGTGCACACTGCCTGCTGGAGTGCTGTACTGGAGGGAGGACTCCTTGATATTGCCGTGCCCACTGATAATCATAACTGTGATTCGGCTCTGATGCTGTTCTCCAAACTCCTTCTCGATCCTGTTCATTGTCTCCGTGATTCCTGTATATAAATATTAGATGTAGCACAACGATAACTGATAAATAACAGAACAGTCATACCCTGAAAGGGAATACACCACAGCACACAGTTGTGGCACTGGGCAGGGTTGTTGAACCCTATCATGTAGCGCAGAGTGTTCCTGTATGGCTTTCTCTTGGTGAACCAATCTGTCTCAGCAACAACAATGACGTCTGTTGCTGCTGGACAGATAACTCGTCTATGCCTAGCAATGCTGCCTGCAATGATAGGCTCACCACACTCACACATGCGGCACAGTACTTTGCCACATGCAAAGCAGGCCCATGGCCTGATCATTATGTTAGATAATCATGTTACAAATAAACGTACCGTGCTGCGTCCCTCGCCACCTGAGGTCCTCCTGGCTGATTCGTTTGACAGCTGCTGTTCCGGCACAGCAGATAGAACGGGGGTCTGTGTCCCTTTTTTTCCCTATTGGTGGGTATTGTTAGTGGGGGAACATCATAAGAACTCACTTGGGAACATTGCTGGATCTCTCTGCTGAACTCTCTCCAGCACTCAGAAGGGCTGCCATTTCAGCCCTGTATGAGAAGGTTGTGGAGGAGCTAATCAGCTCCTCGTCTTCCTTCGAAAGAAGCTCGGCGCTGTATACCTCAGTGTCAGTACAGAGACTCCAATGAAAGGTATTAATAAGCACAGTGGACCGTGGGTGACGAGGTAGTGGTGGCTGGATTCCATTGGTCCTGGTGCTGCTGCTGGTGCCGGTGCTGTGGCATGGACAGCAGGTACGGCACCTGAAGGTGCAGAGTCCCTCATGAACCCGCGCGCAAGGATTTGGTGTGAGATGATATAAACCTCCAACGAAAATCTACTGTTGTGGTGTGTCATGCATCCGCTACAGTGCGTAGCGGACCCTTCGCTACGCACTGTAGCGGAAGTATCAATGTAGCGGCGCGTAGCGAAACGCGCTATAGTGTGTTCCACTATGCGCCACTATGCATGGAGTGCCGCTACAGTGCATAGCGAAGGGTTCGCTATGCACTGTAGCAGAAGTATTAATGTAGCGGTGCATAGCGGAATGCGCTATAGCGCATTCCGCTATGTGCCGCTACGCACAGATTGCCGCTACAGTGCATAGCGAAGGGTCCACTACGCACTGTAGCAGAAGTAAAAATGTAGCGGCGCATAGCGGAACGCGCTATAGCACGTTCCGCTATGCGCCGCTATGCACAAAGTGCCGCTACAGTGCATAGCGAAGGGTCCGCTACGCACTGCAGTGGAAGTATAAACCGATTTCTCCTGCTCTAACACTAATCCCTCTGATGTCATTTGTGAGCTTTTTCTTCTTCACAAAACGAGTCGCCCCAAGCCAAAAGCGCAGAGCACCAGCTCTCGTGCAGCAGAGAGCAAGAAGAAGAAGAAGAAGGACAAGAAACAGAGGACCAAGGGCTGCACTGGGCCTATCATCACCATCATCCCGCCACCCCCTGTCCTTGAACCCGAGGCAATGTCTGCGACGGGAGGTACGTAGAACCCTGTGACTCTTTCCCCCTCTAACACTTTTTCCTTAAACATATAGGAGGTGCTGCTTGTGCTGCGTCAGCCAGCGAGCCCGATCTCTCCAGTGATGAGGAGCGCCAGGTCAGCAGCGAGGAGTACAGGGGGGTGCCCACCAGGACACACGATGAAGCAGAAGCAGAGGAACGTGCAGCGGCAGAGGAGCAGCAGCACATCGCGAACATGATGGGAAGGGCACGTGAGCTGCTGGCCCCCTTCAACCTCGAGCCGTCTTCGGAGCACGCAGCCCAGCCCTGCACGTTTGGAGACGTCAGGGCAGGCATCAAGGGCCTGCAGATACTCAATGCCGCTACGTTCCGTGAACTGATAAACCGGTAGGCCCCTTCTCTCTTCATTTTCTCTTAAAATCACTCTAACATTAATATTTCAACCAAAAAGGTTGGACGTGCTGCAGCAGAGCGTGGACTCCAGCAGGCAGGCAAGGGACCTGACCCTCAGGGAGAAGATCATGTGCAGCATTCCCGGTACGTGCCCTTTTTTTTCTGAGGTTGACACTTATTGCTTACACAGTCCCTGGATTGGGCAACCTCCCTCCCGAGAGTGGCCCTTTCTCCAGTGCTCTGTCTGCAATAATGGCTCGGCCCATTGTTGCGCAGATAGAGCAGTGGACAAAGGCCAACTACGCCCCACTGTTCAAGGACCATCCCGAGTGGAAGTGCGTTTTCCATTACAATTGTTTTTCTAATACTAACTAATAACTAACCATTAACAGGACAAACGCCCACATGCACTTTGACGAAATCATTCAGGCAGTCTGGCCTCCCGAGTTCGTCACGTTCTTCGCAGAGAACCCCACTGTTCGCAAGGGGGTCTGCGAGCACATCCAGGCCGTCTGGCGGAACCAGCGCTCCAATGAGTCGTGAGTTCTTCCCTTTCTTTCCTTTTTGATGACTAACAATTTATGCAGGAGGGGCAGGGCGAGCTCATCCCGTGCAGAGTCCCCACGCGCAACAAGGGCGAAGAGACCCAGGCACAGCACGACCCGCACCAGCTCTCAGGCTGTCCTCCAGGCCATGGACCTCATGGAGCAGACCGGTACCGAGACTGCAGCTGCAGCAGCTGCTCCTCCAGCAGCTCCTGCAGCTGCAGCAGGGTCCCACGCCACACACTGAATTCCTTTTCTGTTCATTATGAACAGACTCTTCCCCCAGATTGAAGCTGCCTGCTCCCTCTCTCACGCAGACACCAAAAACAATGATTGTCGATTCAATTTCATTTCATATGTATTACAATTGATTCAGGGAGGGGGACAGCCAGGGAGGGGGACAGCCTAGCCTGTAGTAAATGGTTCCGCTACATACTGTAGCGGACCCTGCGTAGCAGCGCGTAGCGGCAGACTGTGTAGCGGTGCGTAGCGGATGGTAGAACTACGCGCCGCTACACACCCTCCGCTACGCAGTGTAGCAGACCCTGCGTAGTGGCACGTAGCGGCAGACTGCATAGCGGTGCGTAGCGGATGGTAGAACTACGCGCTGCTACGCACTCTCCGCTACGCAGTGTAGCGGACCTTACGTAGCGGTGCGTAGCGAAGGCTTGCGTAGCAGTGCGTAGCGGATGGTAGAACTACGCGCCGCTACGCACCCTCCGCTACGCACTGTAGTGGACCTTACGTAGCGACGCGTAGCGAAGGCCTGCATAGCGGTGCGTAGTTCGACCATTCGCTACGCACCGCTACGCAAGCCTTCGCTACGCGCCGCAACATGCTTGACGTGAAGCTGAGTTCCACAGCAAAGAGACATTGTTCACAGGGGAGCCACAGAGTCTTGCTACAGCCACGAAACTCGGGGTCTTTGGAGCACCACAAAAAGTGCAAGGAATTCGGGGAAGGAAGAAAGAGAAGACAACAGAGAGGCATTGAGAATGGAGAAGCCCGCCATTGTTGGGTCCTTTATCATATAACATTGTGGGCAATCCAGAGAAGGGTCAAGGAGCTCAAGAAGAGCATGGAGAAGAGCGACTGCAGTTGCAAGAGTTGCTTTTGTCAGCTTACATGCTGAAATGCATCCCAGGCTGACCATATGGCGGGAGGTTGGACTGGTAGTGGCCGTGCTGGATCTGCGGGACTCGGGGGTCAACTGGGTAGCTCCTGCAGACCTCCAGGGCGACCTGTGATATAGAGGACATTGAGATGCACTGCATGAAGAGTGGGACAGGTCCATAGTCATAGTGTAAGATCACGTCACCAGCCCTGATCGTGACGTCATTGCCATCACCACTGAGCACATCAGTGACATGACCACTGACACGGTAGAGTGAACTCGGAGCTGTCAGATCTGCCAGAGCCACCACACCAGCCGGAGCTGGGTTTGGGAGCAGCAGCAGAGCATATTCAGGAGTGGGCACAGGAGCAGGCAGCGGGTCCCTGGGAGCTGGCACTACTTGAGCTGTATGCATGGGGGTGACTAGAGGCTGTTGTACCCCTGAAGGTAGCTGCCCCATAGGTGCTGCTGCAAGTGCTCATGTTGGCACTGGTGGCTGAATGAGGAGCTGCATGGGCGCTGCATCCTTAATTTGTTTTGAATAAATTCCCTGAACCCCCCAAATCTCCCAATTAAGGGAAGCAGGAGCAGATGAACTGTCATGCTTATGTAGGCGTAGTAGTGGTATTTCTTCACCAGGTTGGTGCAATGCAGCATGGACCCAACAATGATGGGCCCCCACACCACTGGGTGGCACTTCTGCCAGGGGCAGTATGCTGCTGGATCAGCTGCTGTGGCTGCAGCAGCAGATGCAATCTTCTTCTTCGGGGCTTTTGGGGGCTTTGCCTTCTTCGTAGCAGCCTTCTTCATGATCCTAGTGGATGCACGCTTGGGCAGTGGAGGCTTCTTGGCCGCATTCTCCTCCTCTGAGCTCGACTCTGTCTTCTTTCTGTGCTTCTTGGACCCCATTGTTGCCACGTAGCAATTTTGAAAAAAAGCAGTTGGGGGTGTGGGATTCAAAAGACATGGGAGAAATAAATCTAAAATTCAGGGGGTCCTGTGGCAGAAAACCTGTTGAACAGGGTGCCCATACCAAAATATGACCACTCGCAGCCCTTTGTGGGCCATACACACATGCACACTCCGCACAGACCACCTCGCTATAGGGATACTGTTTTTCACCAATCAGCATGCGGCTTTCATTAAGCAGTTTCGGGCAGCTCCAGCAGACCTGAGTGGGGCCCATGTCTGTGCCCCAGACTTCGTGCTCAGCCTGCCGATCATCAGTGAGCATGACAGGCAGTGCACGATCATCTCAGCAGAGGACATGTCGTCGTGGGTGCAGCTGCACAAGAACAGCAGCCCACAGTCTCAGAAGAAGCACTGAATCCTCTGTGCATTTCTTGCTACTGTAAGCTGTTTCGAGATCAAGTTGCTGCAGCCTAAGCACTGTGGTGCCGTTGTTCAGCTCCTCAATGTTCTCGTGTTCCTCGAAGTGAAGCTGAATCGCACAGGAGTGTTCTTCATGTACCATGGCGAGTACTTAATCATCAAGTTTGGAGTCGATGGCACACCCCCCTCACAGGGAAGAAGATGATCGAGGGCATCACCATCCACATTAAGGGTCCGAATTCTCTGAAATCCTTTCTCGGGATCTCTTAAGCCAAACTGCTGTCACAGGAGACCAACACAACCAGGAGCTTCTTTCGTATGTCACCATAGCCCTCACGATGAGGGATAAGACGAAGGCACTGCTGCATGACCTTGCCCAGGCGCTGGAGCTCTTCAGCTTCATCAATCACCACCTGCCCCGCTGGCTGCTACGAATTTGGGGCCGGGACTACAAGCTCTTTCCCGTCAGTGTGTACAACTGGCATTGCCTCGTGGCTTAGCACCCTGGGACGTCATCGGCCAAGAGCACCACAGAGATTGCTTGGGTGTGCCCAATGTATCCGTACTATGGTGCAGACAAGCAGACCTGGCACTGGGCCCCAACGATCCGAATTCCCCAGGCCACTCCAGCAGGATCCGTTGGTGTTCCTCCAGAACATTGCATGATTCGGTCACTCTTCGAGGGCATGCTCGGGATCGCGCATGTTCAGAGCAACGTGCTCACCAGGATCTATCGCTGGTTCGGGATCGTTGGCCTGGATATGGCCTGGGTGACCACGTTCCAACAGTTGGTGTGTGGCACCATGAACTCCATTGTCTCGTTCAGCAAGCAGAAGGGAACGCTCAAAACCGACATGTCTGGAGTCAAGCTCTGGGTCACACACAGCATGGGGGCTGCAGTCCAGCAGTGGTTTGAGCATTGGCTGCCCACGACTCGGTTCCAGAGCTTTGACTGGGACAGCGGCTACTCATACCCCGAGCTCGTTTCTGTGGTTGTTGGGGATGCACTCAATGCAATCGCAGCCTGGCATCACCTCATCTACCGGTCGTCTGTTGTACCTGGTCACGTTGTCGCCCAAGAGTGGGAGATTGTGTGATGGCCCATCATTCAGCTCGAGTATGTGCTGTGGATGCCAGAGGAGCCATCGGTTCACTACATGGTCCAGCACCAGGGAGCCGACTTTGAGGTTCTCAGGGAACTCGGAGCACTGATCAACAAGGGTGTGGAGGCCAGCACCACAGTGAGCATGCAGTGTGCAGAAGATGAAGAATACAACTAATCACCAATTTCAACAGCTGGGTCATTTCTGAAGCCTGGATTGCATAGCATGCATATCATACTGACTGGATAAAATGTGCTACCTAGATAATGTCAAAGGCCAGGAAGCACAAACTGTGTTATTCTGGGGACTCTCTGAAATCCCCCCTTCACATGCCTGGATGTATGCCAATCTCACAGCAACATTCTTTAAAAGACTCTAATGAAAGATATAGGTTCAGAGTCTTGTAACCCACTGAAAAAGACAGGACCATATTCCAAGATCTGACAGTTGAAAAATATACACCCTGCTTTGCAGAAGGGCAGAGCTCCATCCCAACCACCCCCAGCCCACCTCCAACTACTTCCCCAGTCTAAACAGATCCCCGGATACTGATACAAACCCAGAGCAAAAAAACGTACATACAGCTCATTCTTAAATTCCAAACCAGATGCAATACTTCTCTAAAATGTGCTTGAAGCCCACATACCAAAAAACAAAACAGTGAACGACATGTTCAAAAATGCTTAACCAATCACATACCTAAGAACGGCAAGATCCTGGTTCTCATCTTCCCAGGATCACTTTCAAACATATCCTCAGGCCATATAACACAGTCACTCTCATCATACTAACCCCTCACCCCTGAACCTCCTCCCTCTCCCCTCCCTCTTCCCCTCCACTTTATTACAGATACCATAAGGTCCTCTCTGATAGTAGATGAAATTAATATCTAATTTCTGATTTCTGAACCAGTTATTTTATTGGGTATAGATCATCAACCACCATTAGAAGCCCCTTCCCAATGTAGCCTTAGAACCGTGCACAACTGGCTGAATAATATGAGTAACAAGGATGACACTATAACACATAAGAACCAAATTAACAGTAAACTAGGATTTATACTCATACCAACCAGAAATTCACCAGGAGCTATTAATTAGCTTCAGCCATCAAAAGACAACAAAAGACTGATATGGCCAAGTGCCATAGATTTTTGACATGTATCCGGAGAACTAATAGTTTCATTGTCCAAAAATGAGATGACGTTCTGGTCACGCTTTCCCAGAGAGTAAGTTCCACATCATAGCTGCCCTCCGGAACTCATACCACCATCCCCCTTTCATCTCATCTTTTCCCTGGCTCAAGAAGTAAATCATGTCCAGATTCTGTGGACTAATCTTGTTCTTGATATTCTCTGTGTGTTTCTCAACGAATCTTTCAGGTTTTTCGCGTAATAATTGTACGTCGAGCAATGGGCGCTGAGCTTATCCTCGGGCCCCTCCCGGTGTTCGTTGTGGTGGAGCACGTGCTGCAGTGGCTTTCTCCGGGCGACGCTATTGCATTGTCGAGCACTTGCAAGTGCGCACGTTTTCTTGTTCTCTCGCACTCGGCCCAGTGGGCCTCTCGCGTCCCCGTCCTCGTCCAGCCCTCCCGAGCCCCACCGCCCTTGCTGGGCCCCCTCTCCAGCTTGAACCTGTGCTTCCGTGCCTCCCCCGTGTCCCCCGCGGACTCCGAGGCTGCCGCTGCTGCCGTCGCTGCCCTGCTGGCCTCGCAGTGCTGCCGCAGTTCTCTCCGCTGCCTCTCGTTCGCCCCCGACTCGCCCCTCTGCAGCCCCGCTGTGCTCCGCGCTGTCGCCGCCCTCGAGGGTCCGCTGCTCAACCTGCGCTTGGAGCTCCCCCGTGGCGCCAGCAGCGCCGCCGTCGACGCCGCAGCCGACGTGGCCCGCGCGCACGCGCCGACTCTGCGGACTCTGCACTTTGGTGCCCGTCGCCCCGCCGCCAGAGCTCGCAGACGACCCCGCCCTGGATAACGAGTATACGTTCATGGCCTGCCTCTGCGCCTCGCATGTGGCGAGGGGGCTGGCCGAGGGCTACGCTCTCATGGCCCCGGACAGCATCCGCGGCGGAGCCTCGTCTTGGGGCCCTCTCGCTCGAGTCCGTTCGCCTCGTCCTCGACAGCGCGCCGGGCCACGTGCTGCCAGAGGGGACTCACAGAGCTCGTGGGTCTGCTGCGCGGCTGCGGTCGGCAGCCGTGGGGGTCGCTCGACGACGAGCCCAGCGTGTGGGAGTTCAGCCGCAGGTGCCCTGCGCTCCGCACAGTGCAGCGGCGACGACGGCCCCGTCGATTGCGACGTGTCGGTCGGACACCTGCCGCTGGCAAGCATCGCACTATCCTGCAGGGCCAGCGAGGTCCTCGGCAGGTTCCCGGGCCCGTTCAGGACTGTCACGCTCGTCGACATCTCGCCGGACCTCTTCGATGGGCCGCTGGACGCTCTGCCGTCGCAGTTCCCGTGCCTGAGAGCTCTGCGTGTGGTGGATCACGGGGTGTACAGACGCCCGGAGTGCGCCCTCGAGCTGGCCAGGGCTGTCAGACGCATGGCAAGCCTGCGCGATCTGCGGTGGACCAACCCGCCCGAGTGTGTTCTGCGGGAGTTCGCGGGGTTCCGCGGTCTTCGCGAGGCAGTGGTCTTCCTGCCCGAGGGCTCCAACGCGTGGATGGCCCGTGTCCCAGGGCTGCTGGGCGGTGTCGAGGCTCTCGAGGTTGTAGCCTTTAGGTGCGGTCCCCGGGAGGCGCCCGATGTGCCTCGCGGTACGCGCCTAGTCGTGTCGCAAGCCCTGCGGCGGCTCAGGGTCGTCTGCCTGGACTCCTCACTCCGACGGCCCAACATATGTCAGCTGATGGCCGACCTGCTGTCCGCCTGCTGGCACCTCGAGACCCTGGAGCTGCTGTGCGCGACGCACAACAAGTCCGTGCGGGCGCTGGCGAACGTCTACGACAGTGCTGGCGCCTGGAGCTGCTCCCAGGCTGGTACATCACTCCAGAGGCGATGCCGCAGTGCAGGGGCCTTCTGCGAAGCTTGTCGGAGATCAAGGGGACCTGCAGCACTCTGCAGGTGGTGGCGCCCCTGTGCTCCCAGCAGCTCAAGGAGGTGTGGATCCTCGACGACGACGAGACTGGTCGCTCGGATAGTGCTGCTGAGGTGGCAGATGTTGTTCGTCGGCTTCCGAGGAGCTGCACGGTTGTCCACGCGTCCAACGCAACTCAGGGGTGCAGGCTGCGTTACGGGGGGCTGCTATCTGAAGTTTACGTCTGCTGGGAGATGCCCGTCTGAGGATTGAAGGATTCGAAATATTTACTCTCTACTCACCACCCCTCGTGAATAGGCCTTAAGACCGACATACAGCCGCATCATCCCAGCGGCGAAAGACGGGGAGGCACATGTGCTGCCGTGCGTGCTCTGCAGTGCTTGTCCCTCAGACCGTTCTGTGCTGCTTTTACCATCTGGTGGGGAACACATCACGGGCCTTGCTCAGCTCCTCATACCAGTAATGCCAGCCAGCATCCTATGTGCTCGCTGTGACCTCCCCGTGGCCGGCAGAGATGCACAACCCTGCCAGAGAATTACATTTGTTTTTATCGGGACACAATTGGTGCCCTGAGGTGTTATTTGGACAGGGGATCGGACTGTGAAAACAGCGGCAAGCGCTCAACAGGCGGATGACGTGGGGCCCAGCTCGGGAAGGCGTTTTGAGGATGTAAGGGAGATCAATCGACTAGTGGCCTTGTCGCTGTCCCTGGCACACACAGCTTGGAAAAGGTCACCAAAGACGCACAGAAGCCACGTCAAATAATGAGGGCACACGATCAATTGACAGGAATGCTGCTATGTTGTATGCCACTCCGGGCGTGTAGGGGACCTGTGGAGGAAGGGGGAGCAGCGCAGCTTGCTTGGGGGGGAGCTGGAGAGCCTCGGAGGGGAGGGGGAGGGGAGGGGGGGAGCGAGCTTAGTAGGCCTGGACCTGGTAGTTGGCGCCGAGCCACGACTCGATGCCGTTGTAGACGCAGCGGGCGGTGACCTCGAGGAGGCCGCCGGCAGCGGGCAGGGGGACATAGGCGTTCCACATGTCGGCGGCGGCGGCGGGGTTGTTGCGGTACATGAGGGTCTCGTTGACGGTGGGCCACGGGGCGCCGAAGCGGGCGGGGTAGCCGAAGCGGGCGACGCAGCTCGAGCTGGCGGCGGGGCTGGACGACTGGAACTGCGACTGCGCGGGGGGAGGGCGTGCGCGAGTGCGTGTACGGCGAGTGAGCGATCGCGATGGCGTCGCACAGACGGGAGGAGGTGGCGGTGGTGGCGGTGACCTGGGAGGGAGGGAGGGGAGGGAGGCTCACGCCGAGGTTGAAGGCAAAGACATTGGAGGAGGTGGGGACCGAGTAGTGGCCAGCGGGGGTGGAGAGGTCCTTGCGGATGGAGAGGGAGCCGGCGGGGTGCTGCTGCTCGCGGGAGATGCGGAAGTTGGCGTTGCCTGCGGCCCAGAGGCGCTGGCCGTCGACGAGGCAGTAGGACGTGGCCCGGAGGACGTGGCCGACGGTCAGGGGGATCTGGGCCGAGAACGTGTTGCCCCTGCCGACGGGGATCTGGGCCATGGAGAGGACGGGGTCCCAGGCGTCCGAGATGACGTGGCCGTCGTCGGTGGCGGCGAGGTTGCCGTACCACGCGAAGCACTGCACCCTGCTCGTGTCCGCCGCCCCCTCGACCGTCGTCGTCAGCTGCGCAGGGCACGCGCGCGCCACGGCGACCAGCGTGAGACACGGCTCGACGGCACCAGCCGGGGCAGGGGAGGGAATGAGGGGGGGGGAAGGGACAGCCCAAGGCGCCGAGGAGACACCGCACAAGAGAGGCCGAGAGCGCGAGGAAGTGCGAGAGAGTACGGGAGGGTGTGAGGGTGTGCGAGGGAGTGCACGAGAGACTGCGGAAGAGTGCGAGAGAGTGCGCGAGAGAGCAAAAGAGAACAGGCTCAAGTGGGAGACCGAGAGGGGGGACTGACAGTGGCGAAGCCGTTGGAAACGGGGATGACGTTGTCCGAGCCCGCGTTGGGGTTGGTGTACACGCGGGCACCGCTGGCCACTGCTGCGGCCGCGGCCAGGAAGACCACGATCTTGGCGTTCATTCTCTGCTCTTCTGCTTGCTGCTTGCTGCTTGCTGCTTGCTCCTTGCTTGCTGGTCTGCGGGTTGTCGATTGAAAAACGGTCTGCCTGATTGCTCGGGCTTTTGTTGACAGCGGCGTGACGTCAGGCGATCATCGGCTGTCCATTTCCAACGGCCGAGATACGAGCGCCGGCGACGTGGCAAGAATTTTCCGCGTTTTCTGGTGTGTTTCCGGTCGTTTTCTCGTGGGCGTCGGACTGGTGGTGGGGAGGTGCGGGTATCGCTGCGGGCAATTGGTAATTGGGGGGCCTCCTGGGGCCCACCATCCGCACCTTCGCTGTCTGGCCTGGCGTCTTTGCATCGTGGTAGCCTTCCATCCTCCATACTGTGGTCTCTCAGCCCCAGAGCAGCGGATTTCGACTAACAGATCAGCTCAGGATGCTCCCCTTCTTCGTCTTTCGTTAGGCCTCTGTATGGGGGGTAGGCAGGGCTGGCGCTCTTTGCAGTCGAGGCACTGTATGCGACCTTTGTTGCCGGCAAGCCTGCCCCTGTGACAGCCGGTGGGAACCAGCACAGGCACAGCAAGCAACGCAATGGAGGATGGCACTGGTTGCAATGCCACTCTGATTCACCAGGGCCGTTACGGGCATGGAGAACTGCGCCGTGAGAGGAGAGAATGCGTCACCGGATGTTCGGATGGCAGGGGCAGTCCTGCAGTGCACTCGGGCCTCTTTCAAGATGCGAGCACATGCATCCCCTCCCTGAAGCAGTGGGCCCGCTTGGATTCCTGTGTGTCGCCCTGTGGAGCTCTGGAGACTCAACAAGAATTAAGAGTATCCTCCGAAGGCATCCTCTGTGCTGGTTTCGTCTTAAGAGGAGAGACACAATAGACGTATTGGTTATGACCATTCGGAAAGGCGCCACACAGACCCCAACAGAATCTAACTCTCTTGCATTCGCGCGTGCCTCGCATTCGGGAGAACGAGCAGTGCAGAGTCGCTGGGTGAGAAGCGCAGCACCCCACAGCGGTCACTCGATATGCTCATCCCACCTCTCTTCTCTGCATTCAGCATTGCGTTACACGGAGTCCCTCATTGAGTCGGAACGAGCACAAAGCAGGGTTCGTGTGAGCTCATTCGGCGTTACATCCCACTGCTGGGCTATTGCCCGTCAGAAATGGTGGTTAGTCAAACCCGCAGAGCAAATCCAGTAAAGACCCCGCGTTAGACCCGCACCTCGAAATCCAGAGAGAAATCAGCTGGAAACACACCAGAAAACGGGGAAAATTCTTGCCACGTCGCCGGCGCTCGTATCTCGGCCGTTGGAAATGGACAGCCGATGATCGCCTGACGTCACGCCGCTGTCGACAAAAGCCCGAGCAATCAGGCAGACCGTTTTTCAATCGGCAACCCGCAGACCAGCAAGCAAGCAAGCAGCAGAGCAGATAATGAACGCCAAGATCGTGGTCTTCCTGGCCGCGGCCGCAGCAGTGGCCAGCGGTGCCCGCGTGTACACCAACCCCAACGCGGGCTCGGACAACGTCATCCCCGTTTCCAACGGCTTCGCCACTGTCAGTCCCCTCTCTCGGTCTCCCACTTCAGCCTGTTCTCTTATGCTCTCTCTCTCTCTCTCGCACTCTCTCAATGACTCTCGCACTCTCTCGCACTCTCTCGCACTCTCTCGCACTCTCGCACTCTCTCATCCACTCTGGCACTCTCTCGCACTCTCCCGTACTCGCACTCCCTCGCGCTCTCTCGCACTCGCGGCCTCCCTTGCGGTGTCCCCTCGGCGCCTTGGGCTCCCCCGCCCCGGCTGGTGCCGCCGAACCGTGTCTCACCCTGGTCGCCGTGGCGTGTGCGCGCCCTGCGCAGCTGACGACGACGGTCGAGGGGGCGGCGGACACGAGCAGGGTGCAGTGCTTCGCGTGGTACGGCAACCTCGCCGCCACCGACGACGGCCACGTCATCTCGGACGCCTGGGACCCCGTCCTCTCCATGGCCCAGATCCCCGTCGGCAGGGGCAACACGTTCTCGGCCCAGATCCCCCTGACCGTCGGCCACGTCCTCCGGGCCACGTCCTACTGCCTTGTCGACGGCCAGCGCCTCTGGGCCGCAGGCAACGCCAACTTCCGCATCTCCCGCGAGCAGCAGCACCCCGCTGGCTCCCTCTCCATCCGCAAGGACCTCTCCACCCCCGCCGGCCACTACTCGGTCCCCACCTCCTCCAATGTCTTTGCCTTCAACCTCGGCGTGAGCCTCCCTCCCCTCCCTCCCTCCCTCCCAGGCTCTCCACCACCACCACCGCCTCCTCCTCCCGTCTGTGCGACGCCATCGCGATCGCTCACTCGCCACGCACGCACTCGCGCACGCCCTCCTCCCGCGCAGTCGCAGTTCCAGTCGTCCAGCCCCGCCGCCAGCTCGAGCTGCGTCGCCCGCTTCGGCTACCCCGCCCGCTTCGGCGCCCCGTGGCCCACCGTCAACGAGACCCTCCTCTACCGCAACAACCCCGCCGCCGCCGCCGACATGTGGAACGCCTATGTCCCCCTGCCCGCTGCCGGCGGCCTCCTCGAGGTCACCGCCCGCTGCGTCTACAACGGCATCGAGTCGTGGCTCGGCGCCAACTACCAGGTCCAGGCCTACTAAGCTCGCTCCCCCTCCCCTCCCCCTCCCCTCCGAGGCTATCCAGCTCCCCCCCCAAGCAAGCTGCGCTGCTCCCTCTTCCTCCACAGGTCCCCTACACGCCCGGAGTGGCATACAATATAGCAGCATTCCTGTCAATTGATCGTGTGCCCTCATTATTTGACGTGGCTTCTGAGCGTCTTTGGTGACCTTTTCCAAGCTGTGTGTGCCAGGGACAGCGACAAGGCCACTAGTTGATTGATCTCCCTTACATCCTCACAACGCCTTCCCGAGCTGGGCCTCGGGGGTGGCGAGATTATGGTGGAACTGGACCACAATCGCGTGCGAGATGTGTTTTGCAATCGTCCAGGCGTTGGTGATGTTGCGATTACATTACATAGCCACACATACAGAAAATGCCATCCAGCCTCGTAGACCAGTGGGCTGTGACAGACAGCCGGGTCGGGTGTCCTCCCTCTGGGCTTCAGTACATACAGGCACCTGACACCAAGTACATGAATTAGGAGTACCACAAGCAAAGTGTCGCTGCATGTGATCTCGAAGAACGATGACCTTAGCACACGAAGCCGCAAGTGCACCGCCAAGCGTTCATTTTTCAGTGTGTTGATTGCGTCCTGATTTTGTAAGGATAATCAAACAGCGGCCTGCAACCGGGATACGCAATCACTTTTGAAGGATCGGCGGAACATTTTTTGTGGCTACCCTTTCCTTCACACACATTCCGGCAGGGTTTGGGCTGGAAGTAATTGGTTGCCTACGATTTTGTTCAATGCCATAAACGCAAACTCGATCGAGTGGCCAATGGTTGAAATCGCACAAAGGAAATCCAGCCTGCATTATTCCGATGTTGTGGTGGTTGCCTGCGAACTCGGTAGGCACGAACACCGATGCCTTTCATAGATGCAACTAGAGGGAAGGCGGGTAATTGTATCCTCAGGCAAGGTGGTGTACTCCTTTGTTGATGGCCCTGAAACTCACTCGCCCCTCTGCAGCCCCGCTGGTCGCCGCCCTCGATGGCCCGCTGCCCGACCTGCGCCTGGCGCTGGCTGGCAGAGCTGGCAGCGACGACGGCGACGCCGCAGCCGACGTGGCCCGCGCGCACGCGCCGACTCTGCGGACTCTGCACGTCGCGACGCTGCCGCTGACCTCGTTCGGCCCCGGTATCTGGGCCGCCACTCTCGTCGTGGACTGCTTCCCCGCCGAGCGCATGGCGAGTGGGCTGGCCGAGGGCTACGCTCGCATGGCCCCGGACAGCGGACAGCAGAGCTCCGCTGCGGAGCCTCGTCTTGGGGCCCTCTCGCTCGAGTCCGTTCGCCTCGTCCTCGACAGCGCGCCGGGCCGCGTGCTGCCAGAGCTCACAGAGCTCGTCGGTCTGCTGAGGGGCATGTACGCAACCGTGGAGGTCGCTCGACGACGTGCCCAGCGTGCGGGAGTTCAGTCGCAGGTGCCCTGCGCTCCGCACAGTGCAGAGCAGCGACGACGGCCCCGTCGATTGCGACGTGTCGGTCACCCACCTGCCGCTGGCAAGCATCGCACTCGCCCACAGGGCCGGCGAGGTCCTCGGCAGGTTCCCGGGCCCTTTCAGGACTGTCACGCTCGTCGACATCTCGCCGGACCTCTTCGACGCTCTGCCGTCGCAGTTCCCGTGCCTGAAAGCTCTGCGTGTGGTGGATCACGTGGTGATCAGACGCCCAGAGCGCGCCCTCGAGCTGGCCAGGGCTGTCAGACGCATGGCAAGCCTGCGCGATCTGCGGTGGACTAACCCGACCGAGTGTGTTCTGCAGGAGCTCGCGGGGTTCCGCGGTCTTCGCGAGGCAGTGGTCTTCCTGCCCGAGGGCTCCAACGCGTGGATGGCCCGTGTCCCGGGGCTGCTGGGCGGTGTGGAGGCGCTCGAGGTCGTTGCCCGCAGGCGGGGTGGCTGGTTGGAGGACGACTTGCCTCGCGGTACGCGCCTAGTCGTGTCGCAAGCCTGCGGCGGCTCAGGGTCGTCTGCCTGGACCCCACGCTCCGCCTGCCCAACGTCTGTCGGCTGGTGGCCGACCTGCTGTCCTCCCGCTGGCATCTCGAGACCCTGGTGCTGCTGTGCGCGACGCACAACAAGTCCGTGCGGGCGCTGGCGAACGTCTACGACAGTGCTGGCGCCTCGCTGTGTTCTGGGGCGTGCCGCGTGTCGCTGGAGCTGCTCCCTGGCGGGCACATCACTCCAGAGGCGATGCCGCAGTGCAGGGGCCTTCTGCGAAGCTTGTCGGAGATCAAGGGGACCTGCAGCACTCTGCAGGTGGTGGCGCCCCTGTGCTCCCAGCAGCTCAAGGAGGTGTGGATCCTCGACGACGACGAGACTGGTCGCTCGGATAGTGCTGCTGAGGTGGCAGATGTTGTTCGTCGGCTTCCGAGGAGCTTCACGGTTGTCCACGCGTCCAACGCAACTCAGGGGTGCAGACTGCGTTACGGGGGGCTGATATCTGGTGTTACCGTTTGCTGGGAGATGCCCGTCTGAAGAATGAAGGCTGCGTTTTTCAGAAAGAACATAACAAAGTCAATGTTTGTTTCTGCCTTCCAATGACCAGAGTGTGGATGTGCGGTGGCAACGTGCCAGCCACGGCTGTTTCCTCCATCGTGGCTGCCTTTACTCGGGCTAGTAGTCAAAGGACTCGGCCGGGTTGCAGGAGGCCTCTGGATCTGCTGCTGCCTGATCCTTTGCCACAGACGCCACGATTGCCGATGTAAGCCACACCGGCCCTGCCTCCGGCATCGCTGGCGATCCGCGCGCTGGAGGTATAGCAGGTATGCCGCTGAACTCGGGGGAGGACGCTGCCAGCGCGTGCCTGTGCTGCTGTTGCTGCCCCTCGGAGCTGCAGAGCACTGCAGCCCTGGGGCTCTGCCCCGGCGAGTCCCGCGGCGTCGACGTGCACGAAGACGATGCCGACGTCCGCGACGTCAGTGGGCGCGGCGACAGGCTGCCCTGGTCCCCCCATGCCATTTGCTGCGCTCGGGAGCCCTGAGACGCGTGCGGACATCGACGGGCGACTGCGCACCAGTCTCGGAGAGATGGAGCACTGCGGGCGGGCGCTCAGGAACGACGACACGCTGCCCGCGAGCTCGCGCCCAGTGCGCGGGGTGCAGCCCTCGAACGACGACTCGGAGGCGAGCGGGCACTCGTCGGTGGCGATCCACCTATGGGCCACGCACTGCGCAGAGGTGTAGCGGGCCGCGGGGTCCACGACGATGAGCTTGGAGACGAGGTCCTTGGCGTCCTCGCCGACCTCGTCCCAGCACCTGCCGCACAGCGAGTACACGCCCCTGCAGATGCGCTGCACGAGGGCCGCCTGGTCGGCCGCGGCGAAGGGCACGTCGCCGCTGAGCAGCGTGTAGAGCACGACGCCGAGGCTCCAGCAGTCGCACTGCAGCGTGTAGGGCCTGCACTCGAGCACCTCTGGAGCCACGTAGCTGGGCGACCCGCACAGGGTCTTCAGGTCTGCGGGTGGAGAGAAACAGTATTGTAGGTGAATCAATTGATTATGATGATCAAATAGCCCACCGTGGGCTTCTGTCTCGACAGAGACGCCGAAGTCTGCGAGCTTGATGCGGGGCTCCTCTCCCTTGGTCACCAGAATGTTCTCCGGCTGCGCGAGCCCACAGGGGAGGGCGTCAGAAGACAAGGGAGGATGGGTGGGCTCCGCGTGAGCACGGGCCTTGAGGTCGCGGTGGGCGACGCCGCGCGAGTGCAAGTAGTTGACAGCCTGGGCGATCTGCCGGAACACGTACTGCGCGTCCTGCTCGCACAAGCGCCCGCGCTGCGACAGCTCCTCGAACAGCTCCCCTCCGCTCGCACTGCGCACGCACACGTACACGAGGGGTCACCTCTTGGATTAAGTGCGCCTGTGGGATTCTCACTGCTCCATGACCAGCGAGATGGCCGCCCTGCTGTGGAACACGTCGTAGAGCTCCACGATGTTGGGGTGCCGCAGCTTCTTCCTGCGGACGGGGGCCACGCAGTCAGTACAAGGGAAGGGGACGAGGCTCGCGTGGTGGCGGCGTGCATGATCCTGGCCTCACGCTCGAGGGCGCGCAGGTCCGCTGGGCCGATTGCCTTCTTGTCGATGACCTTTGCGGCTGCCACTCTGCCGCTGCAGCGGTCCGTCGCCAGGAACACAGTGCTCTGCGCCCCGTGGCCCAGCTTCTCCCCGAGCTCGTACTTATCTTCCAGACGGGCCGCCTACTCGCAAAGCGTGGTCCCCGCTGTGAGAGCCGCAGCGGTAGAGGCGTGTGGGGCACGCCACTCACGGGGTAGAAGCGAATGACGAGGTGGAGCTCTCCCTTGCCCTTCTTCTTGTCGAGCTTGAACCACTTGTCGTAGCCCAGCAGCGAGTCAGCCGCTGCCAGAGGTCCCCGCCCGCCGTCAACAGCGCTGCCGAGAGAGGGGGTTGCATACCGGTCAGCGCCAGCGCGTACTCCCCCTACACTGGTGCGTCAGATGATGTGGAAGCAAAAAAAAAGGATGAACTTACGAGCACTTCCTCGCCAGGGGTTTTGTCGCTGCGGGCCTGCGGCTTGGGCTGCAGCGGTGTCTGCACGAGCTGCACGCGCAGGCGGCTCTTACTGTCCCTCTCGCTGCGCTGGGGTGTCAGCGCCACGGTGTCAATTGGAATCCGCAGAGTGGGCGTGCCGTATGAAGTCGAGTGTCTCGCAGGGCCACGCGGGCGCGTCGGGGCGAACAGCGCGCGTCTCCAGCGCAGCATCGCTGTCCAGCTGCACTCGCACCAGCAGCGTCACTGCTCCTCGGCCAGACGTTCTGATGTTCCTGCCCTCGCGCACTGCCCGGCTGTGACTCAGTCCCGCAGCCATTCGCATTTCGGCCCACAACTTTCGTCCGTATTTCTCGAAGCCCGGCATCAAAAGACGGTATTCTGCGGAACGCCTGGAACGGAAACGGGTGTTCCGAATGCAGGGGTGTGGATGCTTCCGCACTACCGCAGCTCCTTGCACATCGCAAAAGTCCCCCCGACAGTTTTTCAGGGCGAAATGTTCGCAACAGAAGAATGACCCCCCGCTCGTGCGCAGCCGCCCGCTCGACAGCAGACGCTACGCTCCCCCACCCACGTGCGTACCAGTGACTGAGACGACCTCCTCTGTCCACGTCGCTGTCTGCAGCTTCTTTTGCTCCTCTCCTGTGCCCGGAACACCCACGCCAGCGTGGCTCCCCGCTGTGGGCGGAATTGGCTGCTCGCCCACGCGAGCCCCTTCGCGGGGCGGCGGCTCCGAGCCCGAGCGCTGCAGCGTCTGCAGCTCGCGGCACTGGCCAGCAGGGCTGCCAGCGCCACCGGAGCCGCCAGCGCAGCAGCAGCGTGTGCTGGTCGGGGGCGTGTGCGGGGGGCTGAAGACGGCGAGCCCTCCGCGGCTCACCACCAGCGCTGCCGGCCCGTCGCTCGCGGACCGCTGCCTGCCGCAGGGGCAGTCACCGGCAGCTGCGGGGGCCTGCAGCGGCACGGCGGCGAGGGGGACGCGGGGCCGCGAGGGGGCGGAGGAGGGCAGCCTGAGGCTGGGGATGAGGGGCGTGCGCTGCGCCGTTGTCGTCGTTGCTGCACGCGTGCTGGGCGACGCTCCTGCGCGGGGGTGGCCTTGCGGGGTGATCACGGGGCGTGCGTGCGAGCGAGCGTGAGCCTTCGGGGCGATGCCGAGTTGGGGATGGGCGCGGTGTGTTCTGCAGGCAGTGCGGAGTGGACTGGAAGGCCGCAAGGACCTTTGTGTATCTTGTGCATTGTGCTGTTCCATTTCCGTCGCCCTGCCCTGCAATCATCCCGGCTGCCTGGGGGCACATGCGTCGGGGACACGCCCCCTGTGTCCGCCCCCGAGCGTCGCTGTCTGCTGGAGAGCTGCCGCTGTTGCTCTGCCGCTCTGCCACTGCGGCCCCGTGGTCGTCGGCTGTCTGCGACCACCGTGCAGGTGAGACACCTCTCTAGTGTTGCGACTGGCGGCTGCGCGTTCCGCCTCACACTGCCTCCCGCCCGCCGTATCGTTCCCCGATACGTTGTCCGATTCGCATTTCAGGGGATTGCGATTATTTCTCGGTCGCGGAGCAAAAAAAGGTATGGCCACTGGCCTTCAGTCGTCTCCCTGTCCCACCGAACGTGATGGGAGCCACGTGAGGGTGCTTGCCACCAGAAATCCGAGATTCAGATATCTCCGCCTGTTTGATGCGAAGATATCTGTATCTAGGTGTCTTCGTATCTCGGCCAGGATTTGTTTTTTCGCACGTTGCCCACACCCTCTGGCGCTCAGGCCGACGACGCGGCGGACCACACAGGCGATGATCAAGGCCATACTCGTCATCAACAACCACGGCAAGTGCCGCCTGTCCAAGTTCTACTCGCACCTCGTGCGCCGCCGGGGCCCCCCACTCGCGCGCGCGCGCCGCTGCCTCCCCGGGGAGCAGAGAAGATTCTGCCGGAGATTCGAGTTTGCTGGATTTCCTGATTCGCCCCTGTCGCGTCGCAGGACGAGGACAAGCAGCAGAACGTCATCCGCGAGGTCTACAACCTCGTGTCCAAGCGCACCGAGCGCGCCTGCAACTTCCTCGAGGCCGGCGAGAACTTCTGGGGCCGCGACTCGAAGATTGTCTACAGGCACGCCGGCCAGGGCCGATATTTCCCGATTCGAGAATCTCCTCTGAGCGCTGACGTGGCGCAGGCATTACGCGACGCTGTTCTTCATCTTCGTCGTCGACTCGAGCGAGAGCGAGCTGGGCATCCTGGACCTCATCCAGGTCTTTGTCGAGACGCTGGACAAGTGCTTTGAGAACGTCTGCGAGCTCGACCTCATCTTCCACGTCGACAAGGTCCGCGCGCGCCGCGTCGCCACGCCCTCCCTCTTTATCGGAGATTTTTTGGCTGATCTGGATCCCGCATCCAAACAAATCTCCTGGCAGATCCACTTTATCGCGGACGAGATTGTGCAGGGAGGCCTTGTCCTCGAGACGCAGCTGCAGACGATCGTGGGCGCGATCGAGGACCAGCACAACATCGAGAAGAAGGAGAACCCCCTCAAGGTATGCGCCCATCCAGCTCCAGATCCCGACTTCCGGAATCTCGAGCCAGATATGCGTATCTTCTGTAATCGCTGGACTGACCTCTGCCCATGCCCCCTGCAGGCCCTGACCTCTCGTAGCTGATGCCGCAGCGCGCTGTCCAAAGAGCCCACTAGGAACAACAGCGTAATAGGCCGGTTGTTGACACGTGTGTTGCGGCCTGCCTGTGCTGCGGGGGAGGGAGAGGCGGAGGAGGGGCTCAGCCACCCCGTGCGTGGGTGGGGCCCTGGAGACCCTCAGAGGGGGAAGAAGAAGTTGCGCAGGACGAGGCCCGCCTGGTCCCTGTCCCAGAGCTCGGGCCACTGCACCACAAACGCGTCTACGAGCCTGCGCAGCACCTTGCCCGAGAGCGACAGCGTGTTGACGCGCGCGATGCTCTCGACGTAGACCATCCTGGTCCTGCGGCGCGTGACGGCCCTGATGATCCACGCAGCCACCACGATCGGCACGCACGTCCCGGGCCCGTTGCACAGAATCTGCGCCCCAATGGGTAAAAAAATCTCAGCGCCGGGAGAGAAAATCCTGTCCGGCCAAGTCAGTTGTATGACGTGGCACGCACCAGGTCGGGGGCGGTGGCCCACACGAGGGCGAGCGAGTAGAAGAAGGCCACGATCTGTGCGAGGGGGCCGAGCTGAGCTGAGACATGGGGTGGAGTTGGGCGGATGGGGCGGAGGCCTACGGTGGTCCAGATGCTGGAGAAGTACGACTGGCCGACCTCGCGGCTGCGGGGGACAGTCTTGGCGACAAAGTCCCTGCCCTCGAGGCCGCCCTTGGTGTCCTCGAGGTGGTGCAGCTTGTTGGTGCTCATGCGGTCCGTGGCGGCCAGCACGTACGTCCGGGGCTTGTAGACGCCGCAGTCGAGCGCCGCCACGCACCGCGCCATCTCCGTCGTGTGGCCCCCGCTCCCCAGCACCACCATCGTCTTGACCGACGCCGGCCGAGTCCCTGGACGCGGAGACAGAGAGAGACAGGGAGAAAGAACAGAGTAGTAGGTATGGTGCAAAATCAATGATGATCAATGACGTTGATATCAATTGAGACAGAGAAAAACAGAGCAGGTAGCAAGTTTGGGGGGCAAAATTGATGATGATCAATGACGGTGATATCAATTGAGACGGGCGCACCCTTGTGGATGCCGAGCTTCCAGACGCAGTCGTCGAGGAAGAGGCTGAAGTTGTGCCCCGCGACGGCCGGCGGCGGCTGCGGCGCGCGCGACAGCGCCTCGGGCAGCTGCTCGGGGTCCATGACCAGCGCGGCCCTCTCGAGCTCCGCCGCCTTGCGCGCCAGCTCCAGCTGATGGTTGTCCATCAGGGCTGCGCTGGGCGAGCTCAGTCGCGGGTTCGATTCCCAGTCTCCGCAAAATATGAATTTGGTATCCTCTCCCAAAAAAGGATATTTTGAAACAATGACGACACGTCAACGCAGGCGTTTCGCGGGGTGGAAGTGGAAACAAACAAGCGAGGGACGGCGGATCGAATCCCGGCGGAGGCGGCAATATTTGCGCGCGTGTCTATTCAGCGCACGCACCGCCGTTGACGACGACGACGAGGGGCTTGCGGAGGTCGGCGGCCTCGAGGACGCTGCCCGCTCCGGCGTGGCTGACGACGAGGGCGGCGCGCTCCATGTCCGCCCTGAGCGACGCCTTGAACGTGTAGTGCCGCACCCAGAACGCCCCCTGGGACGGCCCCTGCGGCCCCTGGGCAGCCCCCTGGGGCGCGGGGTCGGTGCCCTCGGTGGCGCGGGCCGAGCAGGGGACGTAGGCGCCGGCGCCGCGCTGGACGAGGACGCCGCTGTAGCCCGCGGCCGAGGCGGCGGCGGCGAAGCGCTCCGAGTCGGCCACGCGCACCAGCGCGTCGAAGTTGGTGGTCCCCACCGTCACGAAGATGTACCCCTGCGGCATCCAATCCCCTCTATCTAGCTCGCTCTCTCGAGGCTGCGCTTCTGCGGTTGCCCGAGTATGGAAGGCGCACACGCGGCGTCGCGATATTTTGCGCTACGGTGGGTGGGATACGGGGCAGAGTATCTGCGGTATCTCCCGTGATTAGATACGCGTATCTTCAATTCGGAATCGGACCGCCACAGGGACAGCACTCGGACACTGGTGGGGCCTCGGGGGCTGTGGGGCCCTCGTGTTTTGGTGTGAAGGGTTAATCCTTCAAGTTTTGGGGTGGTTTTTATTTCCTAGACTTAAAGGGGGGGAAGGAGGAGGAGGAGGGGATGCAGGGGGGGAGGCGGTGGTGGGGTTGGTGGATGTGCCCAGTCTCTCTGTTAGAAAATTGGAGGGGAGCAGCAAGGTCCTGGCAGAGGACCGGTGCACACCCGCTGTGTGGTCTTTTTGGATTTTTTCTTCCCGTGCCCTCTGGCCCGTCGCTCGCTTGGCCTCTGCTTGCCCGGCGGAGCCTCTGTGTCGCCTGCGGCTGCAGCCGTGGTGGGGGGCTGCGCTGCGCGGCTGTGGGTGTTGCGGGGCAGACCCTGTGCACAACGGGCAGCACCAGGGTTGTCCCGCCGGCTCGCGGGCCAAGACGTCCATGGGGGGTGTTGGCCGGCCAAGTAGCATGTAGTGGGTCCAGGGGGTCGTTGTCGTTGTCGTTGGTTGCTGGAGGGCTGAGGGCTGAGGGTGGATCGTGTCGCCGAGGGGGGCTTGTTCGCGTTTGTGTTTGCTTGGCTTTGCTGTAGGCGTTGTTGACGAGCTTGTTTTTGGATTTTTCTGCTATTCTTTGCGAGCAATGCACGTAGACGACCTGTTTGTGGTTGCTGACGGTGGCGGTTGGTTTTCCGTTGGGGAATACAAGCACATGTGGTCCGACGGTGTGCTCCCCTCCTCTGTGCTCGCTGCGCGCGCTCGCTCTGCACGGGGGGGACAGGGGAGGGAGGACTTGTGCTGCCCGCTCGGTCGCCGCCGCCGTGCCGCCACAGCCACAGCCGCCGCCGCGTGCGCCGCCCCCCACGAATAGGGAGGCAGGGGGGAGGGGGAGGGCGGGTGCGGCCGTGGACGAGAGCCCCTCCGGGCTGGTGGCGGGAGCACTTTGAGGGGAAGCGCTCCCGTGCCCATGGGTCCCCCGCACGCTGGCACGCCGCACCCTGCCACACCCCCCGCCCTCGGCGCAGCAAAGCGGGCGGCCGAGCATCGGCAGGCAGGCGCGGCCACGAGGCGGCTCCCGGTGGGCTGGCAGGCACAGAGTCCACCCCCCCGCAGCCCCCCACCGCGCAGCAGCAGCAGCAACGGCGCACGCGGGCGCGAGGGAGAGAGAGAGCGCGGTCGTCGCGGTGCCTTGCGAGGGTTTCAGCAGAAGAACTCGCTCTCCTTCTGGAGCTCGAGGATGTCGTGCTCCGAGAAGTGCACGCACTCGTGCGACATGTCCTTGGCGTCGATCCGGATGAACGCGGCGCTGCCGCCGTGCTCGGGGTCGATGGTCGACATGACCGTCGCGAGCCCCCCGTCGTGGCACAGCGCGTAGCCCGTGTCGACCATCTGGTGCGAGCGCACAAAGAGCGAGAGGCCGTTGGCCTCGAGGAACTCGGCGGTCCTGTCGGGCCCGAAGAGCAGCGCCATGCCGCCGCGCGGGCTGGCCCTGACGCCGGGCTCGTCGCAGGGGTCGTTCCAGAGCGTGCTGTACTCGAGCGCCGTGAGCTGCCCGTGGTACAGCGGCGCCGCCTGCGCCGACGCCGCGAGCTGCTCGAGCGTCGCCACGCGGCCGCCGTCCTCCATCGGCAGCCCCGCGTGCGCCACGGCCACCCGCGCGTCGCCCTCGCCCTGCAGCACGTGGCAGAGCGGCAGCGTCGCCAGCGCCCGCACAATCTCCTCCTCCATCTCCTCGTGCGCGCCGAGGTCCGCCCGCAGGTTGCCGACGTGCGGCGAGTGCAGGCCCTCGTCCATAAACTCGTGGTTGCCGCGGTTCACGTGCACCCACGCGGGGTACTGCGCCTTGAGCGCCATCACCAGCATCGCCACCTTGAGCGAGCACGGCCCGCGGTCGATCAGGTCGCCGTTGAACAGCACGTGCAGCGCCGCGCTGGGCACGCCGCCCACCTGCTTCAGGATGTACAGCAGCGAGTCCCAGTCGCCGTGCAGGTCCCCCACCACCGTGCACGTCCCCCGGAAGCTCACGTACCGCACGCCCCCGCTGCTCCCCGCCCCCACCGGGCTCGCCGGCAGCGTCGGGCTCCCCGCCGCCGCCCCCGCAGCCGCGCCCTCGCGCTGCTCCTCGTCCTCGCTGCTCCCGGGCGTCGCCGAGCGCCGCGGGGCCACCGGCGAGGGCGCGGGCGAGGCAGCGCCAGAGGCAGCGGCGGCAGCGGCAGCGGCGTCGCCCGAGGGCTCGCAGGCCACCGCGTCGACGAAGGCGTCGCAGATGAAGCGCACCACTTGCACAAAGTGCGGCGACTCGGGCGACACACACGTCAGCGCCAGCTCCAGGTACTCCTTCCGCCGCGCGCGCGACACAGAGAGCGGGGGGGAGGCCGGGGGGGGCCGGGGCCGGGAGATTCAGCGAGGAGATCTTTGCGAGATATTCGCGTGTAACGGAGGTGCTGTCTTTCTAGAAGTCTGGCGCTCGGCGTTGGCGTGGGCGCCCAATTGAATTCGAATTTGTTTCCGGGGGACGGTGGCTGGACGCGATGTGACAGGGGGGAGGGGAGGCGTGGCGGGCAGAGAGAGCAGCGCGTAAAGGGGGGGAAAAAGAGAGGGGAAAGGAAGGTCTGGACGTACCCGCATGAAGCGCATGATGCGCCTGCTGAGGTCGGCCTCGCTCTGCGCGAGCGGCGCGAAACAGGAATCGTGAGCGCGCAGCCGCGGCGGCGGTGCGGGCAACCCCGCGGGTTCAAACTGAATTCAAAAATAAAGAAATAAAATAAAATAACTGCGGGTGATTCGGGGAAACGGGGCCCGCGGGCCCCGGGACCGCGCGCTCGGGGGGCGGGTGCTCACCGACGAGTCCGAGTCGCTCTTGCCGCAGTCGTCATCCTGCGCGCGCGCCGCGTGTGAGCGCCCCGTAATCCCCGAGATACAAAAGGTGCAGTCGGTAGGACTTTCCTACTTATCCCAAAACAGCAACGCCAGGCAAAAATAGTGCGGCGCGCGCCAACTCCCACCCCCGCGCGCGGCGGCCCCCGGGACTCCCCCCACCCCGCGCCGCGCGGGGCTAATAATATCTCCGCAGACCCCCCCAGGAAACAGCCACCCGCCAAAAATAGCCGCGCACAGTGAGGACCGAGATCTCCGCCCGGGGGCTCTCGGGCTGCACGTCGTCGCCCTCGTCGTCCTCGTCGCCGCAGAGCCGCGCGCGGCGCTGGTGGTGCTGCCGGCGTCCGCCGTGCGAGCAGCGCCGGCGCTTGGTGGGCCTGCCGGCGTGGCCGCCGTCGTCGTCGTCCTCCGCGCTGTAGTCGTCAGCGTCGACGGCGTCGTCGTCGCGGGGGCGGCGCTGCTTGCGCTCGAGGGCGGCTGTGTGGTCGTCGTGGTCGGCCTCGCACTCTAGTCTGGCGACGAACATCCTTGTCTTGGTGGCGGTGTGGGGTGTGTGGAGATTTGGCGCGCGCGGCGTGGGTGTTGGCAGAGAGAAAATGGGAAGAGACGAGTGGGGACCACCAAGACAACCAGAGAGCACAGAGGACCGGGGGGGGCGATGTGATCTTTAGGCACCAACAAAGAAAAATGATTCCCCCGCCGCAGATATTTCGTGACATCACGCAACTACATCCCCGCCGCGATATCTTTTTTTCCGCGGGTGCTTCTTTTTTTCGTTCCTGCGCGCTGCGCACCGCTGCGCCACCCTGCACCCCAATGCACAAAGCCCACGTGGCCATGGGGGCTCACACCGTGTTCATTTGCCAGCAAGGGGACGCACAGGTGGGTCGGGAAAAATGAAGGAGAGGGGAGAGAGAATGAAATAAGAGGGCGGTTAGTGTGTGTTGGGGGGTTGTTGCTGCTGGGCCTCCTCGGCTCTCGCCACGCCCGGGGGGGCCATCCTCGTGCTCGCCGTCACTCCTCGAGGAACCGGTACTCGAACTTGAACTCGGCCTTTCGCCTCTGGCACCAGCCCGTCTCGTAGTCGAAGTAGCAGTACGTGCCCATCTCAAAGTCTGCGCGGAGGGCAAGCGCACAATCAGTTGATTCGGGGAGCGCCCCATCTCCCCCCCTTCTCTCCCAGCGCACCGTTGTTGATCTCCTTGGGCTCCTCGTGGCGCTGGAACCACGTCTGGTACTTCTTGTGGTAGCGCCACGACTGCCGCTTGAGCTCGAGGGCCGCGAGGTACTGCTGGTACGTGTGCGGCTGGTAGTAGAACGCGAAGAACAGCGTGTCCGCGTCCAGCTTCTGGAACAGCTCGGGGTCCTCTGTCCCCGCCAGCGGCGTCCTGGGGAACCACTCGGGCACGCTCTCGCACGGCTGCTGGCACGCGTACCTGCGCGCCCTCTCCGTCTCCTCTGCGCCCCCAGCCACCGCCCTCAGCCCCGTCTCCAGCGACCCCGCCGCCACCGCCACCGCCGCCGCCTCCCGCGCCCTCGCGGCGCCCTCGCTGCCCCCCAGCAGCGCCCCGTCCTCTCCCTGCAGCGCCCGCAGCAGCGCCTCGAACTCCTTGGGGCACCTGCGCACCTGCCTCTCCAGCATGCGTGCCAGGTCGTTCTGCTGCTGCTGCTGCTGCTGCTGGGGCGATGGCACCCGCGCAGGCTGCTGTTGTTGCTGCTGTTGCTGCGTCTGTGGCGTCTGCGTGTCCTCTTGCCGCGGCTGCACGGGCGAGGGTGGTGCTGGCGCTTGCTCCGTCGCTGCGGGTTGCGGCGCTGTCTGTGCGGGTGCCTGCGCCTTCTCAGCCTTCTCAGTCTTCTCCGCCTTTTGCTGCGGCTGCGGCGACTCCTTCGCGCTCTGTGCAGGAGGCTGCACCTTCTCTGCCTGCTGCTGCTGCGGCTCCTTCGCTGTCTGCGCAGACGACTGCGCCTTCTCCCCCTGCAGCGACAACGGCTCCTTTGCTGCGCCCGCGCCCGCAGCAGTCTGGGCCTGCTGCGGCTGCTGTGCAGGCGCCTCAGCCCGCGCCTGCGCTGCAGCAGCCGGCGCTGCCTGCGCTGCCTGTGCAGCTGGGGCAGATGCCTGGGCCGCCTGCTGCGGGGGCTGCTGCTGCTGCGCCCGCGTGATCTGCAGTCTCTGCGTGGCCGCGGCGGCCGCCGCCATCGTCTTGAGCGACGCCACCTTCTTCGGCGTCTGCTGCTGCTGCTGCTGCTGCTGCTGCTGCGCCTGCTGCCTCTGGACCCGCGGCGGCGACATCATCCCCGCTGCGCCAGGCGACGCGGGCGCCCCAGCAGACGTCGCGGCGCCGCCCCTGTGCTTGAGGGGCGTCTGCCGCTGCTGCTGCTGCTGCTGCGGCGCGCTGCTGGTCCGCTGCGGCGTCGCTGCGGCCGCCAGGAGCGGCAGCGGCGGCAGCGCTTTGCCCTCGGCTGCGCCACCGCGCGGCGACGGCGAGTTGCTCGCCCGCGGCGACGTCGACGTGGCCTTGGCGGGCGGCGGCGACCGGACCCCCGCGGGCGGCGGCGTGTGCGAAGCCGCCGGCGCGCTGGCGTCCGAGTCGCTGGCGCCGTCGTCGCCGCCGCTCTCGTCGCTGGCGTCCGACAGCACGCGGTCGGGCATCGAGGCCTCGAGCTCGGGCAGGTCCAGCACATCGTAGACGCCGTCGTCGTGCACGTAGTCGGGCTCGGCGTTGCTCTCCACAAAGTAGTCGACGCTGTCCTTGATATCGTAGATCTGGATTCGATTTCCCGTAGGCAAATCCAGATATCGCGCAGATTCGTGAGATATCAGCGGACGCGCGGATTCCGGTTTGCTGTTTGTACCTGCGAGGGCGCCAGGCGCTCGTTGTCGAGCAGCCGCAGCACCCGCTCGAGGCGGTTCACGTGGAACTTGTGTCGCTCTATTCGCGTCGCGAGCTCCTGCGCCCGCGAGTCCTGCTTGCGCTTCTTCTGCGGTATCACCAGCAGTTCCGCCTTTGGGGGGTAGATACGTGAATCTGGGAACCCTCGGCAGATATGGGGATACCTCGCACGAATCGATCTGTGTGACGATCGTGTCAAGCGTCTTGCCTGCGGTGACGCGGCAAGTTGGACGGGAATTTGCCCAGAATGAGCTGTTGTGACGTGGCGCAGGCATTTCTTGGGGGGCGGAGGGGGTGGGAGGCTGGCGGACCGATCCACGCGCGGAGCTCATCTCGCTGGCGGTCCTCCTCGGTGACCTCTGCGGACATGGCCAGCGCCACGGTGCTGTACGGCTTGGTCTTGGTCTCCTTCTCGCACTGCTTGAACTGCTCCATCCTCTGCGTGCGGGCCCCCCCAATTCGCCAGGAGAGTCAATTCAATTCGATTCGATTCGATTCGATTCCCCGACCAAAGGCGATGGGATGCGACACAAAGAAATGGCGCGTGCCGACTCGATGATCTTGCGCTGCTCGAGGAGGGGCTCCCTGTTCTTGACGTCGGGGAGGGTGACCCAGAGCTTGATCTGGTCGCGGTAGCGCTGCAGCTTCTTGATCTCCTTCTTGAGCTCGGCCTCGTGCTTGTCCTTCTGGCCCGCGCTGGGCGCCGCGTAGACCTTCTTGAGGATCTCGTCGAAGACGCCCAGCCCCTCGGCGATCTTCTTGAGCACGCGGTCCACCTCCTGCTGCAGCTTCCTGTTGCTCGTCACCATCTCCTCCTCCTGGCGGCCAAGGGCCCCCCCGCGCGCGCCAACAACAGACGCGCCCGGCGGTGGGGGGTGGGGTGGGGTGCTGCTGCGGCTGCTGCGGGCGGCGGGAGCGGTCGCTCGCTGCGTCCCTCCGGGAAAAGCACAGAGGGGGTGGACGCGGCACTCGCTCCAACAAAGATACGCGTATCTCCTCCCCGTGGCCGGAGATTCGACCCCCCACGCCCCGCCGGGGCTTCTCAATTGATCAGCCAAGGTTCCGTATCGGCCTTCACTGTCAGCGAGGAGACAAGTCGTTTGTACAGTGGCGGCAGCGACCTCCGCGCTCCGAGAGGGAGATTGTTGTTGTGCAGGAATACAAATATGTCCTGGATCCGACTGTGTGTGAACATATCTGTCTTTGGGTATGTAGTACCCACATCAGAATCGTCTTTGTCCCCAGATCTACTAGAGGCCTACTTTGTCTCAGCCGAAACCACTAGAGGACAAACTGGTAAAGTGCACGTCCTTGAAGTAGTAAAGGGTGAAAGACGAGCCATCCCGATCGGGGTTGTGGCCAAAGCAGGACAAGGACGAGGGGTGGATGACATCCTGGCATGCCCTTCTTTGGCTTATTGGGGGTGAGACAAAGCAGGGCCGTGGAAGAGATTTGTTTTTGTCTCTGTGTACGTCTTTGTCTGCGCCCTCCTTATTTGTCCACACGGTTGACCCAGTGCCTCCAAGGCACTGTTGCTCAACTACAGGTCAATGCCTGAGGATGAGAGACATCATTGGGCAGTGTCTGAGCACACTTGCAGTGAGTCGTGCTGGACATGTGAGATCCGCACATGCAGGTGCTTGAGCATCTGCTGCTGCAGCATGTCCCGCATGTATGGCAGAACTTGAAACAGCTACATGCCCGTTCAGGCAATGATAGTGGCAAGCCCTGCCAGGTGTATTGGTCTGTTGGTTACATTTGTTTATTCTGGCTTAATACAGCTAATAAAACAACTTCACATCTTGGGGACAAATTGTCCCTGGTAGACAGATTTGTCTTCATGGACATATTTGTCCACAGATACCTTTTTGTTTTTGAAAACAAATACGTTTTCCGTGGCCTCGGATGATCTTTACTGGTGATCAATGAAGATGATCATGTACAGCTGCATGGTCTTCTCTTTCTTGTTTGGGTCATGACAGCTCACCTCGAGCCCCTTGAGCAGTTTTCCCGACCATTAACCTTGTAACAGCGACCCAGTGCACACTGACTGTTGAGTTGTACTTCTTGAGCTTCTCCTTGAAGCAGATGCACAGGCTGTTCTTTAAGGCCACTTCACTGCCAATAGCAGTGCAGCAGCTGTGATTGAGCTCTCTCAGTATGCTGCAGAGCTTCTTGGCTGTGATGCAGTGGCACAGAAGACATCGTCATGCCTGATTGTGTTCTCGTACATGACCTTCATGGAATTCACGATGGTGTAGATGCCGTACAGGCCATCCAGATCCCTCTGTTCTGCCAGCTTTACGAGACTTCGTTGCACTGCTTGTTGTGGTCCTCTCCTTGTATGACTATGCAATCAGGGATCCCCCACTTGTTGTTGAAGATGGAGCAACTGTCTAGCGAGGTGTACACACCCTCCCCTTGTTCCATACACGGACAGAGGATTCTGTCTTCTCCCCAGCAAGACCCAATCACCAGACCCATCGCTTCTGATCATTGAGACCTCCAAATGACTCAACCCCCAGCAAACAAACAACAGTAGCACTCTGCCTCTGGCTCCCTCATTTAAATGGCACCTGTCGAAGAGGCTACAGTGGTGAGATATGCGGATGTGTTCGTGCATGTAGGGAGCAGATTGTCGCCAAAGCGGATCTGCTCGAGGGACAAGTATCACCGATTCGCTCGGGTTTTCCGCAACGGCAGGTTCGCATTTCCGCAGGAAAAATGGCGCAGAGGCTCATAGACGAGATCGACGACGACGGCGACGACACCGCCGGTGCCGAATCTGGGGAGTTCGGCGCCGAGAGCCACCTGCTCTCGGAGCACAGCCAGGGGCGCCCCAGCCTCCTGCGCCTCTTCTCGGGCTTCTCTCGGGGCGCCTCTGCAGCGCACATCCGCGGACCCCAGCAGCCCAAGAGCCCCCGTGGGTGCCCGCCCACCGGCGGCCTCCCGGGGCCCGAGCCCACCGCCATCGCACAGGCGCACAAGAGCAGCTCGCTGCCGGAGTTCGGCGCGGCCTCCGCGGCCCCCGAGGCCGACGAGGGCCTCCGGTCGCGCTTCCTCGACGCCTCTGCGGCCCCGACGCTCGCGGGGCCCGCGCTGCCCTCTCCCCTGCCACCGCCAGCGCTGGACGGGGTGCGCACCAACCGCGCCGAGGACCCTCGCAGCGCTCTGACATCGGCGGAACGAACGCGCAGAGGCCCGGGCTGAAGGCGACGGCCCTGGCGGTCACCAACGCCGGCGAGGCCTCGCGGGCAGACGCGTCGGTGCGGGACCCCTGCCTGGCGCTCTTCGTCGGGTGCGAGGCGCTGCGCCAGCGCTGCAACGCCGCGGCGAGGGCCTGCGGTGGCCTGTCCGCGGGTCCGACGGCCGACTTCTACGCCGGACACCTCCTCGCGGCCCTCCGGGCCCTCGAGCCCCTCGCGCGCGGCGTCGGCGTCGCTGTGGCGTACACGGTCGTCCGCGCGGCGTCGCTCCCGCGGCCGCTGGCCCGCGGGGACGTCGTCGTGTGGCCGACGTACTCGTTCTGGACGCCCAGCGACCGCTGCGCCAGCGCCGCGTGGTCCGCGGGCTCTGTGCTGCTGCAGGCCACGTTCTCCGAGGGCGCCTGGGCCCTCCCTCGCTCCTCCCCTCGGGCGCGCCCTCCAGAGGCCGTCGCGGAGCCCGGGTGGGCGTTCGACGTCACGTGCGTCGGCGGCAACGCGGGCGGCGCGCAGTTCGCGACGCTGCGGCAGCGCCCCGCGCGGCCCCTCGCCCGCGTGACGCCGCTCGAGGGCCCCGAGGCCGGCGGGCCGCTCGAGGCCGCGCTGCAGGCCGCCTGCGAGGCCGTCGACGCGCGCGAGGTCCGGCGGGCCGCGTCGCTGCTCGAGGGCGCGCTGGCGCGGGCGCTGCGGTCGACGCCCAACGAGCCGCTGCTGCCGGCCGCCCGCTACGTGCGCTGCGCGCTGCAGGCCGCGTGGCCGCAGGTCTACTCGTGCCCGGGGGCCCCCGAGGCCGAGGCCCAGCGCGAGCTCGCGGGGCTCAGCGAGGCGCAGCGCTTCGCCGCCGCCTACGGCCTCGAGCGCGTCGCCGAGCGCTGCGCGGCCTCGCAGACGCTGCGGTGGCTCGCGGGCGCGTGGCGGCTCGCGGCCCTCGGGCAGCGCGCCGGCGGCCTGCAGCTCGTCGCCGCGGCCAGCGCGTCGGGCCACCCGCTGGCGCTGCACGCGCTGGGCGCCGCCAGCGAGCCCGCGGACCCCGCGGCGGCCGTGCGGCTCTACCGCGAGGCGGCGGACGCGGGCAGCGCGCAGGCGCTGGTGGCGCTGGGCCGCGCGCTCAAGCGGGGCTGCGGCGCCCCGCGGGACCTCTGCGAGGCCGCGCGGAGGTTCAGCGTCGCCGCGGACCTCGGCAGCGTCGCGGGCGCCTGCCAGCTGGGCGCCTGCCTCCGCGAGGGCGAGGGCGTCGCGCGCGACCCCTTCGCGGCCGTGCGGCTGCTGCGCCTCGGCGTCGACCAGCGCGACGCCCACGCGCAGTACCTCACGGCCCTCTGCCTCCGCGCCGGCGAGGGCGGGCTGCCCTGCGACAGCGCCGCCGCCGCGCGTCTCCTGCGGCTCGCGGCCGACGCCGGCCACGCGGGCGCGCAGAGCAGCCTCGGCGTGATGCTCGCGACGGGCGACGGCGTGGACCGCGACCCCGCAGAGGCCGCGCGGCTCTTCGGGCTGAGCGCTGCCGCGGGCAACGCGCTGGCCGAGTTCAACCTGGGGCTCTGCTACGAGGCGGGCGACGGCGTCAGGCGCGACGCGCGCGAGGCCTCGAGGCTGTTCGAGTCGGCGGCCCTCAAGGGCAACGCGGGGGCGGCGTTCCGCGCGGGGCTCTGCTACAGGGACGGCGCTGGCGTGCGGAAGGACCGCGACACGGCCGAGAAGTACCTGCGCGCTGCCGCGGAGCTCGGGCACCCCGGGGCCGAGCAGGCTCTCCGCGCGCTCTCGCCCTCTGCTGGCCGGGGCAAATACAGCCACCTCTAAGAGACAATTGCACAGCATCCGAATTCGGCTTGGAGTTCCATTTTCTGCGACTGCCGCACTTTGGTGTGGACAAGGCCGGTGCTTCTGGAGTTGCCGGTGCACCAAGGTCGAACTGGTGCATCGAGGCCTCTGGAGGAGTCTCCTTATCCTCGGACACCTCTAAGCTCCGAAATAAATCTCGGGAATCGAATGGAATAGCATCGTTTGCCGTTCCGCTACCAGTGAGGAATAAGCTCTTGCAAGCCAGGGGCCGAAATAAATCTCGGGGTCGGTGTCACAGCTCACAATCAGGATAGAGCCAGCACAAGGAGACCACCAATCGAATGATATTGATGTGAGCAAGGTCTGTGCTGGAATCAGTTGTCTGCATCTGTCAGAGCTTCGCTTCGAACTGTTCTGCGACGATGAGCTGGGAGCTGATCTTGCAGGACCAGGAGATGATGTCGGTGCTCGGGTCACTGGATCGGTGGGCAGTAGTTGCGTACTTCCACGAAGCCAACAGCTCCGTGTCGCCGGATCACCGCACCTACTGGATACCAGTCAAGCCGGAATCTACAAATAAGCCTAACTCGCTCCCATTGAGCGAACAGCTGCAGGGAAAAAGAGAGTCAGAGAAAGGAAGAGCAGGACAAGATGGCCATCAGGTTCCTTTTGAGGTGCTCGCAGAGCTACATCATGAAGGAACATTCAGTGTGATGGCAATATCTGAGGGAAGGCGGTTGGGAGTGCTGATGTCAGGCACGACTCTTTTAAGTTTGTTGGTTACCGACACTGTGCCTTTCGGCCCTCCCTTCAGCACACCCAGCCCGTTCAATGATTTTCAATATGATCGGGTTCAGGGGGCACAGTGGCTATCTGCCACAGGGGTGCTACACACACTGGTTGTGTTAGCTGTTTCAGCAAGCGATTCCTGGAATCGCTGCCAAGTGTTGGTTGGCTGAAATAGCTACAACATTGGGAAGTGCCTGAAGCACACAGGCATTCCCTGTTACAGCACTCCTCCCTTTTTCCAAACCCAGAGGTGTATTGCATGGTTCCCCTCCCCGAGAGAATGCCAGAAACACAGTTCCTTCAGGTGAGAGCCCTGTTTACGGCGCAGATCCATGACTGGTTTACTTCCCCGTGTGCTTTAATCCTTTTGTCCATGCAACGGGGAGAGCCTGCACACCACTGGCTGAGTGGTGCTCCTATCGACCTCAAATGGGCTTCTCTGCAACCTCGGAGTGGCTCTGCGTTGTCAATGATTTCGGGTAATTGCTCACTTGATTTTTCGGGTTTTCGCATCTTGCACGCACAAAGTGCACAGCTGTCTCGGCTGCCTTCAGAGGGGGATGATGACCCAGTGGAGATACTGGTCGTCCCTGGGAGGCCTGTACGTGATGAGGGGGTCCGCCATGCCGGGGTTGCGCCCGTCGAGGAAGCCCCCGCTGCTCCGGCTCACGATGGCCACTGCCCCGCTGTCCGCGACGGGCACCAGCGACCAGTGCAGGTAGTGGTCCTCCTCGATGGGTGGCCTGTACGTGACGAGCAGCTCGCTCATGCCCGGGTTGCGCCCGTCGAGGCAGCCGCCGCTGCTGACGCTCTGTATCGCGAAGTGCGCAGTGCCCACGGCGACGAGGTGCCACTGGAGGTAGGCGTCGTTCTGGGGCGGGCGGTACGTGATGAGGGGCTGCGACATGCCGGGGTTGCGCCCGTCGAGGTAGCCCCCGCTGCTCCGGCTCTGTATCGCGTACTTGACCATTCACGGGTCTCTGGTGCAGAGTTGCACTAACCGCGAGTCTGCAGATCCGTCCTATTCCGGTATTCGCGGGATCTAGTGCGAGATATGCACCAATCGCTTTGGCAGAGCAAGACACGCACTGTCCATCCATGTGTTCAAGGCTGCCAGCCATTGTCTGTGCAGCAGTGGACGATAGAGAAGCTCCAGTCCGGAGAGCCCGGGTGCTTTTTTTCCCTACGATGAGCAAGCGCGCTGCCCCGCGTGGCTGAGGCGGGGGTCTCAGTCTCGTTGACAACAGAGCTCGCGGCTTGCGACTGACCGAGACACACCGCTCCGCCGCCTGGGGTCCTTGATTCCACGACTGGAGGTACGTATCTCACTAAACTGGGCTCTCCGTGCCCCAGCACCAGGAGCCCGAGACCTCAGGGCAGAACAGTGCAAAAACTTCCATGAAGGCCTTGTGGTGCTGCTCGCAGCGCCGCCCAACTCTTGTAAAGTATCTCGGGTAGGATAAGGATGCGGTAGTCTACGTGGCACGGGTGCAATTCCGGTGCTCTTGTGCCCATTCTATTTTCGTCAAGACCGCAATCCCCGCATCACCCCGGAGAGCCCACACGCGCCACAACAGGCCCAGGGCCAGCACAAGCAGGAAATGGTGTCGCCCCCGCGGTCAAGCGCAGCGACGGCAGCGAGCGGCGGGAAGGTGGCGATACAGAGCCGGAGCAGCGGGGGCTACCTCGACGGGCGCAACCCCGGCATGTCGCAGCCCCTCATCACGTTCCGCCCGCCCCAGAACGACGCCTACCTCCAGTGGCGCTTCGTGCCCGTTGGCGACGGCCACTACGCGATACAGAGCGTCAGCAGCGGGGGCTGCCTCGACGGGCGCAACCCGGGCATGAGCGAGCTGCTCATCACGTTCAGGCCGCACGAGACCGACCACTACCTACACTGGTCGCTGGTGCCCGTGGCGGACCCCGAGGCGGTGGCCATCATGAGCCGCAGCAGCGGTGGGTGCCTCGACGGGCGCAACCCGGGCATGTCGGAACCCCTCATCACGTACAGGCCCTCTAGGGACGACAAGTACCTCCACTGGGTCATCGTCCCCATCTGAGACCGCGCCTCAGGGCCTCTCTCTCTCTGCTCTGGGTGGATGGTGCCCGGCCGACACCTCGTCCCAGCCCACTGTAGACATAAGCCGCGAGCTGTTCTTCTGCACACGCATTCCAGACGCATTGATGAGGTGTCTGTGGGAGGTGAAGGGTCCGGGGATGCCTGGTATGGTGCCCACTTGAAGCCGCCGGATGTGCTGGTGCGATTGGGGCGTTTGTGTGCAGTCTTGTTGATCGTGTATGTTAGCTGAGTTGCCTTGGTGTTGGTTGTGGTTGTCTTGCTCTTTGCTCTACGGGCAAGGTTTCGGGATGTTATTGCTGAACGTACGTAGTGATTGCCTTGCGCATCCCGTGAATACACCAGCTAATCACTGGACGCATCCTGCTTGGCACGTACGTTATGTCAAACTCGCCAGTGTCTGTGAGATCGGCCAGCGAGTTGGACAACTCGTTGAAGCAAGAAAGATGCTGTGCTGGCGCGGACCATGCCAGCTCTTTCAGTGACTTTGGGTCGAACAAACGTAACAGAGATTCTCCTGCGATGATGGAAAGCAAGGTACTGTGGATGCCGAGCACAAGCGCCTTCTACGCGTGCGCCACAACCTCCAGCGTGGTGTCGGGCCGCATGGGCACCCGAGGAAATGACTGGATGGCCAACGAATGCACCCTGGCTGTACAAGGCAAACGAGCACCTCCCACGGATCGGCGTTCGTTGCGGTACTGGAAGAGGACGACAGCAGGCGGGGGCGCAGAACGGAGAGCAGCAAAGAGCTCGGGGAGGAGCGGAGGGCTGACCTCCTGCAGAGGGCTCCCACTGCCCGCCCGCGAGTGCATCCCCAGTCCACGCACTCGGCTGCCTCGTGCAGCCACAGGTGTCCTGCCTCCTCGACCGGGCGCGTGAAGGACAGCTCGGCCTCCACGTCGCGCGGGGGCAGCAGAGAGCTCCACTGCCCTCTGTTCCTCCACAGCTGCCGCCACACCAGGAACCTCGCCGACACCTCCTTGCAGAGCGGCGGGCACCCCAGGAGCCTGTAGAGCGCGAGAGCGACCTCGCGGGAGCACGAGGGCGACGAGAACCACGGGCGCTGGGCGACAGGGGGCGTGGGCCTCTGGTGGTCAGGGGGCTGGCAGCGAGGGATCCCTCGGCTGTCAATTGGAGTGCACGGAATATCGAAGCAAAATCGATTGATTTTGGCAAGATATCATCTTCCTTCCCCAAGATCTGTGGTGCCCGGCAACGACATCAGGGTCGCGGGGCTCCACCTGCGGGGGCACCGACAGAACGCAAGTTCGCAGACGCCTTGCACGGCCCCGAGGCTGCCCACGTCTGTGCCGACGACTTGAGCAAAGATAGGGAACAGAGAGTGTATGGACCAAAGATCCACGAAATCAGAGTCCAACCGGCAGTACGTGAATACGCGGCATACTCACTCCTCGCCAAAGGAGGTGAAAATCAGTTGTTTTATTTTACTCCAACGAGGGCGTAAACAGTCTGGGTGCCCTTTCCCTTGAGATGCATCACTTGAGGCTTGCCAAACTCAAACTCGTTGCTCGCAAGTGACTGCGTATTCGAGTCACACAGAATCCCCCCTGGATGTGCCTGTGCCTTTACTCGCGCTGCCTAGATTATTCAATGAGATCTCGTTATTCCAGAATCAGGCGAACCATATTAACTGTATCGGACCACAGGTCGTAGATCCAGTTTCTCTTCCCAATGATGCCACCGGCACATGGCCCAGAGCTGATCCCCACTCGGAGGAATACCTGCTCAGTGTTTCCCAGAGTCTTTGCCTTGCTAAACCTCTGAAACTCGAGGGCCAGCATTAGCATGAGATGCGCATGCCTCATGGTCTCGTGGGGCACACCGGTCGCAGCCACTGCATGTTTTTGAGGGCTCAGTGAGAAATCCGGAAACAGTGGTTAATGCGCACAGTAAATGTCCAGGATGGTCTTGATCTTAGTGACTCCACACTTCTCGGTGATGTCATCCAGGCCCTCAATATAATCACTCAAAAACGCCGAGACAAGAGCAGGTGGGGTGACAGTGGCCCAGTCCTTGAAGCCGACAATGTCGCAGAACAGGATGCTTGACGACGAGTATGTTTCGTTTGGCAGAACCCCTTGCTGGAGTGAGAGAAACACATGCTCCGGGAACAGAGAATGAATAATTCGCAATATCCTCCTAGTGCGGTGTCAGAAAGGGTTTATTCTGAAAAGAAAATACTGATGCTGTGCTGCCTTGGATGACAGAAGATAATTAATAGATAGTGCAATGTTCTTAAGCTGTTGATTTCCCCGGAAACGAACTGTGGCACTGGCAGTATTTGATGTGACCTTGACAATGGACCTTGATAAACGAGAGAGCCCACGGAATATGATCATTTCCACAAAGGCAATGCTGCCTATCAGATCAACGACCAGAACAGCTGCGCCAATGCCACATAGAGCACCAAAGAGACTCTTCTGATCTGATATCACATCAGAATCGCGGATGCTGAACAGAAGCACTCCACTCCCTGCCCTCTGTGAGCTTATTGAGTGCCTTGTACGTCTAGGAGAATTGAGCATACACTGTTTGCAAAGATGGATCCTTCGACAATCACTGTTGAGTTCGTGTGGGCTCCACTGGGACAGAAGAGAATTACATCAGACAGGGAATTTCTTCCATCAACAGTAACAGTCCTTATCGAACTTTCTGTGTATCTTGTCAATAGAATTACAGCAGTGAATGGATGTACTCTTAATTGCAGACCCTGGTGCGTTCGTTTCCTTTATGTTCCACAGTGCCTTCAGATGTCCTTCAGTTCTCTCTTCCGAAAAGAGAACACCAAGGCACATGCTCATCATAGTCGCCTTGGTTGGAAGTGCTTGTCTGAAGTCTCGAAGAAACACAACCCAGCCAACAATAGGTGATGTCGTTGTAAGAGATACAGGAAATGATGCGGCCAATCTAGTTACCCCTCTGAACAGAGTGCATCAGTATTTCTTGAATAGAAAAAAAGCACGAACGACATGGGATCGAACAGAAGCAGAGTAAAGAGGCCCTTCTGAACAACCTGCTCGGTGAGCACAGATATCTCCTCACCCGTGATATTTCTGGGAATGTGGGTCTCATAGTCAAGGGCAGCACCATTCAGAAGAGTCCCATTCAGAGTGAAGTATAGGATTCCATCGATGTTGTTGACATCCATCATCGGGAAATCGACGACCATTGTTTGCCAGAACCACCCGTTAGGGTCCCCTGCCAGCACGTATTCCCATGCCAAGTTCTGAGGGTATTATAAGAAGTGATTAAGAATTGAACAAGAGTACCCAGCAGCCCCAGCCTCCTGCAATGTCATGCAAATCAGAGAGTGCTCCATTCAGAGCACGGGATACTCTGTTGATGTCAGCAACTGCCCGGTGCTCCATTAGCTGCTCTGTTGTACTTCCCATTGTGCTGACGAGAAAGCCGACAAGGGTACCAACCGATGCTGCCAAAAGAGCCAACACCCCAACGATTATTCCAAATCGTAGAGACAGAAGGACCTGTAGTAGCAAACTCTGCTTCCCTTCGTCAGCGACATCCCACACAATCCCCTGATCATCCTTTACAGCATTCAGCAATCCATTCGAGTTGAAAGACGCCTCGGAGGATATATCAGAGATGTAGTCCTCAACAGCTGGAACAATTCTCCACTTCGGAGTGCACTGAGCACCATCGACAAAATCTCCTGCGGCTTCTAGAGAAAACGAACTATCGCATTCTTCATCAAGAGTATCTTTTGACCGAGAGCAGCACAGAATCTCCCCAGGAGTGGCAGATTCCTGAATCTGTTGCGCAAGATGCACTTTCGATTGATTTCAGAAAAAGGTTGGAGAATTGCCGGACCTGAGGGCCCCCAGATTTCGAAGAATTGTTTCTTGAGGCCAATCAACGAGGTACTACAGGACCCAGTGGCAATTCCCATTCTGAACTGAAGTTCTTGATCGGATTTTGCCATTTTATGGCCTTTGCACAGTCTATAGATTGGTTTAGGCCTTTTCAGTGATGGCAAATTGGCACGTGCCTTGAGAACTCAATAGATACTTGAGCTGCAACTCTCACACAATTCCGAACTGGTGTCATTCCGCTGATAACCACTGTGACATTCATCAGATTCAACCTGAAAGATAAGAAGATACCATATGCATCACCAATTGTCATTACTTTCGTTGCTCCCTGGCTGCAAACAATGTCGTCCATCTTGCTGAAGACGTGGTTCAGGTAGCCAGTTACCACATCTGGCGTCAATGCTGATGACCTGAGGTCGAAGTCAATGATGAAATAGAGCTGTCTCTGATTTGGTGTACCACAGTGTGAAGTTACAGATATCGACAAAGAGAACAGATGTCTCAGAGAAGGTCAAGTTGTTGGATTCACCTCTTCTGATCCTGTTCAGAACATCTGTTGGGAATATGTTCTTCATGATGTTCTCTGTCTTCCTGAATTATCGGATGTTCAGAAAGTAGGAAGATGCGAGGACAGATGTACTCAGTCTGACGCTCGATTGCGCTCAGTAGCTCATTGACAGCCCGAGTCACCTGTCGCAGCTCAGTCTTCCCAGTGACTTGAAGCTTCTCTCTTTTGTTGCCCTATGTTTGGCGTTAGTACAGTATCACTGCTCAGCCTCGTTGACTTACACAGTCCGAGGAGATTGCCACAATCTGGTTTGAGAGACTGGAGAGAATCCTGACGACAAAGAACTCGACGAGCAAGAAGACAATGCAGAAAAGCACACAGAAAGTGATGCAAAAAATGAGGACGATGTATCGAGTTGCTACAGTGAATGGTTAGCTCAACAGCGTCTTCAAATAGAGTACATGAGGAAATTGTAGGCTCATCTACACGGTTGCCCCTGATGAGTGCATACACTCTGGGCACTCCCTGCTCGTCGCCAAACATCAGTCCAATTGCCAAGTATGTCTTATGAGTCTGATTTGCTGTGATAGAACAAGCCAGGTTTTCGGGGCAAACTGTAGATGAGGGAGCCACCACGTAGTCAACAGAATCGTCTGGAATTGGTTGATTGAGGTGAGAAAAATCTGATCTGGTGGTCTCACCACTCAGTGGCTCTGTCATCTGAGCCATCTTCCCCTGCCACGCAGATGAAATGCTCTGGTACTGTTCGATGTCGTACATTCTGAATAGTATTGTGTGAGACAACAGATTACAAGAGATCAGAGGAGCATCGCACAGCGAGACACAGATGTCTGTTGCTTGTGCAATGCTGCCCAATGGATACTGCACGTCCCTTGCGAACACCATCCATCCAACATCGTCCCCAGACAAGTTGCTGTACCGCACGTACTGGCTCTGCACGATGACTGCCGTCTCTCTGTTCACAATTACGTCAGGTCAGACCCGGTAATGACCCTTGGAGTCTCACGTTTCGGGGATCCAGTAGAGCCCGCTGGCCTCTCCCGTCTTCACAAGGGCCGCACCAACTTGCTGGCCCAGCATGGCCGAGGGGAACACCGATGCGTTCTTCTCCACGTTCCACATGTTGCCGTTGAGGACCTGGGGACGATGAGCTGTCATTCATTGCACTGGACAATGAGAATTGTACGGTTCCGTTGGGGAGGACTATCAGGTAGCAATGCAGCCCGAAGCCCGTCAGCAGCGTTGTATCTCCCGCCATCATGAGGAACCAGAAAGGCCCGTTGGGGTCCTGCGCCGCCACATACTCGTACATCATGTCCTGTGGTGGAAGCGAACAGCACGGGGTGGAAACAGGGCGATAGATGATCCATTTTTAGTATGTGCTTTCTTGACCGAATTTAAGTAGACAGAAATGAATGGCGCACCCACCAGGCGAGCATTGTCGCCTCGGTGCCGACTACAGACAGCTGGTTGTTGAAGGCGCCGAAGAACAGCGTGGCCTCCTCGTTCGCCTGGTTGCGCTCGAGCGAGTGCAGATCGTCCGACGCGATGCGTTCGATGAGACCCGCCGAGAGCCCTACGGCGGCCGCAGCGACCGCCAGCAGCGCCACCAGCACGTGTAGCCGCACGTGGCGCACCAACAGCGACAGCGTACAGCAGCACCGCACATGTGCGGATGGCTTCTTCGCCACCGACTCGGGTAGAACGAGCTGCGTCTGCATTGTTCGACTTGTGGGGTTTATTGCTCTGCCCTGAATAGCAGCTGCCACACCGATGTGCTATTCCACCATATCCGGGCACACATTATCCAATAAAGAAGCCCGCCCACTTGGGGGCGAGGAGAGGAAATCCTTTTGGTCCCGTCCGAGGTGGTGTCCTCCTCAGAGTGCCAAAAGGCCTGGTATTCTCTGTGAGCTCTACACGCTCCAGAATGGGGTCAACTGAGGTTTATTTCCAAGCGACGAGCCTGATCGAGTGCGTTCTTCGCTCACTGCCTTCACGGGAGGACGTGGGTGGGGGTGTCCAGCAGCACCATCGCTCAGTTCTGCTCAGTCAGGATTGGATAATTTGTGCCCGGATCTGGTGGAATGGCTTCGATGGGTGAAATGGGGGGAATGGGATTAGGTTCACGGACCCCGATGCGCCCGGTGCACTGCACTCGTGCGTTCTGAAGCACTTATTTATGATAGCAGACCCGAAGGTGCTCCATTCATAGAAGCACACCATAAAAGGGAAAAGAGGAATATCTGATTGGCGACGCCTCTTTGTGTTTGCTCTCTCGAAGGTGGCATCGTGCTCGCAGCAATTCATGGATATCGGGATTGCTTGAATCCAATGCCTTATTCGTAGTACAGTCACTGTCCCGAGCCCCTAGAGAAGCGCCGAGGCAGGAGGGTCATTGGCATCCTTAAGCCGTCGCTTTCCCGAGTAGGGGGAGAAAACACATAATGCACAAAGCCCCACTGATAGATATCGGTCAACAGATCACATTGAAAGTCAATTTCATTGCAAATCGGAGGCAAAGAACAATCGAGAAGTTTGGAGAGACATTGGGCCAGAGCGTGCCATCACAGCTCTCACACTAAGGCCTGCAGATGCGTGTACCATCCACGAGCCCAGCTCCCTGCCACTGTGGCTGCAAAGGCAGCGCAGCCACAGCTCGTGGCCGCGTTCCTCGGTCGCCCACGTGTACCCGTCCTGGATGGAATGCCTCTGCGTGGATTGGAGTAGCTCGACAATAGCAGGAAGCATCGGCACGGGCGCCACGTGCATTGTGTTGAGGTCGACCTGCAGCTGGAATGGCCTTGGCAGGCCCATGTGCTCCTCAGCAGCACAGAGGGCGTTGTTGAACTGGACGGCCTCTGCGAGCCCGTCGATGGGGACATTCCGAGACCAGCGTTTGGAGAGCAGATCGGCAGCCCTCTGGTACCAGGCGTGACACGCCTCATCACAGATAGTATCGACTCTCAGCACAGACGTGCGACTGAAGCAGAAGACGTAGCGCCCAGATGCTGACCACGCAAGTGAATAACATTGATGACTGAAGTCGTATTCTCTGCAAATTAGACGGTCCCCCTGTGGCTTCACCTCGTGGTTCTTTGGTACAGTTGCAATAACCATTTCACAGTGATCTGCTATGAAAACCAGCGAATTTGTCAGCTCGTTGAAGCAAAAGAAGGGCTCGGTCGATGTCCTCCTCATCATCGAGCCCAGCAACGTTCCCGAATGTGAGTCGAGCCAATAGAAAGACGCTGTGCCCGAGTGGAAGACGTGCTCGGTATGGACGCAGATGATAACAACTCTCTCTGTGTGCGCCACAATGAGCACAGTGCAGACGGTTCTCGTCGACAGAGGTTGTGTGAGCGCCAACGAATGCCGCACGCCATGCCCTGGCTGTACGAGGGAAGCCCGCACCTCTTTGATACTCTCTCCTGTCTCAGACTTCGATGCACACTCGAAGAGGACGACAGCGGGCGGGGGCGCAGAACGGAGAGCAGCAAAGAGCTCGGGGAGGAGCAGAGGGCTGACCTCCTGCAGCGGGCTCCCACTTCCCACCCGCGAGTGCATCCCCAGTGCCAAGCACTCGGCTGCCTCGTGCAGCCACAGGTGCCCTGCCTCCTCTATCGGGCGCGTGAAGGACAGCTCGGCCTCCACGTCGCGCGGGGGCAGCAGAGAGCTCCACTGCCCTCTGTTCCTCCACAGCTGCCGCCACACCAGAAACCTCGCCGACACCTCCTTCTTGCAGAGCGGCGGGCACCCCAGGAGCCTGTAGAGCGCGAGAGCGACCTCGCGGGAGCACGAGGGCGACGAGTACCACGGGCGCTGGGCGACAGGGGGCGTGGGCCTCTGGTGGTCAGGGGGGCTGGCAGCGAGGTCCCTGAGTGCCTCGAGGGCCGTGTGGATGCTGGTCCCGCACGGCAGCGCCCGCACAAAGCGCCAGAGCTCCATAGCCATGATTGCGCCTGCGGGCAATGAAACAGTTGATTCTGGCGCTGCGATTCTGCAGAGGAGCGTCGGCATCTGATGAGGGGTTTCTGCGACTGTTTCACTTTGCCTGGCATTCGGGCGAGCTCGCAAAGGAGCAGCACAGCACACAGCACATACCGCAGGCTCGGTTGGATTGCTTGCGTCCGTTGTTCCAGCTCAGAGGGGACTGGGGGGAGGGGGCGTTGGTTGCTTCGGGCCTCTGCTCTGCGACGCCGTGTCCGGCAGGCCAGCCAGCCAGCAGACGGAGAGGGCGCTCAGAGGGGGCGCAGGGCGGCGACGGCGTTGACGAGCGTGCGGTACGTGCGGCGCGAGGCGGGGTCGAGGGCGGCGACGGCCTCGCGGAGCTCCGGGGCGCCGAGGAGGCGGCCGACGCGGGCGACGAGGGCGGCCCTGTCGCGGACGAGCTGGTCGTCGGGCTGCAGCTCCAGCGCGACCTCGTTGAGCCACGCGAGGCGCAGCGGCAGCTCGGCCGCCTGCGACGCGGCCAGCGTGATCGAGAGCTGCTGCAGCAGGCAGAGCAGCACGCCCGTCCGCCCGGGGCCCCGCAGGCCCGCGACGGCCGCCTGCGGCTGCGCGCTCCTGCAGAGGAAGAGCAGCAGCTCGGCGCTCTTCTGGTTGAGCGTGTACTCGAGCGCCGTGCTGTAGTCCTCGGCCTCGAGCGTCTTGCGCACGTTCTCCTGCATCGCCGCCAGCGACGCCTTCTGCACCGCCGCGCTCATCGCCGGCGACGGCGGCGGCGCGGGCGACTCGGACCCGCTGGCCCCTGCGCCGCGCCCGACGGGCGTCCCGGTGGCCGCGCCCCTGTGGACCTCTGCGACGTACGCCGTCACCGAGCGGCACATCTCCGCGACGGCCTGGCCGCTCGCCCGCAGCTGCTCGTGCGCGGCCGCGTCCCCCGCCGTGCGCTGCGCCCGCGCGAGCTCCGCCGCGTGCTCCTGGGCGACGCGCGCGAGCTCCGCCGCGTGGCGCTGCTGCGCGGCGGCCAGCGAGGCCTCGAACTTGGCCATCGTCGAGACGAGCGAGCGGTCCATCTCGCTGCGCACCTGCACAAACGCCCCGCGCAGCACGCGCTCGAACTCGGGGACCACCGCCGCCTTGACCGCAGCGGCCGTCTCTGCGGCGGCCCCGGGGGCGCCCACGCGCTGCGCCAGCGCCTCGTCGACGGCCCGCGCGCACATCTGCGGCAGCGGCGCCACGGCCTTGTGGACCTGCGCCAGCGCGGCCCTCAGCGGGCCCAGCTGGTCCTTCTGCGCCGCCGACGGCGACGGCGACTGCGCGGCCGCCGTGGGCGTCGCGGGGGCTCTGGCGCCGGCGGCGCTGCTGAGGCGCAGCTCCGCGAGGATGCGCTCCTCCGAGGCCGCGAGGGCGGCGGCGCTCGTGGCCTTGAGCTCGCGGATGGCGGCGCCCTGGGCCCTGATCTCCTGCATCGCCTGCTGCAGCACGCCGACGACCGCCGACATCCACTGCTGCTGCTGCTCGGGCCCCACAGGCCCCGCAGCCCCCGCGGGCGCCGCCGCTGCAGGGGCGGCCGCTGGCGGGACGGGGCTGCCGCTGGGCGCCTGCGCCTGCTGCTGCTGCTGCTGCTGCTGCTGCTGCTGCGGCTGCGCGGGCTGCAGCAGCGCGGGGTCGTCGAGGGCGGCGCCGCTGGCGGCCGCGAGGGCGCGGAGGTGCTTGCGGCCCTTGGTGTGCTCGTGCAGCGCGAGCTCGTTGGGGCACACGACGCCTCACAGCTCGCAGCGCTTGCTGCCCGCGGGCGGCCCCACGCGGTACCTGCGCAGCACGCCGCCGGGCCCGCACTGCGCCGCCGCGGCCTCGGCCTCTGCCTCCACCTCGGGCTCCGCCTCGGCCTCGGCCTCCCCGTCGAAGGGCTGCATCGCCTCGGCCTCGCAGGCCTCGCGCAGCTGCTGCTCGTCCTGCGCGTCGCTCTCCTGCTGCTGCTGCGGCTTCTGCTGCTGCTCCTCCTCTGCGCGCCGCTGCAGCGCCAGCGCCTGCGGCTGCTGGTCCTCGGGCTCCGTCGCCCCCTCGTCGTCCGAGAGGTCCGAGTCCCCGGGCGCCGCCGCTGCCACCGCCGCCGCGGGCTCAGCGTCGGCGCAGCCGCAGCCGCTGCGGTCCTCGGGCAGCCGCGGCTGCTGGTCGTCGGCGGGGGGCAGCGGGGCGTCGCGCTGGATGGCAGCGAGGCACTGGAGGGCGGGCAGCGTGTACTGCTCGATGGCCGTCGTCTCGAGGGCCAGCAGGCAGGGCTGCTGCTGCCCCTGCGCCCCGGCGCGGCGCGAGAGCGTCGACGAGGCCGTCACGCTGATGGGCTGCGCGCTGAACGCGAACTCGACGGCGCGGTCGAACGCGCAGGGCCCGTAGTCCCAGCGCAGCGCCGACGGCGCCTGCGGGTCGACGGGCAGCGCCGCCGGCGGCGCCACGTGCAGCGCGACGCCCAGCGCCCGCGCGCTGTCGGCGACGACGACGAAGCCGCTCGCCAGGTCGACGCCGACGACGTTGAACTGCTCGCCCTCGCCCTCGCCCTCGCCCGCGACGGCCAGCGAGTGCAGCAGCGCGGGGGCCTCGGGGACGACGTCCCAGAGCCGCAGCTCGCTGCCCCCGGCGGCGGCCGTCAGCGCGAGGCCCGTCGCCACGGCGGCCCCGGGGGCGTCGGGCACGCGCGGGGCGAGCAGGACGGCGGCGCTCAGCGGGGCCCCGTGGGCGCGCCACGCGCGGACGCAGGCGCCTGCGCTCCAGTCCCAGAGGCGCGCGGTGCCCGAGGCGTAGCCGACGCAGAGCAGCGTCCCGTCGAGGCCGAACGAGGCCTCGAGCGCCGGGTCCCCGGGCTCGTCGAGCGTCCGCAGCGCGCCGTCGGCCCGCAGCGCGTCGAGCGCGCGCTCGCAGGCGGCGGCGCCGTCGCCGAGGTCGACGCAGCGGCGCGCGCCCTCCTGGGCGAAGACGGGGACGCTGAGCACGTGGACGCGGCCGTCCGAGCCCACGGCGGCGGCCGTCGCGGGGTCCGTCGGGCACAGCACCGCCCGCGTGAACCGCCAGGGGCAGCGCGCCGTCGACAGCTTCAGCTCGGCCCGCGCCGCGATCTCCATGGGCCCGGCGGCGCCGTCGGCGGGCGCGGAGGGCGAGACGGTCCAGAGCGCAAAGAGGTCCGCAGAGACGCTCGCCAGCATGACGCTCTCCTCCTCCACCGCCTCGGGGTACATCCGCAGGTCTGCGCGCAGGCCGCGTGTGAGCCCTCTGGCGCTCAGGCGCACTGCTGCTGGGGGCCGCTGCCCTTGCGGGTCCCCAGCAGCAGCGAGGGGAGATGGGGAAGAACTCCTCCCAGAGTCAACTGAATGACGTCACAGCGAGCCACGTCGGCGGGAGCCGAGTGGGTCTGCTGGGGGCTGGGGGCACGTGTGGTCCGTGTGGCCCCGTAAGGGCAACAGAGAGCTCCCCCAGAGGCTCGGAGGGGCGGAAATCAATTGACTCGGGCGCTGGAGGGGCAGCAGCAGCAGCGCCGGGGGGCAGCGGACCGGTGATGGGGGAGGCGTGGTCCTTGATGAGGAGCTTGAGCGGGGCGGCGGTGGTCTTGCGGATGACGCGGATCATGCAGTCCTTGACGACGTAGGCCACGTGGTCGTGGGCCGCGGCGATCAGGCAGCCCGCCTGCTGCGCGTACGGCGTCTTGTACAGCGCCACCGTCGCCACCTGCAGCGCCTCGGGCTGCGCCTCCCCCAGCCTGTACGCCGTCTGCTCCCGCGCCACGGCCACCCCGCCGCTCCCTCTGCGCGGCGCGCGCGCGCGGGCGTTCAGTTCCGTTTGCCCGCAGCCCATCAGGAGAGATATTTTCCCGGATTTCCCGGATTCCAGGAAGATATTCGGCCAGAATCCCCGGTATCTGAAGAGTGGAATCGAGATTCTTGGGGGAATTCGGAGGGAGTCAGTTGAGGAGGGGCGCAACTGCGGGGCGGCGGCGACGGTGGCGGCGGGCTTGTCGGGGGCCGAGGGCGGGGACATGGGGGCCTGCACAGGGGGCGAGATGCGCCAGGTGGCGGGGGATGGCGGCTGCGGGTACCCAGCGGCGACGATGGCGGGGTCGTCGTGGCCCCCGACGCTGCCCTTGAGTCCCGGCTGCCCCCCGATCACCACGTCAGCCGGAAACCCAATTGCCAGCCCCCGGACCAATTGCATTGCGTCACCCGAAGAAAATATCGGAAAATATCGCAATTCAAAAGTCACATCAGTTGAAGAATCAGCGCCGGCACCGAGCGGAGAGGCAGGGTGCTGCACACCCGGGCCGTGGGGCCCAAAAGTCAAATCAGCAGCAACGGCGGGCCGCGCGCGCGCGCAGTTATCAGGGGAGATTTCATTTCACAACAACAAAGATTTGAAATCAAAAATCAAAAAAAAAACAAAATCAAGATACGGGGCCGAGGGAGCGACGGGGGCCCAAGCCCAAGGGCCACAACGCACGGGGAGGTTTGCGGGGACGGCGGGGGCGGCGGCCGAGGGGGGCGATGCGTCGTCGCCGCCGATGGCGATGCCGAGGTGCTGCTTGAGGAGCAGCTCCGCCTCCATGTGCGAGGGCGCCGCAGACGACGTTGGCATGTCCATGTGGCCTCTGTTCTCCGTACACGCTCTTGTGTGGTGCGTTCGAACGAAAGTAAAGCGGGGGGCGGTGGGCGCGCGAGAGCGTTGGCGAAAGCGCAGCGCCGCGAACACAAAAAAACCTTTGAAAATGTGTCGTCCTGATATCGTGATTTGCGTATCTTCGAGAGGCAAATCTCGCAGTTGAATCTCGGGGGGCGACAAAAATCCCCGATATCTGCGCTGTTTGCTGGCGAAAAAGGAGAACGGGAAAACTGGTCTTGCAGATCCGAGCAGCCCGAACAAGAGAGGGGCCACCGCTCCGCTGCCACGTCCCTCAGCCCGGTGTCGCACACCCTCGCACGCACCCCAGGGGGGCAGCCCTCCGTCCCGAGTCTCTGGCATGCGTCCCTCGGCTGCTGCGCTATTTTTGGTGTCGTCGCTTGCGCTGCTGGCCCGCACGGCCTGCCTCGACTCCCCCGCTGCCACCCGTGGGCCCCCTCCTCCCCTCCCACCCCTGCCTCGCTCTGCCCCTCACCGGAGGGGGCCCGACACTGCAGCGACGGGCACGCGGGAGCTGAGGCTGGGGCGGCTGCCGACGGTGATGTCGGGGCTGCTCGATGAGGTCGTGCGGGTGCTCGCCGTCGAGCGGCTGGGCGTGCCCGTCGCCCTCGTCCCCGTCACCGACGCCAGCGCCCCCGAGGCCCTGGCCAACGCCACCGCCCACGCCGTCGTTGACATGTGGTGCCTGCCCCTGCGGCTGCTGCCCCCAGCGAGCCCTCACTCACAGCCCCCCCGCTGGCCGCCCAGGGAGAAGAGCAGCGCGTGGGCGCTCGCCCCGTACCTCGCAGCGGGGATGCTGGAGCGCGGCGGGCCTCTGGGCGTGGTGGCCAGGAGAGGTGCGCTGCCCCCTCGTTGCTGCTGCTCTCCGCCCCCCCCAGCGCCCAGGGCCCAGCCCAACACGCCCCTGCTGGCCAGGGTGGTACGTCTGCGGGCAGGCAGAGGAGGCGGTGGACCTGGCGGGCATGAGCAACGCCAGCGCCGACCAGTTCTTCGCCCGCATGCACCGCACGCTCGTGTCCCCCAGCGGCATGGTGACGCCCGCCCCCCCACAGCCCCTCCCTCGCGCGGCGCTGAGACCTCTACCCTTCCGCCCGCAGACCACGCGGGACAGCGCCATCGTGGCCCGCAACGGCTACAACGTCACGGTGCGCTACGTTGAGGGGGAGGACGGCCTCGTCGCGGCGCTGCGCAACGCCAGCCACGCGGCGGTCGTGAGCCTGTGGTCGCCGCACTGGCTGGAGGCCTCGCTGGACCTCGCCCGCGTCTCCCTGGCCCCGTACACGGCCGCGTGCTACTCGGGGGCCGCTGCAGACGTCTACTGCGACTACCCGGCGGAGCCCCTCTCGCGGTTCTTCTGGCCGGGTCTCAAAGTCCGCTGCCCGTCGGCCCACGCCCTGCTCAAGTCAATTGCCCTCAACACCTCGTCTCTGACGGACCTCTACGCCCTGTGGGTGCGCCCTGCGACTCCCTGCGACTCCCTGCCCTCCGCTCTGACGCCCCCCGACTCCCCGCGCTCAGACCGCGGAGGGCACAGTGGAGGCCGCCGCGTGCGCGTGGCTGAGGGCCAACACGGCGCTGTGGGAGCCCTGGTTCCCCGCAGAGGCCGCGGCGCGCAGGACCAGCGTGCTCGTCTACGTGGCGGTCATGGCGGCCCCCATCGTGGTGCTCGCGGCGGCGTCGGCGGTCGTCGCGTACAGGCGGTGGCTGCGCGTCGCCCCAGAGGCCCCGCGGCCGTCCGAGTGGAACAACAACGCGGTGTTTGCGCAGCGCGAGTGGTCGGGCGACGACGGGCTGCTCTCGTCGAGCTACTTCAACCGCATGGGCCACGTCGTCAACTTCGCCGACCTCAAGATGGTCTACCCGCCTGTCGAGACGCGGACCGCGTGTGTGATCAACAAGGCCACGCTCCACGTCCGTTGCCCCGCTCGCTGGTCACCTCAGGGGGGGGGGGGGCTGACTGGCACTGACACCAACCCGGCACAGAACCAGACCGTGGGGGTCAAGACGTTCCTCTTCACGGGGAACGTGACCGGAGAGACGCTGGCACGGTTCAAGTCAGAGGTCTGGCAACTCAGGCGAGCAGACACCACCCACCACCACCAGCCCCTGCCGGGGCCACCACAGCTCACTGACCGGGACACTGACACTGTCACTTCCTATGCCTCCCTGCCGGGCGCAGTCAGTTCCACCACCCCAACATAGCCAACTTCCTGGGGGCCTCGATCGTGCCGCCGCTGGCGCTCGTGTTCGAGTACCCCGAGAACGAGACCCTGCTGGCCGTCATCCTCAGGCAGCCCGAGAAGGTCGACGCCAGATTCCGGCTCAGCGCGGCCACCGGCATCGCCCAGGCCATGCAGTACCTCCACTCGCAGGTGGGCTCGATGTGTCAGCGCCGGGCAATTCTCGGGGACTGAATCTCCTGACGTCACCGATGACATCTGGCAGATACCGCCCGTGGTGCACGCGAGCCTGCAGAGCAAGAACGTGCTGGTCGACCGGCACATGTGCGTCCGCGTCGTCGACTTTGGCGTGACGCACCCCGGCGAGCTCCAGGGCACCGGCGACGACGACGACGTGCGCTACCAGGCCCCCGAGGTCGCCGCGGACCCCGACGGCCCCGAGGCCACGTCACCGGCGCCCCCGGACCGCTTCACGACGCGCAGCGACGTCTACAGCTACGGCGTCGTGCTCTGGGAGCTGCACTCGCTGCGCACGCCCTACTGGCAGCTGGCGAGCGCCTCTGACGTGGCGAGAAGCGTCCGCAGCGGCAAGACGCCGTCGCCGGTTCCGCTGGAGACGCCGGCAGAGGCGCTGCGCGTCATGCTGCGCTGCTGGGACATGAGCCCTGCCAAGCGGCCCTCGTTCTACGACATCGTCCGCATGCTGGCCGACGACGGCGGGGGCTCCGACTCGGACCGCAGCAGCGGCCAGTAGTGACGTGAGCGGGCGTGTGTCCTGTGACCCCCTCAGAAGATTTTTGGATATCTCTCGATAACAATCTCCGAGAGATATTTTCTGGCAATGAGGTCATCAGATATCTCTCTCATCAAATGTCCACAGAGCAGCAGCAGCAGGCGGCCGATGCGGTGCCGTCCGAGGTCCCCGCGGACCTTGCGGTGGCAGCAGCCAACGCCACAGTGGGCCTGGAGTCGGCAGTCTCGCCCCAGCCCCCCACGGAGCCTCAGGGGCCCTCGGGGCCATCCCAGCAGCCACTGAAGCCCCAGCAGCCCCAGCAGCAGCAGCAGCAGCAGCAGCAGCAGCAGGGACACGAGAGCGACGACGACGACGAGGACGTGGACGACGGCACCATCGTGCTCGCAGCAGAGGTCATCGAGCAGCCCCAGCAGCAGCAGCAGCAGCAGGCGGCAGCGGCCGTGTCGGACGAGGAGGAGGAGGCGGGCAGGGCCGAGGCCTTGCACGGGCCCCGCAGCAAGAACGAGATACCCCTCGAGGTGCCCCAGCCCCCTCTGCTCTCCCAGAGCCCTCCCGGGCCCTCCTGGGCGCTCAGACGGCCCTCGGGGCAGCGCAGGCGGTGCCGGTGGAGAGGTTCGAGGAGCAGCTGCAGCCCACAGAGCCCCTCGAGGACGTCGGCGTCGTCTCGAGCGTCGTCGAGTGCCTCGTCGTCGTCAGGAGCACGCCCGACCGCCGCGCCCTCGACGAGCGCAGCGTGCTCTGCTTCGCCGACCGCACTGTCCTCGGCCGCGTCGACGAGGTCTTCGGGCCCGTCAACCAGGTCCGCCAATCGGCCAAAACGAGTCAATTGCCTGACGTGGCGCGTCTCTGCGCGCCCCCCAGCCGTGCTACACGGTCAGGTTCGAGTCCGAGGCAGAGATCGCCAGCAAGGGCGTCGCGGTGGGCAAGGCCGTCTACGCGGCGCTGCCGCACTCGTCGTTTGTGCACATGGCCGACGTCATCTGCAAGGGCAGCGACGCCTCGGGCAAGGACGACGAGGAGCCCCCGGCCGAGGAGCTCGAGTACTCTGACGACGAGCAGGAGATGCTCGCGCGCAAGACCCTCCGCGAGCAGCGCCGGGCCCTCAGACCCGTGCGAGCCCCCCGATTCAATTGCCCCGCGAGCCCCTTCTCACTCCTCACTCCTCACTCGCCCCCGCAGGACTCGAACATGTTCAACGCGGAGCAGGCGATGCAGGTGGCGCAGGGCAGCGCCAGCGGCAGGGGCAGGTACAGGGGCGGCAGGGGCGGCGCGGCCAGCACCAGAGGCGTGATGGGCGCGATGGGCGTCTACTGTGCTCCCCAGCAGCAGCAGCAGCAGCAGCAGATGCAGCAGCCACTGCAGGCGCCGCAGCTGCAGCCGCAGCCGCAGATGGTGATGATGATGCAGCCCGCGCAGGGGGTGGCCGGGGGGCTGCTCCCGACCCCCGTGGTGGCCCAGCAGCAGCAGCCGGGCGCGGGGCCGCAGTACACGCAGGTGACGCAGGTCTTCCCGTACCAGCAGCAGTGGGCAGCAGCACCCACTCCCGCCGGCCAGATGCCCCAGATGCCCCAGATGCCCCAGATGCCGCAGTTCGTCCCCGCCCCTGTCGGCGCCATGCAGGTGCAGGCAGCGCAGTACCCGGGGCAGCAGCCCTGCTGGCCCGGGCAGCCCATGGGCGCCCCGGTCTTCCAGTGGATCCCTCCTGCCCACTTCCAGGCGCAGCAGCAGCAGATGCAGCAGATGCAGCAGCAGCAACAGCAGCAGCAGCAGCAGATGAGCCAGCAGGCGCCCAACCCATCCCTGCCCAACGCCCAGCAATAGCCCAGGCCCAGCAGCGCAGCACTGCCGCTCCTCTCTCTCTTTCCCCCTCTCCCCCTCGTCTCCCTCTGCCTTGACTCGGCGGCGCCACAGCAGCAGCGGCAACTGCGGGAGTGAGGGGCTAAATGATTGCACTGTGTTGCAGGGGCTTGTCTCCCTATTGGCGGTACACGACGGTGCCGTCGCCGGCGGGCTGGTCTGTCACGACGACCGTCCCGCAGTCCTGCGCCGTCACGACGACCGTCCCGCAGTTCTGCTCCGTCACGACGACGGTCCCGTCGCCCCCGCCGCTCACGACGACCGTCCCGCTGGGCCCCATCTGCGACGACCCCGTCCCGGTCCCGGTGCCCGTTCCCGCCGCTGCCCTGGCCGCCTCCTCCCTCTGCAACGCACGCGCGCGCACACAGGTCAGCGGGGGAGCAGCAGCAGCTGGCTGGCTGGGGCGGCACCTCTGCGGCCTCCTTCTGGAGCTGCTCCTGTCTGATGGCCTCGTCGCGCAGCTTCTTGAGGTCCTTCTGCGCGGCCTTGACGATCCTCGCCATCTCCGAGGGCTTGGCCACCTCGTTGCCCTTGCCGTTGATCAGGGGCATCTGCGACGTCACCGCAACGTCAGCGGTGTCCGTGTGTGCGCGGGCAGTGCGGGAGGGCTGGCGGACGCTGAGGAGGTCCTTGGCCGAGGCGCGGCTGTCGGGCTCCTTTACGAGGCAGCGGGCGATGAAGTCGGTGAGCTCGGGGAACCTCGCGGGGTCGGCGAGGGTGGGCGAGGGCCTGTTGGGGATCATGAAGATGGCCTTCATCGGGTGCACGTCGTGCAGCGGCGGGCTGCCCTCCACAATCTCGATCGCCGTGATGCCCAGCGACCAGATGTCCGCCTTCTCGTTGTACCCCACCTGCTTGATCACCTCGGGCGCCATCCACAGCGGCTGCGTCGAGGGGTTTTTGCCCCCCGTGGGCGTCGATTCAATTGAATTCGCGCAGATTCGCGCCATCCCGCCCGCGTCGCACCGTGCCGATGACAGTGTGGCGCAGGGCGACGGTGTTGCGGAGCTGGCCAGAGACGCCAAAGTCGCCGAGCTTGACCTGGCCGTCCAGCGTGATCAGGATGTTCGCTGCCTGTTGGTGGTGCGGATTCCGCAAAATATCCTCTCAGCGCAGAGTTCGGGGGGATATTGCGTCTGATTCTGATTTTTCGAACCTTGATATCGCGGTGCAGCTTGTGCAGGCTGTTAGGAGTTGCCGCAAAAGGCAGTACCGCAAAAGGGGAAAAAACCACGTCTGAGTCAGACGCAGGCAAAAGTGAACCGCTGCCCGAAGCGGCAGGCAGCGCGTACTCGTGGAGGTAGATGAGGCCCAGCACGACGCACTGCAGGATGTAGGCGATCACCTGCGGTGTCAGCGTGACGACGCGCATGAGGTCCTTGACAGACCCCCCGGCGCAGTACTCCATCACCGTCTGCGCACGCCCAAACGTCGCATCAGCCGCACATAAAAAAGATGCCAGCGGCGGGAATCGAACCCAGTACGTGGGGACGCGTGCCGAGCCAACGGCGAAGCCCGAGAAGAACTGGACGAGGAAGTTGCTGTGGAGGGCCTCCATGAAGTCGGCCTCGCACTCGAGCTCGCCGAGGGCGATGCCCTCGGCCGCGACGACCTTGACGGCGACGCGCGTGTGCTTGTCGGCCTTGAGGTGCGCCAGCCAGACGGCCCCGTACGAGCCCTCGCCCAGCCGCTCCGTCAGCACGAAGTCGCCCTCGCGCGCGGTGCGCAGGGGGCCCGCGGAGGCCTCCGAGGCCGTGAGGGCGCGCGCAGAGGACATCCGCTTGAACAGCGCCGATAGCATATCGGGATATCGAGATATTCTGCTCCCCCAGATATTCGCACCCCTAGTCCCGTGGCCTCGGTTCCAGTTGAGTCACTGCGAATGCCCGCACTTTCTGGCAACCGACGGGAAGAACGTCCTCAAAGGATATGTTCGATTGGGAGAGATCAAACATACTGTTTGATCCAATACCCCAGAGCCTAATGCACCTGCTTGGGAGGTCCATTCAAAGTTTTCGCCTTTTTTGTGGCTCTTTTTGTTGAATTAGTATTGATGAAAAATGCCACTCGGTGGCAAAGATCACAATATCAAGTATATCCACAATTATAAACCAGAAATTGCATGATACACAATTAGTACAACTTATGATATGAGCAGTTACAGCACAGACATGTTGTTTAAACTCATCATGAGCCTTTAGTTTTGATAAGTGAAAAATGATAAAGATATTATGATAAATTATACCAATGTAATGAATCTTAAAACACATTACAATTCTACATTGTAAGCAGAACCATTAAACTTAAGAACAGATGTATGGTATACAACACAGGAAATGATTTTTCACAAAATTAACAGAATCAAATAGGAAACTGCCTAAATAACTCAGATAAAGAGTTAGAGCATTGCGTTTTATCCACTGAAGTGCTAAATTCACGTCAAGCACATTTACATGCCATAGCAGATCCAGTTTTGCTATGCAGTGCTACACATGCTCCGCTATGTAGTGTAGTGGAAGTGAATTTCAGCAGTGGTGCGTAGCGGCACCTGTGTAGCTGTGTGTAGCGGAGGTACCTCCGCTATGCTGTGTAGTGAAGAGCATGTAGCAATGCATAGCAGAGGTACCTCCGCTATGCACTGCTGTGCAGGCTCCGCTACACCACGTAGCGAAGATACCTCCGCTACACGGAGTAGCGAAGGCACCTCT